>VXBW01008250.1:804282-927315 GCA_013400375.1 Thinocorus orbignyianus | reverse complement strand
AAAAAAAAAAAGAGCAAGGAGAGAATAACAAGCAATGCCTTAGGAAAACAATTTGAACGCTTGAGGAAGTTATTAAGATATAATCTTGGAAATGACTCTTGGCACCTGTGCCTGTTCCAATGCTGCGGTACATATTAATGAATTAAACTTCAGTAAAAGAGGAAAAAATTCTTTTATATCTTTTACATTATTACATCTACTGACAGACAAAAGCAAACAGCCCATTAACGAGGGCAAGAAATATAGAAAGCATTCCTGAGTTTTCCAACTTAACTCATGTCCTTTCCAGAAGCTGACTGTGAAGGATACAGTTGGTTGAGGGGAACAGACACCAGCCACCTCTCAGGATTTTCCCTTCTGAAAGAGTTCAGGCTATTAATACATCGAATCATAGAATGGTTAGAGTTGGAAGGGACCTCAAAGATCATCCAGTTCCAACCCCCCTGCAATGGGCANTGGCCACGTTTCTTTTGATGCAGCCCAGGATGGGGTTGGCTTTCTGGGCTGCCAGCGTGCACTGCCAGCTCATGGTGAGTTTCTAATCCAGGAACACTCCCAAGTCCTTCTCCCCAGGGCTGCTCTCCAGCCATTCTCCACTCAACCTGTATTTGTGCCTGGGATTGCCACGTCCCAGGTACAGGACCCTGCACTTGGCTTGGTTGAACTTCATGTGATTCGCACTAGCCCACCTCTCAAGCCTGTCCAGGTCCCTCTGGATGGCATCCCTTCCCATCTCATACCGTGTATAAAGAGACTAAATCGTAACAACAAAAACTCTTGTGTATAATACTCAGATGAGTACAAGGCACAGGATTTGCTTGCAGAGGCCTGAAAATCTCTGTGCACAGCATTTTCTGGAGCCAAATCCAGCCCCTCTGCCACGTGGCCACTTTCCAGCCTGGTCCACAGCAGGAGGTAACAGTGGGATCTCTCGTCCCACCACCAGCAAAGAACAGCCCTAGGCTGTGCCCATAGGCCGGCCAGAGGGTTCAGCACAGGGGGATGGTCCTTCAGGGGTGTACGTATGCACTTATGTATGTGTAGATCTGCTTATTCTGCACAGAGACATCCGCTCTTCCCTTTCCCTTCTTCTTTCTAGTCCTTTACTGATGTTTCATTTAAGTTCGACACACGTTGCTAAGGGGAGAATGTAGGAGATGCACTTCTTGCAAAGGGAATTTTCTTTCTCTATCTGATCATCAGACCTTTTTTCTCAAGGCAGCACTGAAAGTGAGCTATTTGTTCCATAATTAACCATTTCAGAGACAAGTTACTGGACTGCCTGGACTACTGTCTAGACCTGGTCTGGTAATTTCCATTTTCCTATAGTCTAGTGGAATTGCTCATGTATCATGTATCTTCTATTCCTTTTTTTAAACCATGAAATTAAATCTCTTACCTCATTAAAGAAGAATCTGATGAAAAGCAATTCTATTTCAGACTGAGTTGATATATTTACCACAATAGCATAGAACTCCCTGACCTACGGATTTAATGTGGGAAACTACAAAATGCCAATGTTTTAACTAGGCAAGAAGAGGTTGGGAGGAAGGAGAGCACTCAGGAGTAAATTCTGCTCTTAAAGGGGTGTAAATCCAAAATCGCTTCCTCCCAAAAAATGACATTACTTCAGGTTTTGATTGGTGCAAATGAGTCTATCTCCTAAACGACAAGTCAAAAGTTTGATGTTCCAGACTGGAGGAGAGGAAGCAGTTAATGTTTCACCACGCTGTAAAAAACCAACTGTGTCAATAGACTATATTCCACCTGGAGAATGAAAGTTTCTAAATGTGGTCAAATCTAAAATGCATAGATGCAGCCTCCTATATAGTATTGGGAAACATAAGGCGAGACATAATACGTCAATGGAGGTTTTTTGTTGTTTTTTTTAACCTTGCAAATAGGAGTAATGTGATCATTGAATATACGGCTCAGAGACCCTCCCGACTCTAGGGGTGCAAATCTTAAATTCCTTCTCAGGTTAATAGGTCTATTTGGAGAAAACATCAACAATCTAGACGCTGCTACAAAGCTTTCTCCAAATGCCCCTGTGTCAATTTGGCTTGGAAATTAGGCTAAGCACAGCATGAGACCCAGCTCTCAGAGAGCTATGGGACTTGATAGGCATAATTTGAATGGTTTCCTTTGCTTGCTAAATGCAAGTTGCAATGGAAGTGCATAAAGCTTCACAAAAGTTATTTAGTTTTCCAAGTTCATTAATAAAAGTTTCTGATCACAGACCCATCCTGAAGCAAACAATTTCTATTCCCCAAATAAGGTGGTCAAAAGTCTATGAAATGACACCACCTATGCCATTCCAGTCTGAGACCACGTACACCACCGTGTTAGAAAGGCACTTGGCTCTTACTATGACTTTCCAGTCCCAAATAATCATGAAGTATCATGTTGTGACTTAACTAACTGTCCCTCTCACCAGATCATGACAGGTATTAGCCAGAGAGACAACTACAGAAATGATGTTTACTGGGCACAAAGGTTTACATTCAAAATGGCAACATTAAGGAGAGAAGGAGGCCTTTTCTTATCCTCAGGACCCCCGGCACACTCAGCAGCTCCTGGGTCCTTATGCCCAGGATGAGACTGTCCAGCACACACAACTGACACTCCACTGCTGCCAAAATCTCTTCGGAGAAACGTCCTACCTTACTCATTTTACTCTCTGCACAGTCAAAATCCTTTCATTCCTCACAGCTGCAGTGGAAACAAGCAGGCCCTCAGCACCTTCTGTTCCCCCAGTGAAGCCTTCTGTTCCCCTGTGAAGCCATATGTCTCCTCATTCAATCTGAATTCAGGATCCAGGGGAAGGCTCAGAAGCAGCTCGTAGAGATGTTTTCTCCCACCTCATGAACTACCCCTGTATCAGACACAGCTCTTGCAAACAGCTGCAGCCTCTCGCGTACCCCTTTAAATAAAAATAAAAAAGAACACACAACTTGGTTTTGTTACCTGACAAACTGCAATTTGAAAATTGTAAAAGTAGCTTACACCAACTAGATGGCAAAGGGACCAATGGATGTGAAGGTCCTGAAAATGAAGTAGCAGCAGGTTGCCTCACAAGATAGATGTCACTGAAAGTGTGTTTGGGAATCCCAGGGGAGTTTTGAAGGCTTCTTTGAGTGCCACTGGGGTCCTACTACCAAAACCAGGGAGTTTATACGTGTACAGCTGAGCCAAGGTTCAACTACTGCCACAGCGCTGGCCTGTCTGCAGCACAGACGTACCCAAAGGCTCCATATAAGCACCTGGCTCTTTCAAATAGAAAGATAAAATAAAAGATGAAGATACTTGCCAAATACCAGAAACTCCTAGAAAATTAAATATTTTCTAGAGCAACTTCTAGCCTGTGCTTTCCCCAACTGCCCTACACCTGAGCCAGATGCTACAGCTCTGGCTGGGTTCCTTCAGAGGGCAGCTCTGCACTGACTACACAGCCTTGTCTGAGGTTCCTCAGCAAGAAAACTGAGGACCTTCAATTTCCCATAATCATTCCTGACCAGCTGCAGTCATCTCCCTTCAGTTACTTTCAAATACATTTTGAGCAAAAACGGAAGGAACACGACAGCCGAATTGGCAACTGCTAATAAATACATATTCCATAAAAGATGTGCACAGATTTGCAAACCCCATCCCTTTCTATCAGTTAAGAGTGTAAATAAAGTAGCATGTTTTTTTGCCAAGAATCTTTGCACATTTTTCCATAACAAGGACTGGGAAATTCTGCACTGACAGTTACTGAGTTCTTTTGAGGGCTTCCAGGTTAGCCCTGCCCTGGAATAAAAACCATCTCCAGCCTTGCAGCTGTATGTTCTCCTCTGAAAAGGCCACTGTTCACACAAAAGTATTCTTGTGATCCATCCCCAGAGCAAAATGTAGGTGCACCTTGCTATATGCTTTCACCTTAGTGACATAGATTAATGGCTGGAATACAGAGGTGGCAGTGGGAGACATCTGCAGCTAGCTTTGAGAGTCTACTGGAGACTGTAGGTATATTATGTGGCATCTTCCCAGTACTAAAATCTGTCAGGTGTTTTACTAGTCCTTCCTATTCATGCCACCCAGTTTGACGCTTACTTGGAAGTTAGGCCCACATATTTGGGAGCCTACAGGAGAGCTGGGGAGGGACTCTTTGTCAGGAAGTCTAGTGACAGGACGAGGGGTAATGGTTTTAAATTGGAAGAGGGGAGATTTAGATTAGATATTAGGAAGAAGTTCTTTACTGTGAGGGTGGTGAGGCACTGGAACAGGTTCCCCAGGGAAGTTGTTGATGCCCCATCCCTGGAAGTGTTTAAGGCCAGGTTGGATGGGGCTTTGAGCAACCTGCTCTAGGGAGACGTGTCCCTGCCCCTGGCAGGGGGGTTGGAACTTGATGATCTTTAAGGTCCCTTCCAACTCTAACCATTCTATGATTCTATGATATTGTACACAATTAGCTGTTCTGCTGGCAATACGTGAGGACAGAATGGACAGGCGGACTCTGAATGAGTTCAGTGAGGGCTCCTCTCAAAGCAGCTGGAAGAGCCTCAAAGCTATGTCATACATGACATCCATAAGCTCTCTAACTGTAGAGTCTTCATTAACTTGTAACACAGGATAACAGAAACAGCACGATCACTTAAGCAGCCAACGATCACACTTTAATGACTCTCTTAATTCCCTGAAGTTTCAAATGTACTTGATAAACACGGCTTTGGCTCCCATTCACACTGTCTGACCAACATTTACTACAAATCAGTTTCCAGCAGACAATCTTGAACCATCTTCAACTCAGGGTTCCCTTGCAGTAAGGAAGGGGGATGCAAGAACCCTTTTAATTGTTCTTACACCTTGTGAGCTCCAAAGTAGGAAAAATCCTGGAGACGTATTGCTCAATGTCACTGAGTTCAGCAGCAGCAAGCAAACTGATGTCATCAAAGGCATCAAGTCTATTTTTTGGAGATATTTGGATGAAAAGACTATGTAGGGGACTGATTTCATTTCTTTAGAATCCCAGTCATAAACAGATTAGCAAATTATTGTGACAGACAGTAAGCCTTTCGTGAGAATGTTTACCACTGAATTCCACAGGCCAGGATGCGGCCAAGCCCGTCATCTTGAAACATGACCAACAAGTAGAGAATTCCAGCAATCACATGCTGCAGAGGAAGGTGAGGGAAGGCCGGCTGGAAGCTAGGAGATGAGGGTGGAAAAGGTAGCGGGGGCGGTGGTGGAGAGATGACATTCTTTCCTGACTCTCACTCCAAGAGTCAAGTTTGGACGCCAGAGGACAGCAAGCCAAAGAGCTAAACACATCTGGTTTTGCAGAGGTGTCAGCCAAAAGAGTCCAACAAATGGATCTGTGCCTGTGAAGCAGGTCCCTAAGGTGCCAGGCTAGAACTGTGAAGTGAAGATATCTGGTTTGAGCTTTATCTACTTCAGATTATGGTGGCAGGTTTTCTTTTTCCTTCAGTAAGATAATCAAAGTATTTGAGTAGCACAGTGAAGGGCGGAAATGTTTATATAGATAGTCTCATAAAGGAGCAAGAGTAAGTATTCCATGATACAGATCCCGTTCCTCCCAGTATAGCAAACCAAATAAAATCCTTTCTGGAATAAGGTAGGACTAAGTTTGGAAGTTGAACCTGAAAAGCAATGAATCATACATTAGATGCTATTCTTTGCCATTTCAAAATTGTCTGACACCCACCCTGCATTTTGTATAGATACAGACAGAAAACAAAATCAAGGCCAAAGAGATAGATAAGGTTACAGAGTGTGATCGCGCCACAAGCAGCCAGATCTACTTACACCCAGAAGGATGCCTCCGCCAAACCAAATCCTTCATCACTTCTCAAGTCTGCAGTGGAATGCGTGGCTCCTGGGCAAGGCAGAACTAGAAGGAAGCTTTCTTTGGAATGGACGTAACTGGGAAAAAACTATTTCAACTTTTCGAAAAGTCAAAAACCCAACAACCCTTTCCCAACCTTAAAGTATACTTTTTCCTAATGACTCATGATAACTGTCAGATCCTGGACTTGGAGACACTTACATATTCAGCTGACTATAGCTCACATCATGAAATCTCTTTCATTAATGTCATACTGGTTCACTGGGTCCCCAAGCACTAGGGAAAATGAAGCTGATGTGTTATTAGAGCCAGCAGAGAACAAACACATCACTGAAGCCAAATTTCTGCCCTCAACAAACCAAAATACCTCCTGTAATATTCTAGCACATTAATATCAATACAGGAATAATTCTTAGCTGGAAACAGGCATCTATAGCTCTGCACAGCTACTTATCCACCTGTCTAGAGCTTCAGAAGGATATCTAAAACCTGGAGAACAGGTCCTTATATAAACTTCACCAGCCCTAGTTCTGCCCCCATGAGCCTCAGTCATGTTTGCCCTTTTCATCCTTATTAACACCGAGTAACGACGCATTCCCTACCAATGATGGCTATGTTCATAAATATTTAGAACTGACTGAATGAAATCATACTTTGTTCCATCCACCCATCTACACTTAAGTGTGTCAGAGCCTAAACTATTACACTGCCAAACAGAGAACTTCATGAAAATAAAGCAATACAGTTCAACTTCGCTTCAAACAGAGTTCAGCCAATTTTCATCAGCTGCAGGTCTGGGTTCGTATATAGCTTACACTTAAGACCTCATAACACCACTTGTTTCCTTGGCATACTATGAGGGATCCAGACTACCTGTTTTGTTCTACTCTGGTTGCCATGTTTTCTCATGGTTTAAGTTGAGAAGTCCCTCCTGAACTTCAGAAGCTTCACACTTAGCCTTCCCCACCCTCCTCACACTGCTCCCCAATAGACCTTGGCCTCACTAAGCTTTCCTTGTCTGGTTATGGATAGATACTGACAGTCCCATCTGACTCATAAGAATGGTGATAGGCTACTGGGCTCATTCTTTCCCAGCTCAGTGCACGTCAAATTCAACCCCACTCATGAACTGTAACGAGTTTCACCCACCCAACAGCTCTCTATCCATTATCAACTGAGTAGATTGATGTTTTCTCCAAATGTACAGTTCAAGTTGAAAACACCACAAACACTGGATTTGGCTTTTTGACCCAGGGCTTTGATTTTTTCCACAGTTTATTTACAGACTGAAGGAACTTCGGGGTGGGAAGGTGGCTAAATCCACTCTCATTTCATCTTACAGCAAAAAGAACCCGGGCCTTAGAGCCAAATGCTGATTCTACTGCTGTAGCAGTAGGTCAGTTTGTTTTCTCTATGGTATCTGTTTAAAGACAATGAGGCTTTACCCTTCTCAGTTTCGCCCTGTATTTGTAATTACTAGTAAGATTGGATTGTATTTGTGAATAAAAGAATTAGATATAAATAGACCAATGTTATTTCAACAGTTCTGCAGCATATTCATTATTTCTAATTGCTGCTTCTTTGCATTCCTGCTCATTGGACACTGAAATTGTGTTTTAATGAAGGTTTTGGCTTCCTGCACTTAACCACATTGATCCCAAATGTAAATAAAGTTTCAACTTGTTGGATTCTTGTTTAAAGTGTGACACAATGTTCTATTTCACAACATTCAGAGTGGAGAAAAAAAAAAACAAAAATAGAAGAGAAATCAAGAAAAGCCCAAGTTCTCGAAAAGATCAAGAGAAGACCAGTGCCGGAATTCATGACACCAAATATGCTTGTTTGCACAAAGAAAAGCTTTGCCTCAATGGGCTATTCTCATTTTCATGTGTGTATATTCCTTGTCTTCCTTCCTGCTTTATCTTGTCTTTCAGATAACAGTAATTCCTTGTTATTCCTGGTACTGATAACACAGCTTCCTAGGATTTATATCAACGGTCCTTCAGAGGAAGACATGCTATGTCTTCAGTATTTAGGCTTTATACATTGCAGGTTTAGTCTTGGTTTCTCTGTTGCTTCTCCTTGTTAACTCAAAAGGAAAAGTCATTAAAAAAGAAGGTATGCGTGATCAAAGTTCAGAAGGATGAAGAAAGACAGTCTTGCAATAAATGCCCTGATTAACACAAAGACATGGACAAATCACTTAATAGCTTTTGTGCCTGGGTTTCCTCATGAGAAATCCAGTGATACCTGTAAGTCCTCTATTTCTTCCAACTTTTGAGGGCGGGAACAATCTTACATTCCAGATCCTCTGCACATAATTCAAAAGATTAAAGCAGGGCCTGTGGTGAAACAAATACTGAATAAAATCAATACAACTAAGGACAAAATTTGACCAAGGATGTTCAGTATATTAGCCTTGTCCTAGTTCTTATATACAAAGGCTCAAATCAGAATCAAGTTTAATATCAAAAAGAAAGCATCAACTAAATAAAACCAGATTTTCCACAGACCTGGGCTTTAGTGACATATTTACATATAATATTAAAGGCAGGTTACTATTGACTGGGTATGCAATTCCAGTATATCCCCACAACTAGCTCCTCCTCAATATCCAGCTACTGTGAAAACTATTTACAAAACATGCGGAGATGGATTAGAAAGGCCAGGAGGAGGAGGAAGAGGAGGAGGAGGGAGCTAACTGACCGGCCTATCACAGTTTCTCCATCACTTTCCTATCCCTATTTGGAGGGAATGGGAGCTTTCCAGACATCCGCATGCGGGAGATTGGGTAGGTCTGAAACATACGTCAGCAATCTGTGCTCGCCCACTGCCCTGCCAGCCACAGACTGCCTGCATGGAACTGAATTGCCGTAGGACCTGCTGAGTCTGTTATTTGCACCGCAGTGTTTAAAAACCCCTGGAAGGAAACCCAAGGGATATTAAGCAGAGCTGCTCCTTCCCTGTCTAAATGTGTAAACATGAACAAATACGGGGTCTGTCTGGAGAACATCAAAGTCAGGTAACACTTAGCCCAGTGCAACACCCCATAGCTGTGGGGAGACCGAAGTGTGAAAGAACTCTTGTTTTACATAGCTGCTGCGAAACGTCAGGCAGCCCAGGGTTAGAGCATGTGTTGGCTGAGATTCCACACTCTGAACCGAAATCCTCCTTCTTCAGGCTGCCTGGAGCCAGATTGTTTCAACCTTTTGTTTGCTTTAAAGTGTCCTTCTGTCCTGTTTTTCTTGAAGCATCACACACCCTGCATGCCAGACGCTGCTAATCCAGCACTGACGACTTGATGCATATCCTGGCCTCGTGGAGAATGAAGGGATCATTTCTTTAATGTCACAGCTTGATATTGTACACAGAACAGAGACAAATGAGGTGGACACACGATTCTCCCAAACTGTGTGGGTAACTACACAGAAACATCTGCTTCTGTCCCAGCCACAGACACTCCAGCCTCCAAACACCCCGGGCTTATTCTTTTCAAGTCTAGTAGCCCTGCTGTGAATTGCACAGACACACAAAATTGTGGGGCAGACCTTAAGCTCTCCTTAGATGAATGATGAGATTGACAAGTCATATGTTTATAGACTGTTTATACAAGGAAGGTCTAAAAGAAAAAGAAAAACCTCTGCTTGGATTCATACTTTATAAGGACACCCTAAGGTCCAAGCATGCTGCAAATGCGTTTGCATTCAGGGCCAGATCTCTACTCTGATACAGCACAGCTGATTTTGGTGAAGCCATGCTGAGTAACAAGCTGGCCTTCTCTCATTAGTTCATCATTTTGATTTGCCCTTGCTATTTCAAAAGCCCTGCCTGGGGTTTCCCATACCAGATATGGCCCTCAGGTTGCCCCTTCTTTGTGATGACACAATAATCTCTAATTCCAAGCCCTTAAGAACTATAAGAACATTATGCACCATTCTTGATCAGCCTTCCCTCACCCAGCTCAGATTCAAAACAACTGGCTCAGTGGTTCAGCTGCAAAAATCAGCTAGAACATTATACAGTTTTGTTATTACAGCAGAAAATCAGAATCCACTCACCACATCTTTCCTCCAGATGGGGAATTCCTTCTCTACAAAGCTCTCTTTAAAGCATTAATTAGCAGTTACTTTATAAGAGTAAGGAGGAACTGTTTTCCTTTAATCACCTCTAGAAAGAATACTTTATTTTTTTTTACACAGTGACAGTGAGGTGCAGCATCTAGCAGGTGTATCTGGAAATCAATAATATTATGAATTCTCTGCAGAGGTCCAGACCCCTTTGACAGAAGACTCAAGCTCTCTGCAAATCCCAGAGGTCCTCAAGCATCAGGACAAACAGAGCAACCGCTTTGACAAACTTTTTCAAAGCTGTTAGAAGAACTGGATCTTCTCCCATTTCATCCCAGCAATGTAATAAAACACGCATGTTTCCTTTACCACTTAACTCTTCCAGGAATTAAGAATGCTTTCATCAGGACATGGAGATGAACGCTCTTCTTGCAGCTTTTGTATATCTTTCATTGGAGAAGTCAGACCACCAAAATAAACTCACTGAGCAACAACTAATGATCTGTAACCGTGCACGTACAAAGTCCATTTGCCTAACTCCAGCATTTTCTTCTACATCACTGTCACTTGTCCTCTCCATAGGGTGTGTATTGTCACACAGCTGGTGTCACAGTACCACTATTAACAAATGAATGGCATTCACACGTGAAAAAAAAACCCAACACTTTCTTAAATAAAAGAGCTGTAGGGGAAAGCTCATGTATTCATTAGGGTTTCTCAATCTATGAGACCGTATCTGCAAAAAAATTCAGCTGAGGACTGGAGTAAGCTGTTCATCCTATTATTTCACTTCGTTACCTTTCGCCAAGGCTGGGTTAGAGCCAGCAAAGGCTAAGCAGAGGCCCTGCTTCAGGTGTGGCGCTCTCCCTCCCCTGCCCTTAAAAGCTATAAAGTCTCATTTTACCACTGGAAACAACAAAGGAGGTGAAATCAGTTTGGAAAATTAATTCCAGAGGATTTCCTTTTCTAATTGAAGCAGAATTCTGTGTGGAAACCATTGGGAAAGCCATATTTAGAGTACAAATGGGCAGGGACTTCAAAGATAGAGAAGAGAGGGGGAAAAGGAGGTTTGCTGCAGAGAGTTTGGGAGCAAACTACTACCCATTCTGAGCAGCAGAAGAGCTTGGGTCTGTGGCCTTGAGGAGGAAAAAAAAAAAAAAAAAAAAAGAAAAAAAAAGGCTGTGAACTATTTAATTCACTTTTAGACTCCCACAGAAATACCTGTGCTGAACTAACAGTTTATGCACAAGGGCACGTGCAAACAAATTCCACATCTCCACCTGTAAGTCTTGCTGGCAGGTCACAAGGCAGCAAGCCTGCAGCTATGACAATCCAGCACTAAACCCAAGCCGATACATCCTCCTCAGCACCACCTGGGATTTTAATGCCCTTTTAACAGAGATACAGAGTTCCTTAACCAGAGCTGGTGCACATCTGCCAGCTCAGAGCTTCTGCTGTACAAGTATGGGATTGTCTGCTCCTGTCTGTGGAGCCATTATAAGGCTTATCTTAATCCCGTTTGGAAGCAGATGAGCTGAAACTGCACTCAGGCGCTCAGAATAATGTCCACAGGTGGATTTACTGCACACAAAGACAAAAAAAAAGTAAGAGAATGAACTTTAATGGCAGTAGTTATCCCCTGTAGACAAGATTTGAGCTACTTTGTTCTCTGCTCCGCCCCAGTAAGGCAGTAATAAATTCCTTCTTCCCTGTGCTGGCCCTGCAGTTGTAGACTAGGTCACAGCAAAACTTTCAGTAAATCCTTCTGAAGGCATCAAACCCCAGCCACACTAAACTTTGATTAATTTTTCTTTCTCTACACAGCAAATTCCACCCCTGCTCCCCCCAACCACAGATCCATGACCTAATTCAGTCTCACAGGATCCAGCAGAAGCACACAGAGGAAAAAAAAAACCAATGAACAATCTGGAATTACGGCACTGTATCTTTCACACAGGACTTAAGCCATTTCATCCTTGATATGTTATTGTTACTCCCGACAGCTCTCTGCATGTGATTTGTGGCACGCGGCAATGACACAGGGCATGATTGTTAGAAATGTTGTAGCAACAACTTCACAAATTCCTGTTAAGAGAGATCAAGGCAACATGACATTTGCAGAGAGCAGGATTAAGTTGCCTTTGTATGATGCTCCAGAAGGCTTAGGAGCTCTTGACAATTGTTTGGAAGAGAGTGAGGGGTTTTTTTTCCTCCCTAGGAACAGATTCTTACGGAATAAAGTGTCTTATCTACTCATACAAAAAACAGTCAGGCAGAAACATTGCTGACATGATGGAATTCACAATGAAGGAGGCAGTAATGGGAAGCAGATGCAAACTTTTTCGGATTCACGAGGCCAATCCAGACCAACAGAGTAGTTGGAAAGGAAGTGGGAACATCTCCCCAAAAGTATTCGACTAACTTGACTTCAGGTCTGCTGGTGGAACTCATGAAAACTTCAATGGTTTAGAGATAGCTGTGGCAATGTCTGGGCTTTCAGATTTCATGGAGATGAAGATGCCTGATAGTGGGACACAAAGCTGATCGCCTGCACTTCTATTAAAAAAGTAACTAATTAAATTTTTTCAGCTCACTGTGGAGCACATTAAGCTTCTTGACTTGGAAGAGAGAACAGATTCTGAATGAAAAGTTGTTGTCTACGTTTATTTTAGGAATCCCTTTCCCATGTTACCCACTTGTCTGAAAGCTTCCAAGAGTAAACAACAATGTTCCTCATGAATGGCAGCAACTTACTGTCTTCACTAAATATAGGAGAGACAGGAAAACTAAGGTCTAGATCCTTTGAAGTGGGATGTTGACAAAATTTGGACATCTTAAACAGCTTCAAAAGCCTCTTTAACTATGTTTTTATTGACAATTTTTCCAGTAAAACTCCTTTGGTATCTAAAAGCCCTATTTCTTCTTTTTACAGATTAGTTCATTTAGCTCACGTACTGAGAAGGGCTCTTCTTAGTCATGGGCAACCTTGTCATTTTTCCACTGATGAGGAACAATCTGTCTAAAGCCAGTTCATAGAAAAGAACCAGTCGCTGAGCTGACAGAGCAAAGGTGTACACAGCTTAGCCACTTTAGATTAAACAATAATTGAGGTAAATTAAAATAGAAAAATGGATAATTCTAACAAACAAAATAGAATTGCATCTGCTTATGGCATTATCCACTCATCAAGTCCCCAGCATGCATAATCTTTCTGCATTACACGCAAAAGGCAACAATTTAAGCAGCCAAAAGAAAACAAGCAAAAGCACACCAGATTGAATACTAATGGAAGAAAATCTTCCTTCTTTGGTCATTTTTTTTTTGCCAATCCATCCCATAAGCAGTAACACAGCTGAGGCTCTATCAATTTCAATAACATCTCACAGTCTCAACCCCTGAAGTCATGGCCTGGCATCCCCACCACTCCATGGAAGTGAAAGGCTACAGAGGAAAATTGTTACCTTTCCAGTAGGAGTTGTTTCACAGACAGCCTCTGAAGAAAGCAGCACTAAGAGATAACACTAAGCTGATAAAAAATAGGTGTCTCCAATTGGGCTGGTATGTCCTGAATTTTCTACATCCTTCCTCCTTTTTCCACCTGACCCCCCCACTTAAAACCTGAAAGTGCTTCCAAGTGTAAATCAGTCATACCTCATACAAAAATTAATGTTCCTGCACTAACAATATAAACATAGAATGGTTCAGGTTGGAAGGGATCTTAAAGACAAGGACATCTGTGACTAGATCAGGTTGCTCAAAGCCCTGTCCAACCTGGCCTTGAACCCCTCCAGGGATGGGGCAGCCACAGCTTCTCTGGGCAACCTGGTCCAGGGTCTCACCACCTTCACAGCAAAGAGTTCCTTCCCTAGATCTCATCTCAATCTTCCCTCTTTCAGTTTAAAACCATTACTCCTTGTCCTGTGGCTCCCCTACCTGACCACGGGTCCTTCATCATCTCTCCTATAGGCCCCCCCTTAGGAACGAAAAGGCTGCTAATAAGGTCTCCATGGAGCCTTCTCTTCTCCAGGCTGAACAATCCCAATTCAATAATAAAACGAATAAAGCAGTAAAAAACTCTAACTACCAGCATAATCAACTCTCTAATAGATTTGAAGCAAGCAGGTGAAACATGTCACAGTCTTCAGAGCTAAAATACACTGACAGGTACCTGGGCAGAGAGAAGCCCCATGATTCTTCATTAGAATAGCTAGAAGTTTCAGTCAGATTATTTTAGCTGATAATTTTAATGATTTTTGAATGCACAAATTCTGTTTTGTCTACAGTTTCTCCACTGAAATGGTTGTATACATCATCAAGACAAAACAAATAGATTTGGAGGAACATTGAAATAACTCCGTAGCCTTACAGTAATTCATTTACATTTTTGAAGATTAGCTCCATAGTTCACAGAGTCTCCCAAGTACCATGAAACAGCTTATGAACCCCATGGAAAAGATCTTTCTGTCAAACTGTTTCTTTTCCCCCCTGCAAAGGAAGGGACCTTGTGAGAAAACACGTCCAGGAGCTCTGTGCCAGACCACCTACCGACCTGTTTAACACATGCCAGGAGCTGCAGGATGCCAAGTGGGCCAGTGGGTTTCTCTGCCCGCATGAGCTGTTTGTGTCCCAGCGAGGGCAACAAGTTCAGCTGCAGGACAAAGGACCATTTCATTTCTCCTGCTTTCCTGTTCCACTTTTGTGTCTGCCTGGGAGTCTCTGCTGTTAAAAGCAAATGATTAATTGGGCACTGGGGAGCTGTCAGTATTATTTTTGTTAACCAATGGATTTTTCTCAACTCAAATGCTAGACACTTTAAGATATTTGGAGGAGATTTTTTTCTTGAATTTTGATGTTCCTACGTGCATGGTCGGGTTGTGGCTTTTTTTTTTTTTTTTTTTTTTTTTTAAAAAAAAAGATTCTTTATCAGAATTTGTTTTTGACAAGGCTGTGAAAAGACAGTGAGCCCTTGCTATGTGTTAACAAGAAGGCTACAGCCAAGTCTAGCTCCTTGGCTACAGTATGATTCAAAATAATTCTTTTCCCTTATGCAGAGAATTAGCAAAAAAAGGTACCACAGCACAAATGAGTGAGCAGTAGTGCTGCTGCAGTGTATGCTGGGCAGCTTTCACCACCAAAGGTAGGTTCTAGCATTGAAAGAACCATCAGAATCTGGGCTGTCTGAACACAGTCTCTCCTTGTGGGACAAAACTGATTGCATGAAGGCCGCATGTTACCAAAGTTCTGTGTGCTGCGAAAAGCTAATCAACACCTAGGTCAGCCACGTTTACCCTTCTCCTCCTATGGCCTGGCATAAGGGAGCTTTAAAGAGACTCAAGGTCTGAGTATGTGTTGCGACTGCACGCTCCTTCAAATCTGGCTGACTTCAAAAGCTACAAGCTCTTCAGGATAGAAACAGATGCTTCTTGTACACATGGGCTGTGTTTGGAAGTGCCACTGGAATTCCTCATCACTATGGTTTCAAATGTCACTTTAGCCCTAAGCCAGGAACAGTAAAGTACAACCAAAAGCACAGAAGTTAAATTCTCTGCCTACGGAAATCAATGTGAATTTAGTCCTTATTTCACTGGAGCCAGGCTTTCATCCAATGTATTTGTACTTTAGGTTTCCCGTGGTGAATAAATAGAAATGAAAAGCTGAAGTCCTGGCACCAGTGTTATGAGTCAGACAATCAAGTATGTGCAGAATGCATTTCTTCAGAAGGATCAGGCTTTTAGGGCATCAGTGTCTAGATATACAGCCATGTGAAACTGTTAAACTAGACAACGCGACTACTTGAGCAAGAGCAACAACCTCCTGCACATTTTCTTCTGTAGACAGGAAGTCAGAAGGGTTATGGGTCTCAAAGAAGTTCTGCAGATCCAGAGTTGCTCTGAGAAGCCCACAGGGTTGTTCCAAACACTGGGGAGAGAGGAGTATGAAATGACTAGTGCCAAAGCTGGGACAGCCCTTGTCAAAAGCCACGACATAAACACGACAGTGCAAGAAATGAGATTTTGCTATTTTATAACCCAAAGCCGTATTTCATCCCGAGTGAGACTTTTCTCCCATAATCCAGCTGAAAGATTCTGTCCTTTGTAGGTATTTACACTGCTACGCTGAAAAGAGTGAAAAGTATTTCCACATCAAATTTTACAATTGTTAATAATTATCACTCCTTATAAACATGTGTTTGTCATATCAAAATTACTGTTCGCATTCACAAACTCTGAGTTGTTTGATGCTACATTGTAATTTTCCATTAGGAACATCTGACTGGAAAAGAAAATAATCAAAGACTAAGCGAGGCTGGTATTACTAAAAAATAAATAAATCTCTTAAAATCTTTTATGGGGCTCCTTTTGTTGTTTGGGCTGTCCTTTATCTGTTAACAGATCAGAGAAATTACAGCTTTCTCATTATGTATAAATATATGTAATTTATTTTTTCTTTTCTTTTTTAAATACACCCATAGCGTGCTTTTTGTCTGTATATGCCTTCACATATGTACCAGCCTTCCCAGTTTGGGGTATCCAAAGTCATTGGGCATTGTGGAAAAGATAAAGTGATAAATCATAAACAACGTGCAGAGCTAGCATATTTCTAGGATTTGTAAAACCAAAAGCACTCTTTTACTAATTGTCTTTTATAGCTTACATCTTCTCACATGTGAAATAACACCCATCTGCTTTGTAAGACTGATGAAGGAGAGATAACACTAAAAACAGATTATACTAGCATTCAACAGTTCCAATGGCAGGTTTTTTTCTCGTTTCTCACTCTTAAAAAAAAAGAAAAGATAAAAAAATCACACATTGAAGGTCTGGTTCTTTGCAAAATTATAGGTCTGTGGCATACAGTCCTTCACACGACCCTGTTTGCCATGTCTTTGAAGATTACCAGTCATCTGGGACCCACTTCCTTACTCCATGCCCATCCTCCAGGAGGTGCAGCTATAAGAGCCATGATGGTGCTGCATGCACCTGAGCATCACACTCCGTACAGCTCACCCATACTAAGGGGAACGCTAGAGAGGCAAGACCTGTCCCAGCCTACTTGAGGTTCCACCAGGAAATCCCACGTTCTCCATAGGAAGCAGCATGATGTGCTGCTTTAAGAGCTCTTAAGGGAGATGCGTAAGAAATCCTGGAGCTTTTCCTTTTTTGGGTCACTCCTACCCCTCTCTCCTTTTCTTCCTTCTCCACAGGGAAGTTGGGTTTGTGGTGCACAGACTTTCCATGTCTGCAGTTGCTCATATTCCCTTGTTGTGGTTTCTTAGGAGCATTCCTGAACTGTGAACTCGTCGATTCTTCCAGATTAGAGCAGGGAAGACAGTCCAAGTGCCTAGTATTTCCCCCCCTCGATGTGGACAGACAGAGTTCAGCTGGCTTCCATGTGGAATGGTTGAAGCTAGAGGAAGCTGCTGATACTATCACAGCAGGATGCTAACTTCACATTTTCATGTAAAGACATCATCACTTGAGAGCGCTCTGCTTAACAATCCCAACAGCTGCTTTTCTGGCTTTGTTGACGCAGATACCCCAGAGTGAGATACACGGGTGCCAGTGCCCTTTTCCATCCTTCAGACTCCTTTTAATAACCATTTAATCATGTTTACTGTTTTCCTCTTTAATCCAAATGGTGATTTCAAGCAGCTCAGTCAGCTGCATGCATGACTTATTGAGGGGAAGATATGTATACACACAGTTAGGAGGATGTTCCCTGACCAGCTTGAAGGCTGAACATCCTCTGAACTGTGGATGCCAGGGCAGCTCAGGGACTGATGATCCACTGATAAGCTTCAGCTCTTGATTAATTTTCGATACATAGGCATGGTATCCAGCGGAGAGGAGTTTGTCCCACCTATGCTGAGGTCCAGACAGCCAGAAGCCCATGCAGGTACATACTGCTACCCAAGTTAACGAGGTCTACAGAGACATGACATGCTATTTCAGGCACAGAGTCCTACAGGGAATCATAGAACTGTCTAGACTGGAAGGGACCTTTAAGATCATCTAGTCCAACCATCGACCTAATGGGTAAAAGAAAAAAGACATCACTAAACCACATCTCTAAGCACTATGTCAACCCATCATACTTTAACGTATGAGGGATGGTGCCTCAACCACTTCCCTGGGCAGCCCATTCAAGGCTTAATAACCCTTTCCACGTAAAAATTTTTCCTAATATCCAATCTGAACATCCCCTGGCATAACTTGAGGCCATCTCCTCTTGTTCTATCACCTGTGACTTGAGAGAAGAGACCAATCCCCACCTCTCTACGCTCTCCTTTCAGGGAGTTATAGTGAGCAAGAAGGTCTCTCCTCAGCCTTCCTTTCTCCAGGCTGAACAACCCCCGGCTCCCTCAGCCTCTCCTTGTAAGACTTACTCTCCAGACCCCTCACCAGCTCCTTTGCTCTTCTCTGGACCCATTCCAGCCCCTCAATGTCTTTTTTTGCGGTAAGGGGCCCAAAACTGGACACAGCACTCAAGGAAGGGCCTCACCAGTGCCCAGTACAGGGGGACAAATCACTTCCTGAGTCCTACTCCTTATGCTGCTCCTGAACCAGGCCAGGATGCTGGTGGTCTTCTTGGACACCTGGGCATTTTGCTGGCTCATATTTGGCCCAGAGTTGACAAACACCCACAGGTCCTTTTCTGCCAGGGAGCTCCAGCCACTCTGCCCCAAGCCTGTAGCGCTGCAGGGGGTTGGTGTGACCCAAGTGCAGGACCCAACACTTTTCCTTATTGAACCTCATCCCACCGGCCTTGGCCCATCCAGCCAGCCCGTCCATGTATTCATGTGTCTTTTGGTCAGTTCAGTGCATGTGGTAAACAAACTTGTGGTTGCCTGCAAAAAGACCTTGTACACATAATCTTAAATATTCTCCAAAACAGGAACCCAAGTCCTCATTTTCCTTTGGTTCTCTTATTAATTTTAAGCTTCCTATTGTTTGTTGTGCAATTGCTATGGTGATCACCTAGGCAGGTGTCTGATTCAGATGATTTATTTTAAGATGATTTGTACAAGGTAACATTATACTCCCCAGCTAGAATTAGTAAGTGCCTGTAAATTGTGCTTACCAAGCTTCCAAGCTTGTGCTTGTGCTTACCAAGCAGGTGTTGGAAGCTTACCAAGCTTCCAGCAGGTGCCCTCCTGCTCTTCTCGCAGACCTCCCAGGCATTCAGGGAGGTGCAGCAGCTGCCAAGGCCACGGGCAGTGGTGAACCTTCCAATGGAGATGCTGATGCTGAGGCTTGGTTCTTCCTAAACAGATTCTGGTTACACGTCAGGAGACAGAAGACTCCCCTCTCCTCAACAGGGCAGGTGGAAGAAAGCAAGATGGAAAGCGTGTGGGCTGAGATAAAGACAGGGAGATAGATCATTACCAACTACAGCCACAGGCAAAACAGATATTTTTTTGAAAAGTAATTTAATGTATCGTTAATTAAGATAATTTTGGAAAGTGAAATAAGTTAAAACATCTTTTCTCCACCCCATACCCTTCTTCCCAGGCTCAATTTTACACCTGACTTCTTTGTTTCCCCCCCAACCCCAAGTGATGAGAGGAAACAGGGAACAGAAGGTTATGGTCAGTCCATCACAAATCCTCTCAGACACTTTCCCTGCTCACACTGGCCCTCCCTGGGGCACAGCTCCTGTCATGAGATGTCTCCCTACCCCACCATGGGGGTCCACCATGGGCTGCAGCATGGACCTGCTCTGCTGCAGCCTCCTCCACAGACTGCAGGAAAATACCTGCTCCCCCCTCTCCTCCCTGACTGGGTGTTTGCAGGGATGCTTCCTCACACTGTTTTTCCTCATCCTCACTACCTGTGTTGCATCTTGCTCCTTTTTAAGTGGCATTTTTCACAGAGGCCCAGCTGTGTTCTGCAGTGAGGCTGTCTGGCACAGGACAGCCATGGCTTCTCCTCACACAGGTTCCTGCAGCCTCCTCATGATCAAGAACCTTGCCACCCACACCCAGTACATAACCTCCCTCAACCTACTGACCACGCTCTTCCATCAGCCCTCTTGGGAGGCAATGCTAGCTCATGGATAGTTTACTGTCTACCAGGACCCCCAGATCTTTCTCCTCAGAAGTGCTTTCCAGCAGGTCCATCCCTAACATATATCTGTGCCCAGAATTCTTCCTCCCCAGGTGCAGGACTCTACACTTGCTCTTGTTCAACCTCATGAGGTTCTTCTCTGCTCAGCTCTCCAGCCTGTCCAGGTCATCCTGGATGGCAGCACAGCTTTCTAGAGTGTCAGGTATATTCTAGTTTGTGCCCGTTACCTCTTGTCCTGTCACCGGGCACCACTGAAAA
This sequence comes from Thinocorus orbignyianus, assembly GCA_013400375.1. NCBI lineage: Eukaryota > Metazoa > Chordata > Aves > Ciconiiformes > Thinocoridae > Thinocorus > Thinocorus orbignyianus. The sequence continues at coordinate 907,078 of VXBW01008250.1, read as the reverse complement.
AGAGACTGGCCCCTTCCTCTTGACACCCACCCTTTAAGTATTTAGGAGCATTGGATCTCATCTAGATTTCAGCTGAATTTGGCTTTTGCTGAAGTTTGTAGCAGCTTCTATCCCAGAGAAACACCAACTCCCCTGCTCTGACGCAAAGGAAATTAGGAAAACATGTCAATTCCTGCAAGAGTCTACGGACACCTTACAACACCCCATCCTGAAGGATGATGAATAAGGCAGCATTCATCTTCCACGTTGAGCAAGCTGTGGTGTCGCCAGCTCTCAGATCAGCAGCCGGTGAGTCAGCAGCCCGGGCCGTCCCTAGTCGCTGCTCAGGCAGCACATGCTAACACAAGTTCGACTACTATTTAAGGTCATTCCTAGTTTCTGTGTGGCCCTAGGCCAGATGGTATTTGCAGGGTTTCAGCCAACTCCTCCTCTGTGAAATTATCCCCTCAAAAGCAGTAGGCAGTCACTTCCTCCGCATGTCCCCACTGCTCCAGGCTGGGGTGGCTTCCTCCTCCTCCACCACCTCCGCACAGCACTCCTGGGGCAACGCGGGACACCTTTCTCCCAGAAAGACAGCTAGAGCTTCGTTTTCTGGATCATGAAGTCAGGGAAATCACTCACAAACACAGCTGGGTTCCAGTCAGGCCGTAAATGGGGAGCTTTGGGTCTTGTTACCAGGTTTCGTTTTGCATTTAAACGATTGTTTTCATGTGACTGTGCATCCGGTATTAAGTTTGTGGCGCATGGTTTTCAGAATAGCACAATCTCTTGTGCCTCCCTAAATCACACAGGCTGAGTAACCCTGCCTGGGCAAATATTGCTCTGACCCACGGATGTTGCCCAGATGCACACGATCGAGGTTTTCCCTCAAGGTCCGATAAGAATATTGCCCCTCATTGTAATGAAGCACATTCGAAGACCTGGGGAGGGTCTTTCCCATCCTTCATTTATAAGAGTAGATAGAACATAAGGTAGATATAAACTTCTTATAAAATTCTATCTACCTTATAGAATTCAAAGGTATATAGAATTTTCATGTCAGCCTTGGTCACGCCCTGTGTTTGTCATCAGTTCAGTGATATTCCAATTGCTAACAACAATATTACAGTGCAGAAAGAAAACCCACTGAAACCAAACCACCACCAAAAAACCAACAACTACTTAAAATACTTAAAGACGATTACAGGAATGGTGGAAAAGCTCATCTGAGTAAGACATTACTAGCACAGGATTCGGCTCTGCTTAACCTTGTGTTTATTACTTTTCTCCCATATTAGGGTCTTCTCATTAAGAGGTTAAAGACTGAGGCACTTGCCAAAGATGGATATTCAACCTTTACCACCACTACCAGAAACCCTGTGCTATTTCAGGTGATGCTCAGTCCTTTCACGCCACTCTCCCTCACCTGGAAAACCACATCATCAATCCTACCTTACAGGACTGTCAGAAAGCGAAATGCTTTCAAGATTAGGAGATGCTGCTTTGAGATCATCAGACTCAATGAGATTTATACCTTGATTTCAGATCAAGGAAAGCAGGCAAACTTCTGAGCAAGCTGAAAAATATCACTTTAAAATCCACTTCTGTTTTATTTATATTTTTTCAATTCCATTTATGTCAACACCTCGTTTACTCCTAATATCTTCACCTCTCTAGCTGCAGCTGAGGTGAGAACCTTCGCATTTAGAACAAAAATCTTCAAAGAACAAAGTCAATAAGGACAGGTTCTCGATCCTATACCCAGCCATTTGGGATTACCAAGAAATGCAAACACTTCATTAATTATCACAGTAACAAAGGCAGGTTCTCGTAAGGTTTTGCAGGAAAAAGTCAGTATATCAAACAACAGATCACTAAGATATTAAAAATTACTAGGAGGGAGGTGGAGTCTGAAAAAAATCCAGTGTTTAATTCTGGACTGAAAGGAGATACTTATCTCCAGAAGAGTTTCCTAGAGAGCACCAATGCAGGTGAATCCCATCTCACACAAAATCCAGAAGTGAACAGGTAGTGCAATCCTCCTCAACTCAAAGTCAACAGCCAAAGTCATTTAAGGTCAAAGGGATTTAGGATCAAGACCAAGATTTGTTGGATTTAGAAAAAGGATGGGAACCCTTCAGCCAAGGCTCCCACAGCAGTCACTAATTACCAGCTGGCAGTCTCTCAGCTTCTCCTCATGAACTTGCTCTGCTTTGTGTCACTAACTAAATATTTTTTGGAGTAAGGACAGGAAGCTGTTCCCATATTTATATCATGTCCCATATCAAGTAGAGCATTTGAAGTGGGAGAGCAACTCACCCTAGATGAGCTGTTAGAGAAGACCACATCCAAGTCTTTGAGCTAGGCAGAAGGACAATCTACTACAGAGCTCCTGGGCAGAACAGGGAAAGCTTTCACCTGAGCAGGTCAAAGGACTCTCCAAGGCCAGCTGCTCAGACACACAAGATAGAGAAGGCAACATCTACATTGTGAAAATTACTACAGCTTAGATGTGTACTAGAGCTGTCAGCTTCATTAATGTTGTCATGGATGAACACAAGTTAGCATAAATTCAGTCACTGTTGATTTTAGAAGTAAAAATTGAGATTCAGAGGTCTGGGGTAAATCAAGGCAAGCTGTCAGCTTATCGAGGGCATAAGGAATAACTGCAGTGGTTCTGCAGTGGATTTACCTGCTCAGAAGGACGGCAGGGTACCCAAGATCCTACAGCAAATCTTCTTCTGCTGCCTGGAAATATAAGATTGAGGTCTCTTGAATGAGTAAAGTCAGCTTTCTCAAGATTACAGGTGTTGTAAGAGTAGGTGAATAACCTATTCTACTTTTAACCACACCAAGATTCTACGAAATATCCATCTACTAGACTTTTGGTTCTTATTTCACGTGAGAATGTAAGTGTGGAAAGTGTGTCCTTGATGCCATGCAAGACAGAGCAGGTAGAAAGGGGAACAACAAAGTTCTCCTATCATAAACCCTCCTCTTTTCTCTTGCATCTCATAAAGGAAGTTCACTATGCTTTTCTAGTTAAGTTTTTAGTCTTGGCACCTCCTCAGAAACAACAAAGCAACAAAAAAAAGCCGGAGTATATAAACACACAGGTTGGATTTTTACAAGGTTTATTTCTTAATATGATGTTGATTCATTTGTAAATTAAGAACATGGTGGTTGTGCAATCTCCTTTTATGGGCCACTCAAACATCAAATGCAGAAAAATAAATAGCAGCTTGCTTATCAAGAAGAGGAGATCCTCTCTAATTTAGAAGAGAGTTGTTTTGTTAAAGAGTTGGTGGGTTTTTTTCCCCCATTATATGACAAATACAAATAAAATACACACAGTATGTACTTCAGAAAAATAAAAAGCCCACATTTGATTTTAATTTAGGACAACTATAAAGAAATGATTCTTCTTGAACTAGTTATGGTACTCAAACTAGTTCCACTCTCACCAACACAAATACTGCTCAAAAAAAAGCAAGCTGCTCAGACTTAGGCTTGCTTCCCCAGTTAGAGCAAAAATGACTAACAATCAGATCAGGCACTTTCCCCTACCATCAACCACCAATTCCAATTTCATTGGGAAAACACTGTTATGTTTCAATAAGCAACAGTGACTTATTCAGAACCTGCCATCAGTACTGGCCCTGCTGCCTGAGGAACGTTCATAGCTGCAGCAGAACTAGAAAACTGCTCAAAGGTGCAAAACACACTGTGAAAGCTTATAATGAGGCATGTACAGGTAGCTGCCTCCAGCAGTGAAGACACACAACACCAAGTAAACCATAATGCAAAGCACAACAATCTGCAAATTGTGTAGCAGGACTCAGCAAAATGTCTTGAGGGACAGTAAAAACAAGTTGAGTTCGTTGTGAACTTCTGTTATAGTTGTACTGAAAGGCTGACAGAAAGAAAAATCAGTGTATCCTGGAGAAACTGTTAGCTCTGCAAAACAGAACAAGCTGCAAAACAAGTCTCATGGAAGCCTTAGTGACACCAGAGGCAGCTTCTGTTTAGGAAAATGGATAGCACAGCTCTTTGCAACGCTTAACACCTGCTTGTGCTGTGACACGCGGTGTAATTAGGCAGAACAAACTACTGGAGGAAATGGAGCAGAGACGTGTAGGAAAACATGCATTTCAGAGAACAGAAAGACAAAGTGATCTTTATCATTCATAAATTAAACTTTGAGCCCAAGTGGTACAGCAGCATGCACATTAAGCCAGAGTTCTGTTCTCACAAAAATGGAAAAAATTACTTCCAGTAAAGTTTGACTTTAAAAGGGCTAGTTATCAAAGTCACTTTTGTGAAGATGAAGCAAAGGCTGCCCCTACCACAATGTGCAGTGCAGCTTTGCAACTGCCCAATGTCTGTTTGGTGTTGGATCATGCCCATACAATGGCTCCATTTCCACTCAGAAAAGTAGAACTCATCCTCCTTTTTATTCATTGCTGGTACCATTCAAGAGTTCATCAACCATTTATAGTAACTGCAAATAACGCTCTTGTGTGGGTAGGAGGGGAACAATCTGAAAACTTCTCTCAAATAAGTTTGTGAGTTTGGTTTTGATTTTTTTTTTTTTAATCAATCAACACATCTTCAGAAGGGATGACATTACTTCATCTTTCCCCACTGTTGTCCCATGTGTTAATCATTGTCTTGTTTCCACTGTTAGTCAATTAGGTACATACAACTTTCCAGCAAGGGATGCATACTACTTCAATTTTAATCAGATCCATACATTCAAAAAGAGCATCTTTCACCCCCAAATCATGCTTCAGACCTGATGGGTTTTTTGGACATCTGGAAGAATTCTGCTCCTTCTGAGTTTTCTTCTCCTTACAGCCTATTTTTCTCCTTGTTCGCTTGCGTTTTAAGCTTGTATTGTAAGAAGCAAAATTCTGAGCAGAACCTCTCAATTTACTTTGAATTCCTTTCTGTGAGATACTTGGGAGTTTTTGCTATTTCATAATGATAGTGATAAAACCAACAATACTTTTGCAATACTCAACAGTTAATCTGCAAAGTACTTCAAAGCTTAAAAATATTTGAAACAAATCAGTCCGGTGTTATTCTCTGAAATGCTCTGCTCATTTCTAGAACAGAGCATGGCTTTGGCCCCTTCTTCCATATGAGGCATATAAAAATGATTTCCAGTGGCAATGTACGTCACTGCAAATTTCTCAGAGTCCTACTCAGTTTTAAAGTCAGGCCAACATGAAGATGCTTAACACATTACAGCATCAGGGCTACAAGTCAGTGCTCCCCCTGCACAGGACAGTGGGCTGCTTATTGCAGCTAGAACAGGAATCTCATCAACACTTAAACTTCTCCGGGTGTGCAAGCGGGAGGTTGGAAGGAGGGTAACTCGTGTCTGCTGTCCACTTTCAAACCAATAATATCGGGCAATCCCAATACAGGTGAAAATTAAGCTCAAGATCTTGCATTCCACTAACTAAACCAGAGTATCATGATGAGAACTACCCCTGCAGTCAATGTCAGATTTATCAAGATAGTGATTCAGGCAACAGGGTATTGGTCACCATATTCACAATCTCTCACACATGCTCTCTGGCATATTCTAGAACTTGCAGCACCATTCTCATTACAAAATCTGACCCAAAAAATGAACAATCCATTTTATAGAAAAGGTAAAAATTCAAAGGGATATTTTTTTCATAACACATCAGGATGAAATCAAAACATTTTCATTGTATTCAGGCAACTGTTGCGGTTTAACCCCAGACAGCATCTAAGCACCACACAGCCACTTGCTCTCTCCCCCCAAGGCAGGAATGGGGAGAGAATCGGTAAAGTAGAAGTGACAGAACTCCTGGGTTGGGATAAAGACAGCTTAGCAGGTAAAAAAAAAGCCATACACTCAAACAAAGCAAAACAAGGAATTCATTCACTTCCAACGGGCAGGCCATCTCCAGAAAAGCCAGGCTCCACCATGCATAATGGTGACTTGGGAAGACAAACACCATAACTCCAGTGTCACCCCCCTTCCTCCTTCTTCCCCCAGCTTTATACACTGACATAATGTGACATGGCAGGGAATATCCCTTTGGGCAGTTGGAGTCAGGTCTCCCAGATCTGTCTCCTTCCCATTTTTTGTGCACCCCTTGCCCTTGCTGGTGGGGTGGAGTGACGAACCATGACTCTGTGTAAGCAACAACTGCTCAGCAATAATGGAAATATGCCTGTATTATCAACACTGTTTGCAGCACAAATTCAAAACACAGCCCCATATCAGCTACTATGAAGAAAATTATCTCCATCCCAGCCCAAAGCACACAATAATGAAATATAAAACCCAAGAAATAGCTAAGAAATTAGTGTCCACAGCACTCCCAAGAATTGTGCTGATGTAGGTTCAAGTTACTGCTCAGCATCACATCTCAGAAAGCAGCTTAATCAGTTAGATTTTCCCCATCAGAACTGCACCACTCCTGATATGTAAATGAACCTTGAACTGGGTCACCTTCCCCAAACGGGACTGAGTTACCACAATTAACATCTGCAAAAAGAGAATCACTTGAATCTGGCTTCATCCACTTTGTCACTAGGCACTCTGAGACACTTCTCTTCCTCTGACTCCCTCCCTAACTGGAGTTGGTGGTGGCAGGGATCTTCCAGATCAATTTAATCAAAACTGCTCCATTTCCAAGAACAGCATTGGAAACCTACAAGCATTAAGTTTTTCTAAAAAATTCCCAGTCATCCACTCAGCCTTTTTCAGTTGGTAAAAGGAGTCTCTGGGTGAAGCTGAGCACGCAGCCTGATAGGGAATGGAGGAGTCCTGACAGGATTATGAGGCTCGACTCCGAGAAACTGAGCACTGGCATTTCCTGCCAACACCATCAGCATTCCATGACTGGGAATATTTAGAAGATGTTGCTGCCAACAGGAATAAACTGTTAAGCAAAACAAACTACTTGGAAAATCCCATTTGAGGAGGCCAAGGAAGTGTGGCTATTTTCACATCTGAAGATTAATAGAAGCCCAGTTTTTCTTATGATTTCCCTCTTTTCTTTTGTTTTTGGGGGGAGCGGGGATTATATGCTTGTTTGGAGATGGCCTGGTGTTGGGGTTCCATTTGTTCATTTTTTTAAAATACCTTTATAAGAGTAAAGAACCAGCTACTAGAAAAAAAGCTGCTCTTTCCCCTGAAGCTCTTTGGCTTGTGCCTGCAGAAGGGGCAGCCTGTCCAGCAAAACTCATTCACTTGGACAAAACTAGTTCCAGGAGGTCAAAAACTAATTACTGCAAGCTTCACATCTGAAGACTATCAAGCTCTTTTTATCATGATTTCAGGTTTGTTTTATTTTAAAAGAACCAAGCCTCATTTGTCAAGTAATAGATACATAAAATGGATTAAAGTCTTCGTGAAACAGTTCATAACTGAAACAAAACAAAAAACACAACAAGCAATCAAAAGCCTTTGTACAGTATCTTCCGCTGGGAATTTAGTGCTCTTAATTGCCATTTTACATTTATCACCTTTTTTCTTCACTAGCAGGGAAGGAAATGTGTCTTGTCTTGTACTCAAGAGCAAAGATGATCCGAATGTCTGAACCAAATACAAGCTCTGACGCAGGATGCAGTATTTGTTTCAATTTCTTGTTTTCCAACAGAAAAGGTAACTTGAGTACACAATAGTTTTCACTCCCTGGATTTAGAGTGTCTCCCCAAGAAAGTCTGCTCTCCAAACATTTTGGTTCGTAAACAAACAAGTTCAGACTGTAGTTCTTTGCACAACAGTAGAAGAAATGGATGCTTCAATGCACAGTCCTCCGCTGCAAAATAAACGGCTGAAAATATAAACAGATCCCTAGGCACCCTCTGGGCTTCGCTAGATAAACAACAGAAGGTGAACACAGCGAAGCTAAGCTCTCTGCCATTAATACTTGTGTCAGAAACCACTGGTAGGCACAAACCTTAAGGATCAAAGCCTAAAACGAGAACCTTTATCACACCAGTAACTGCTGAGCCCTACCCAGGTAGCTTTGCCTAGAAGGCCAGCTTTTTCAGCAAACTAAGTTGCAAAATACCCTGGCAGATGGTAGAACAACATCCCTTCCTAAATCTCACTCTTCACTGCTGGGTTTCTGCTACATCTTTCAAAGATGCTCTGCAGTGACAATCAAAAGCACAATTTAGCTTGGCCAAATGTGCCCTGAGCTCACAGAGACTCTGCTGGGAAAACCACAAACTTGTGTCCTTTCCAAAGGCTTTACTGACCTTGTTCAAAAGGCTACGGCAGCTTCTTTTTGAAGACTTGTGAGGGAGAGAGGGGAATGCAATCACCACACAGTATTTTCCTTAGTATTCCTCAGCTATCTCCCCTACTACAGTTAACCAAGGACTCTGCAGGACAGACTTCAAGGCCGGCAATGCTTGTTGCAGGGGTTGACTGATTTCAGGAGAATCGACTGTAGCCCTGGGCTTGGATGGGGATGAACAGAAGAAGCAGAGAAGACAGGAACTCACATGGTATTTGGCATTGCCTCCTCGTTAGCTGGTCAATTCCCATCAGAAAGTTGCAACCAACCCAGGCAGGAAAGAGCAACTTTGGAGGAAAGCAGGTCCTGACCCACAGCTCAGTTGCCCTCTGAACAGACAAGCAAGAAACCACAACTTTCCTGCTAAACCTAAAAATCTAAGTGTTGCTAATTAGGAGAATATTTTTTTGCCTAGAAAACTCAAGGAGTAAATTAAATGTACCAAGTTGTCTACCTCCTTGTGACAGATGGTAAAACCCTTTAGTTGTCCGGTTTTCAGTTTGCACCACAACTCTGTTTGGTGAAAAAGCTATGAACAGACAGAGGCTCCCCATTTGCCATGTCCTTTAACCCCATCTGGGTTAAAACAATCCAAAAGGAGCTAACAAGTCTATTTAGGGATATCATCACCTGCTTTCCAGACCAATGGTCTGGAAACTCTTTCACTCCTGAGCTTCTCTTCAGCATGGCTGTACCATGCTGGCTTTTTGTTACCATTCCATCCCCTGCAAAAGCGTTCAGGCTTTCCTACCCTTTGTCACATCTGGATGCTAAGCAATTCCCCCTCTACAAGAAAAATTTAATTGAGGAGTTTCTGGAAGCACTCAGCATTGTTGCACCCATAATTAATTTGTACACAATGCATGATTTCAACAGTGAAGTTACTTTCCCAAGGAGAGCTCTGAGGTGTTTGCTTTAACAACACTAATCCCTGCAAAAGCTATCAGCTATCTGCAGTGATCCTGGCTCCCTCCTGAAATAGTTTTCTGTTAAATACATTACTGTCTCACAGGAAATCATTACCTTCCATGCATACGCTACCTACCTCATACTTTTTTGCTCACATTGCTATCAAAAGCAAAACTTGAAATTATGCCTAAGCTGGGATAGATGATCATTATCTATTTATGCAGGCAAGGTACCCTATGCACAGGCTGACCACAGAGACACCCCCTTTGACACAGGCTGGAAAATGCAAACACACTAGAACTGCCTTGTTTCTTTTAAAAATAGTATTGAATAAAGGGCTCCTTCATTTCAGGCAACTACCTAGGAAATCGGAGCGTTTTGTGATCCGTTCCTTTGGATTACTTGCTAACATCTCCATTTCATTCAGAAAGCTGCCCTGGGTTTGTGCAGTAGGGAATAAAACCCACCCCCTCCTTCCCAGCAGGAAAAGGAATAATTAGTGGTATCTAAAGATTAACCAGAATAAGCTGGGAAGGAAGCCTGCAAGCACACGTGGAACCCTGTACAGCATCACAGCCACTGCTTCACAAATATTCCCTGTGCAGCCAGTCTTTACCATCACTAATTTTTTATACTCCCCATCCTCACCGATGGCACTTTTTGGCAGGGAAGTGGTGGAAAACATATTTGGAGCAAGGTGTGTCTCCATGTTAATATCAGCATCAGAGTCTGTAACCAACTCAATGATGGTTCCTGCATTGAACAAAGCAGGGGAGATTCTGAAAACTAGACTAAACTTCAGAAATGGATCCAAAACCTTTCTACAAGTATTCAATTCATTCAGATGCACAGTCATTTATTTTGTCATATGTACTTGTTGCTACATGCCACCTTTACTGTTTGTGTAAGTAGTAAGACGGCACATCACTCAGGTTTTTTTTTTGCTTTCAACCTTTTGCCCAGAATTTTGTGGATATACTACAGAAATGGGAAATGCAAGTGTATTACCAACCTTCCCTTAGATGTGTACCAAACCTTGTTTAAAAATCTTGCCTTATAGTTGACCTAGGTCACATCGCCATGGACTCTGAGTGGGTCAGAGACGTTTTAATGTCCTGATTTAACAGAACACAGAGCACAAGTTACTACAGTTTGCCTTCTCTGTTGGTACAAATCTAAACAGGCTTTCTTGGATCACAAAAATTGCAAATAAAGTCTGTCTGCATTGAAAAGAAACCCTTCTCACTGCACTTTTTGTTATTTAGGCCGTCACAAGCTACTGTCCTTTGTAAAGGAGAAGCATTTTTAGGTGTAGGGAAGGAAAGACAGAGAAGGAGGAGGAGAAGGAAAAAAGCTTGGAGCAAAACCAGGGAAGAAACAGAAGAGACACAAGCTTTATTAAGAATTAAAATACACAAGTAGACTGAGATCTGGCTGAGATGCAAAACTCCCATAAGAGCAAGCATAGTCTGAAAATGTAACTGAAGAACTGTTTCTGAAGACATTGGTAGGGCCCCATTCTATATGATGGCATCTTACTGGACAGGCTGGCATCTTGAGGGGACATCTGGCAACAGCTCAGGGAACCAAGCAGACAGCAAATGTGAACTTTTGTGGATAAATCACTTTGATGCCAACACCAGTAACCTGTAATTTGAAACACTTGATCCCATCCGCTGTAACACAAGTCAGTCAGCAAAGTTGCACCAACTCTTGAAGATGTCACAGTCCAAAGTAATCTGAGGACAGGTACACAAAGAGAGGATAAACCCTATTCTTTAAAAGTTTACAGTAGAGAAGCAACACTGCAAACAGTTGCCCCACCTTCATTAAGTACTAAAACAAAGATTTTGCTGTCTCTGCAAATCTGTTTCATAAATAAAATCCCTTCTGAAGCCGGTACTGGTCTCAGTTGAAATACGTTCACCTATTTTTTCCTAATTATACCACATTAGAGTAAGCCAGAGAAGCATCATCTTGCTTCTCAGCTCAAGAAGGACAAGTTCCCTTTTCAACCTCCTCCATCAAGAAAAATCAATCTCCACTAAATAGAAAAACAGTAAAGCTCATAAATCCCTGCCCCTACGTTTTCTAAGACACAGAACAGGAATTAGAAAAGAAAAAGTTTCTTATAGAAATCACAAGTCAACAACATTAATTATTGTATTGCAAAATCAGTGGCTCATTGATTAAAAGAAACATTTGTTCTCATGAGAACCCATTTAACATCCTCTGTATCTATCACTGTGAAACATAAAAAAGCCCCTAATGGTCAATCTCTCATCACCTCCCTACTTTTAGTAGTCCCTCCCTTCTCTCATGTTCATATCACTCACGGCTGTTTTCCATCTCCCTTCTTTGCACCTTAGGCCACTCATCTAACTTCTTTGTCAGTTTTGCAGCTTTAAATGTGAAATTCTGGATCCTTATGGGAGCGAGATACACATCCAGGATTGACTCTGAGACACCGTTCAATAACAAGAAGAGTCAAAAGGCAGCCCTTCTTGTGAGACAGATATAATTTATCTTATTTTGAGGAAACTGAGGCACACAAAGGTTAGATGTCCTGCCTGGGGCTTCAATGAGTCATTGTAAAGGCAGAGGTTGGGGCCAGGGAGCCCTGAGCTCTTGCTGCTTTGCTCTAACCAATTAACCACTTTTCCTCTTCAGGATTTATTTCCTCTTTCATGACTGATGACTAAGCTACAGTCTGAGGAGGGCATTATACACTACTTCATGAGGAGAAGCTAATTCCTCCTCAACACATTCCCGTTGGGTATAACATGACCTAATGTTACTGAGATAATCAGTCCATTTTCTCAGGATGCTAATTGAGACAAATGGTGTAATGAGTCATGTTTAGGTGTCTGCTTCAATGTTTCCTCTTTGTTTTCTGCTCCTGAGATTAATGTCTTCCTTTCCTAGAAGTGACTGCTGATGTTGCTCCTCTGAGCACTACTGCTGGGATACTGTGACCACTATGCTATCTCATTTGCAAAATATCCTGCTTATTCAGATCTGCTATTTTCAGAGTCTTTGGGGAATTTCTTTCTGTTCCAACTGTTTTTGAGGTTAAAAGCAAGTACAAGTAAAATTAAAGAATTAAAGCAATTCCCCTTACATCCTTTTCTCTACACTTGAAACAAAAATGTAAACCCATCATTTATAAGCTTTGCCATTTGGGATTATGGTTAAATGATTTTATCAAACAAGTATTAGTCAGCTGTTAAGATGAGCTTTCAATATGAGAGTCAGGGACCTTCACTCACAGGGTCACAGATGGAGGAAGAGAGGACAAAGGGTGGCACCCAATTTCTTTACAGCAGGGCCTAGCACTTGATATTTGCCATATTTGTGTTTTCATCTTTGCAGGGGAGTCAGTTCAGCACAACCAGCTGCTTGAAAAAACACCATCTAAATAATTTCCCCAGAGAGCAAACCCTCAGCTTCTAGAGCTGAAAAGATGGGCTGATTAAACTTCAGCTAAAACCCTGAGCCAAGATTGTGACACTTCCTCATTAATGGACAGCTGAAACTCAGGATCCACTACATTTTCCATCCCAGTCGGTTGCAATCAAAACACAGTAAGAGGATTTCCTTCGACCACTCATCTGTTTGAGTCCTGTTTCTCCCCAGCTAGTAAAGAGGAACACAGCAAAGGGAGTCAGAGGAAGTGTGACTCTTACCCCACATAAAGAACCAGTGGTCATCATCAGCTTCAAACGCTTGCATTAGTTGAAGGCTCATCTAAACGCTCTTTGCAAGCAGCCACATGTTTCTGCCCGTATTTGAGTCTGGCTAGACACAAGCCTGCCTCAGGTTAGTAATCATTTAGGTACTTTTACAAGCCCCTGAAAGCCCCAGGCTTGTGGCTACATCAGTGTGGCTTCTGGACAGAGGCCAATTCACACACAGGTGACTTCAGCAGGGACTTAAATGCATAGAGCCAGGCATGAAAGCATAGAGCCTCTGCATTTCTTCAGACAGATCTATTTCTCTGTTTCAAAATCTCAACCAAAGGGGAAAAAGGAAATAGCCCTTTTTAGATCCCTGCAATTTTTCGTTTTAAGGGCTATATAATCCCAGATATCATTTGACAGCATTCAGCAGACGAGGCTGAATTCAACACTTGCAACTTTTCCCTCAGCTTGCAATCAGCACTTGGAAGTGAAAAACTAGACCTCTCAAATCTAAATATTGTTCAGTGTCAACAGCAGAAGCTAAACATAATATTAAAGTTAGAGGATTTTTAACATAGTGAAAGGCTTTGAAAGAATGCCTCCTATTCAGTGGAAATGAAAATCTTCCCCAAGACATTCACTGTGAATTAAGTCAAAATATGCACAGAAAAAAACCCCAAAATATTGCACAGAGCTGCAATGTAACCATCCATGGTCATGCTCAGCATCAGTAAATTACTGTCCATCAGGCTTGGCCCCAAGGGAGTTCAGCAAAAGTTGTTTAAGGTTTTAACAAAAGGGCACAAGGCTGTGTATAGACAAAACTCCAGGCAGCCCGAGCAAAGTCAACGCAGTGGAATTTATTGCTAAAGAGAGCAGTAAAAATGGTGAAAAATTTGCTCTTTTGACAACTTCTAAACAAATTACCATGCTAGCTTTTATAAGATCACAGATCTCATCAGAAAGATTCTTGTCGCTACCTACCCATCTGCAGTTGGGCTTTCCGTGGGGGTCCCTCAAATGCTGTAGGGTGACACTATCCACACACAGGACAGCGGACACACTCACATGGGTTACGATCCCTGCAGAGGCTGCCAAGGTACACTGACACGGTTTTAAGAGAAGCAAAACATGGCTCTGTGCTTTGCACTCTCAGTTGAGACAGATTATAGGAAGAGAGCAGAGCTCTCCTGCATTTGGACGTATAAAGTAGTTAATGAGGAGACAGCATATCAGCAATGACCCATTTTTACACAACTTTATTCATCAAGATTGTACACAAGTGCTAAAAGTCAGACAGTGAAAAATCTTGGTCCCAAAATGAAGCCTTAATTAAGGCTGCCCCCACTTGCCCCCTTTCCCATGAGCTAAAATATACCCGATTTGGATAAAGAGAGAAGCTGCTACTTGTGTGTCTCCTAGCTGGCCCCACGCACAAGCTTTCAGTCATACCCTTCATAACTGATTAGACTCCTGACTTGTTTGGATTTGGTTTCCAGCCTGGAAATACAATATATAAACACAATACAATCACACTGGAAACAAGTTGTAATGAAGAAGTTTTTCCTGGTAAGCAGTTAAAGTGTCACCAAAATATTTGGCTGCCACAGTAAAGAAAAGGGTTTCCCCTGTATGCTGGGCTAGCTAAAATTGAAAGACAGCTTTATGGGTTCTTTCTAAATGTTTAAAATAAGGATATGTCAGAAAGTTCAGTCTGAAACAACAAAGAAAACACCTCCCTCTCGCCCCTCCATTACAGCTTTCTGTAATTTCCATCTGGCCACTCAAGGCCAGTCCTCTCTCAGGGACATAAATACCCAAGAGAAGCTCTAAATACCCAGACATTACTAAGATATTTTATTTACAAGAATATTATCCAGATGATGTTTTCATACAGTCAACGAGAGAGATTAAGCCAGGCCATTAGCTGCATAAACATCCCAACTCTGCTGCAGTTTTGTCCCTAGAACACTATTTCAGTTTTGTCCCTGCAACTACACATTTCTTCCCATACCAAGTTAAAAAGACAAATTATGTCCACACACCAAACTTGGAGCCTTATCGCAGTTAGCGAACATTAGAATGGAACTTAAGGTAACACCTGCCATTTGACATCTGGAGTTTAATCAGTGGGAATCAGGAAAAAGCTAGGCACCCTAATATCCATGACTTCCTTCAGCCATCCTGTCGTGATCAATGGGCTACAGTACACACAGTAAGCAGAGATGTGCTACAGCTAATTCAAATTCAATTTACAAACCCATGAGGAGAGGCAGAAAATATGCAATTCCTATGTGTACAAATGTTCTTCATGGCTTTTTGGCCAAGTATGCCCGTTTAAGACCTCTCCTAATTGTTGCCAAAATGACCACAATCCCTGCTTATTATTTGAAGAACAATCAAATTCCAATTTTCACTGAATTGATCTGGCCCTGAACAATGACTTTCAAACAACAACAAAAAATCCTAATAAAAACAAGTATTCCAAAGGATTCAAAGTAAGGAGATGAAATGTAAGCTGGGCAGATGAAAGTTCTCTTGTTGACCTTGGCTTTGAAAGTCTACGTTGTCTGCTCTTAACTGCTGCCCACTCCTCTCTGGGCTGCTCCCCTGCCCATCACAGATCTTCCTGTGACAGCCTCAGGCACAATCCTGAAACTGTCACTGGACTCAGGAGTATGGCAAAACCTCCACAAGGAGCAGTTAATGTCCCAGCTGAGACTTACAAGAGAGAATTTGTTCTCTTGGAAGCCCTTCAGATCCCCTCCTCTTCCCCTTTTCTTTCTTTGCCTGTTTTCAATGCAAAAGCAGTTTTCAAAAAACAAAGGTTCCAGTCAATGATTTAATAAATTCTGGATTAAGTAAAAACTGAACCGTGACATACACTTAATTCAAACAGCTGGAATATATAGATATATATATATCTTTTCAATGGGCTCTAACAGAAAAGGAATGAAGTACATACAAAAAAAAAAAAAAAAGAGACAGTATATTAACGACAGCAAAGCTCTGCAGCAGATTTCCAGAGGATCCAGGAGGAATTATATTCCCTAGAGGAAAACGAATGAATAGGGACTACACACAATATAATTTTATGGTGTGTGGTAGGGGAGGTGGAAGAAGAGGTGTTGGATAACAGTGACAGAAGGAAACACTAGAAATGCAGAAAGTAAAGTGCCAGTGCAGAAGAGATCACTGCTGCTGGAAGCTGACCTTTGATGGGCTCTGCAGAGCAGATGCATCAGTTCTTGCCTTGTGTTCTGTAACTGGACATCATTGGAGAGGGCTTGCACAGTGAGCTCTTTGTAGCGGTTTCTTTGACAGTCCTTATTCTCTCCAGGGCTGTTTGTGGAGGTTGGGAGGAAAGCAAAGAGCAGGGTAACATGGAGAAATGTTTCAGAGGGCTGAGAGACAGAAGAGAATAACAGAAAATAGATTTCTCCATGGGCTACAGGGGCAAAAACATACACGAGAGGTTTGAGGGCTTGGAAATTGAAACTGAGGATTTAAATTCCAGGCAGAATAACATTTTCTTTTAGGAGCCCAGACTATTTACATTCCAGTCAAATGGCCCTGGATAAGCCACTGCCCCAAGCGCCCCTCCATCTTCTTTGGCTGACAGGCTCAGCCTGCACCAGGCAGGAACAGAAATGTTCATTTGTTTTCTGAGCTGCTGTCACCTCTGTCCTGAGAACGGTTGAATGCAGGTAAATCACTCTGCCAGCCTCTCCAAATAAAATACTTTATCTTTCCTAGCATTTGAGAGCCCAATTTCCGAAAGTATAACTGTACTTCTCCCCTGGTTCAATTCCTTTCATTTATTTTCAGATCTTATTTCAGGGAGATTGGAGAATAACAGAAGCCTAAGGGCTCTATTAGATGTGTTCACCGGTAAGTAGAATTTGATAGAAATGGATAATCCTGCTACAAACCGCTGGGAGTTTGTTCAAGAAACCACACAGGTACACACACATTACTGTGTTTAGGTTTGGCAACTGTTCAGATCCCATTAGTTTCATCCTTGGTAAGTTCTGTAAGATATTTTGATAAAACAGAAAAACTCTGAGTTTCTTGCTCCTTTAAGGCACCTAGGCTCTCTGATGCCTTTTCCCGAAGTACCACCTCAAAATAAAGAAAAATATCCAGAGCAACTGAAAGAAGAAAATCTGGAAATGGACATATAGTTTCCACACTCATCCCTTTCATCAAGATCTCAGGCAGTCCCTCCAGGAGATAAGAACAGCAATGTAACTTTAGCAGAGCATCAATTACAAGTGCCACAGCATCAAAAAGAAGTTTCACAGATTTTAAACAACTCTCACTCCCAAACACCAAGCAGTGGACACACACACAGCCACAGCTCCTTATAAGTAAGTATGCACCATCAGGTTTGTACTAAATGATCTGGAGAATCAAGTACCAGGCCAACAGCCAAGTTTCATGGTCTGCAGTCAGGAGAGAGTCTGCTAAAGCCAGAGTCAGATCCTTTCATGCAAAGTCCCAATTTCTTACAGGAATGCCTTTTTTTTTTTTTTGACTTCCTCCCATTTGGGCACCACTCGCCTTTAAGTTACTCTTTCTGCAAGTTAAAGTGTCAAGCTGTATCCCTAGTGAACATCAAATTCTACTGAAACCCTCAGTCTTATGCCCCAAGATTCAGTCAGCTTCACCAAATAGTACCAGCTAAGGGGAAAAATCACAAATACCCCAGGGCTGTAATAGTGCCTGTTCCCTTTTCACATTTATACAGAGCCAGGTCAAGGGAAAGCAAAAACACACGACAAGTGACTGGGGTTCAAGACCCTTCTCCATCCAGATCCAAAATGCCCATGATTAAAACTGTTGTCATAACTGGCCAGAAATATCCCTTATACTCACAGGCTCAACAGATCTTCCACTTGGAAGTCTCCCGTGTTCCAGCAGGAAGAAACTGCATTCTTCTGCTTCAATAAGTTATTGCCTGATAATTAGAGTACCTGCTTGGATGCAGGAAGTACAGGTATTTTTCTCTTGAGAAGATTCAATGAGCCAGAATCTCATGACTGACTGAATAGTCTGCCTAGAGAAAAGGTAGGAACACCACCTTTATGACTCTATGCTTTCCTATACTTAGACCCCAAATACAAGCATTTGCAGTAAAATAATTTTATTAAGCGATGATTTAATTCCAGAGAGAAACAGGAAATATTGAAAATATAAGTTGATTCAACTAGGTGTCTAAATGTGAGCCAAAATAAACAGGCAAACACTTGCTCATACAATCCATCTAATTCAACCTGTTCCCGATTAAAGCATATTGGGTTTTTCTTCTACTTGCAACCCAGTTTCTTTCCCCACACCCTTCTCTCCTGATTTCCTCTCATTCTTTCAGCTTCCTCCCCAGGTAGCTGGGCCAGGCCAGTGCAGCTGGACACGATGGACTATAACCCTCCTTTGATGACTTTGATGACCTTGCTGTCCTGTTACCAGCTCAAGGTACCCCCATGGATCTACTGGACTCATGCAAAGCTTTGACCTGCTGTTGGCTTCCCTGAAGAAACGCAGTATTTAAGTGGCAGAAAGCTTCCATTTCACTAGACATTGTAGGATTTTTTTGACAGGGACTGATGTCAACTTGAACATGTGGCAATTGGAAAGACAATATTTGTGCTCTGGGAACAGCAAAAGCTGTTTCCTTTGCTGTGTAATTAGATCTTTAAGTTGGCCTAATCCATGTGCTGCATAAAAAAAAGCTTATTCTTCTTAGCCTCAGTCATTCCAGTTGGAAAAAGAGACTGTCAAATTACTCTAAAATGTATCCTCAAGCCCATTTTGTGAGATAAACCCTCAAACTTCCCAAAGAGTTGAATCACATGTAACTGAAAGGCGTCCAGCAGGGTTGAACCTTGGCTGTGGATGACATGAGAACAGTAATACGTTCTGCAGCTCTGGAATGGGAATAGTATGAAACAGTTTGAATCCAAAAGCAGGAATCGCCTGCGCTTTCAGCCATAGCTGGGGTCAAAGACATTCTCAAGAAGTCGGGCAGCGGTAACTCTTCTCATTATGATTTGCACGTCCACCTGGAAGAAGCAGTATCCTTTGCCTGCTAAGTTCCAGCTTCCCAGCAACCTGTTGAGGGGAGATAAGAAAAACAAGAGGCCTGTGGGCATCTCAGTGTCTCCTACACTTTGGGAACACTGAAGTTTACCTCTACCGAGAGCTAACGAAGAGTTCCACTCCAGGGCATTCCTAACATGGCACTGAGTGTTTTTTAAAGTGTTGTCCCATATTTTACAAGAGAAATATGCCTGTAAGCTCTGGCCTTAAAAAAAAAATTACCAACAACTTTTTAATTCCAAGTTTGCTGTGAAATACAGAAGAGGACACTGTATGAACCAATTCTCCCATTTTGTAAAAATAAATCTCAGTATGAGGTCCACATGGACTACATTTTCTCCTGGGCCACTCTTCCCCTACTGGGAACTGAAACAGATTTCTAAAGTTCTCCCAGCAGGAAATGCTCTGTGATGTCTCTACTCTACCACAGTATTATCACATCAGAAACCATACAGTCTTTGTGCCTAATTTTGTTCTAATAGAGTTTATTCATAGGCCATCTTATTTTCATCAGCAGAAAGAAATCCTTGAGAGCAGCTCTGCATACAGTTTCTTTAGTGGCAAATTCAGTGTGAGATTGCCCACCTCCTCCCTCAAGAAATTGTCCTAATGTTGTGGGCAGAGGCTTTCTTTTCTATTTTTAACCTTCAGTTTTGGCAATGCAATTCCTCATTAGACTGTAT
This sequence comes from Thinocorus orbignyianus, assembly GCA_013400375.1. Taxonomy (NCBI): domain Eukaryota; kingdom Metazoa; phylum Chordata; class Aves; order Ciconiiformes; family Thinocoridae; genus Thinocorus; species Thinocorus orbignyianus. The sequence goes on along the minus strand of VXBW01008250.1, from coordinate 887,431 downwards.
TTTCAACTAGGTCTGTGATCTGCAATTAACTAACATAACATAAACATGTCCTGCTCAAACCATGACAGTGTACCAGTGCATAAATTCAACTCCACTTCTCTTTGTGATTCCCTTCCCTGCCACACACATCCCTGCATTGTTTTGCTGACCTAGTTTAGAAAACGTCTGCTCCCAAAAAGTTATTCAATACAAGCGAGGACACATTTAGCAGTTAACAGTGTGAGGAGCTGGGCACTGCTTTTATCATGAGCTCTTCAGTGAAAGGAATCTTAACAGCAAATTATCCTTAAGTTCTGAGTCACTTTGAGAGGCTTCATGTGGATGTTTTAGGTCTTGGGTTGTGGGCACACAAAATAAGTAATTGCTTATTCCCAATAAAATAAGAAAAAAAAGAGTACTTATACTTTGTTTAGCAGAAACATTTTAGGAAATGCAACGATTAATCCAACAGAGTACAATACACTCATCATTTTCCCTAAAAATAAGGGGTTTGCTTTCCTCAGAAAAGTTGACACTTCGAGATCTGAAAACTTTCAACTGAAATTCTTAAGATTAAGTTCTACTTCAAAATCTATGGGTCTTCATAGAGAAACATCTAAAGTGCTTTGCAATTATTTGAGAAAAAATTTCGTTGGAAAAAATTCTGACTAGTGCTAGTAATTACACAGTCTATCATTAGAAAACTCCCACATCTCCATCCGTTGCACCTTGGAACCACGACCTTGTTTCTGCTTTGGAAAAGAGTCATTGTAATAGATGCAGTAGTAATATTTGCACACACACACACAAAAAACACTGAAACCAAACTATCTTCACGCAGATCAAGGGCTCCCACAGCAGCACTTACTGCAGTGGTGGTGATGCACAGGAAGAAGTATCACTGAAGACTCTTTTTGCCTCTATCAGGGTCTTTTTGTAGGCAGCTGCTTATTATTATTATTTACTCATACCATTCCATACTCATTAGAGTTACACACTGAAAAACAAGCCTTATTTGTCATTTCAAAAATAAATCGCAATAACTCAAAGGAACACCTTCCAGTCACCACATTATGGATTTATACCGTGTCTAACTTTACCTGCACCATTCTTTAGTTTTAGCTGATTTCATTTGAAGTGAGGTAAAATAAAGCTTAAAACACCCAAGCCTGTATCACAAAAAGTGGATATGCATTGTACAGCACTAGCTGAGTAACAGGTTTTATATCAGAAGCCAGGAACCTTGCTCCAAAAAAAGCAGGTAAGATGTAACTAACCAAACAGAGCAAGTAAACTTTAGGCTTGTTTTTAAAAAACTTCATGGAATTATTTAGCTTCTTTCAGACCGATGGAAACCAGAGGCCAGTAAGCATGAGAACATCAAGAGGTTAAGCACTGATTTCAACTCAATCCCAGCAGCCGAGGGTTTCCTGAAGAATATTCCCTTGCCTCTAGCTTGTCCTGGGGTACAAATCCCATTAGCTCAGTATCGTGAGACCACAGAGCGAAACAGAGCAGTTTCAGAAATGAGCCTGAAGCTCCCTAAGAACCAGAGCAAATTAGTGCAAATGATGGGAGGACGGTTGCCAAAGCAATCTTTGCAGTTGTTCTCCTCTGACTTTGGGTGGCAAGAGAACGGGGCTGTTGTGCCATAGCCCCCAGCTTCACACGATGTCAAGGGAAAAGATTAGCTCATCTTTCAGTGACAGACAGGAGCTTGGCCTGTGTTTTTTCACAAAGATCACCTTTCCCAAGGGAGAGAGAATTTACACCCTTGTCTGTCTCAAGCAATGAGTGTCAGTTATCAAATGCAAACTCGCCGCCTTCCAGTCAGCACTTCTCCAGAATGACAAGCAGCTGGAGCCAAACAGCACAATAACCCATTGAGTATGAAAAAGAGAAAGCTTTTGCCACAGGGCAGCATTACAGGTCTCTCTGAAGCTTTATGGAAAGGTAATTAGAGGTCTTGTATAATCTATTCCCTTCACGTCTAGGCTGTAATGGAAAAAGGACCTCCACAGCTCTTCTAAGAAATTTAACATACTGCTGGAGACTGTCTTTATTTTTAACATATGGCATTTTCAGTGTAGTCCCCAATCGCGAATACTGTGTGAAATACTTACAGTACTGGATAACCTTTTCAGTACAATGGCTTTGCAGTTTTTGTATTTCAAATACTCATAAAAGCTTACTCAATTTAACACCTTTTGCCATCAAAACCAGCTTTCAGCCAAGTCAAACTTAGAGCAGAGACATGCGAAGAACGTTTGCCTGCACTTGTGATGGAGAATGAAACATTGCTAATCCCACCATGACTATTTTAGTAAAGATACATCAAAAAAAACCCCCAAACAAATAAACCTGGTTTAAAATCTCAGCCTGGATGTACTGGAGTAAGAACCTAAAATAAAGTTGCAAATTGAAGTGAAAAGTAGACAAAAGCCAGTGCTACCTCAAAAATCCCTGCCATAATTAAAGTTTGTAGGAAGTATCACAAAAGGAAAAGTTTTCCCAAAATAGGAAGAAAGGCATTTTTTCCCATGATGAAAACACTTTAGACAAAGATGAGGTGACAAACTGCTGAGCGCAGCAAAGCTAAGGGAAACTATTTTGGAGCAACAGCTTACAGAATGCTGAAAGTGCTTGATATCTGCCACGTACAGGTGTGTAGAGGGGGAAGACTATACAGAAATATAATAGAATATAAATAGAATATATAGAAATAGAAAAGAAAATGTAAAAAAAAAAAAAAGAGAGAAAACCAGAGCTAGTGGCTACCAATCTTTCCTGCAGAAGCATTTACCAGTAACGTTGAAATGACAAATCCCTCTCAAAAGCTTTGAGACACACTGGAAGTGACCACCTCTTCCCAGGAAATCAATGCCTATGCAGACAAGGTAGGCAAAGAAAGGGATGGAAAGCTGAACAGTTATCCAGAATTCGTAAACGGGGAACAAAGGGACTAAATTGTCACACAACACGTTGCATTTCAAATACCTAATCCCATAGTCTAAGCAAGAATGACCACCCTTTCTCTTGACAGTGTACTTTTAATTGCATACAATCCAAAGGAAAGGGAGGCTCTACCAGTGAAAAGTATTAATCCTCCTAATTAAGTGGAGTAGTTGGAAAGCAGTTAAGAAAACAACTGAAAGAGTGAAAGGAAAGTAGCTGAATAACATCACAAATAAACACTAGACTTCTTGCTAAATATGACACTTTCATCAGTCAGACGCCCCGGGGGAGTGCAGTGCTGGAGACAGAGCGGTATTTCTTGAGGAACGTTAAAAGCCTGAGGAGCATTTTAAGTAATACAGTGTATAGGAGCCCTGCTGGAGCAGGGTACAGCAAGCAGAAGGTCTGAATTGTACCCCTTCGGCTCCCACTGACTGAAGTAATTTCAGTCTATTTACTTGGCCTAGCATCTAGTGAATTTGCAGACTCAGCTTAAAATAAGCATCTGAGCTGAAGACATCAAAAATCTGCAATCATTTTGCAAACCCTCTGCCCTTTGCTTCTGCATGCCAGTCCATGAATTAAGAGAATGGAAACCACCGTCTTCATAAAGTGGTGAGACCTCTGATGGCATAAGCAGCAGAGGGAACATCTCTTGTAATTAAGACACTTGAAAAACTCCAGCATTAGTGTACTTGCAGATTAGCAACTGTATTGGCAAGTCACAGACCAGTACTAAGGAGATTTCCCCAACTTGAATAGGAATAAATATTTTTACAAAAGCAAGCTCTATTGATAGTCTTTGTGACTCTTCCTCTGCAACTAAAAAGCACTTGGGATTTCCGCTTGGTAATAAGTATTCATGATGCCTTAGCAACAATTTGGGTCGACTTCTCAGGGTTAAGTTAATTAAGTTCACATTTTCAGGTCATGTACTTATTCTTCATTGCATAGTTATCAGACTTTCTGTTCTCATATTATGCTTTCTCTTTTCTCCTTCTCTTCTTTCATGCTTGGTTGACGCTTGATTTTTTTTCCACATTTGTCCTTTTTCTGTTACACTTCTTGACCTCCACAGCAGCTTTTCCTCACTCCTTTCAGACTCACCACTTAAATAAATCCAGAATGTGACTGGACATGGTAGAACCATCTTCAATGACTTATTTGTTTTACTAGTTAATCATAGAATGGTTAGAGTTGGAAGGGACCTTAGAGATCATCAAGTTCCAACCCCCCTGCCATGGGCAGGGACACCTCTCCCTAGAGCAGGCTGCTCAAAGCCCCATCCAACCTGGCCTTAAACACTTCCAGGGATGGGGCATCAACAACTTCCCTGGGCAACCTGTTCCAGTGCCTCACCACCCTCACAGTAAAGAACTTCTTCCTAATATCTAATCTAATCTAAATCTCCCCTCTCTCCCCTTATCTCTCTCCCTCCTTTGTTTACGATGATACCTATTCCCAATAGCTTTATTTATTTGACCATGAATACGTCCCTAGAGCTTTCCATAGCCCAGTCCTTGAGCTCCTCAGCCACACAACTTCATTCCTCATTTCCCTTAGTGTATCCACCCCTTTTTTAAAAAGCCAGTTCAGACTTATTTTTGCTTCTTATACCCCAAAGTCACTGAGAAAATGAGGTTGGTTGGAAAATTTCCTGCAGAAGGCATAAAAAGCCTTTAAGTCCTCCATTCGCAAATTCACACAATGGAATAAGAAAAGCCCTGTTGCTGCAGAGGCAGCAATTCACAAAATTACAACAGTGTATGAAGGTCAGTAATGCAGCCAGTCCTCCTCAGCTGGAATTCTTCACACACAAGAAGCTATTGTCCATCAGAAATGAGTAGAGGAGAGTTACTGAGGATTTCTTCCTCTTTCTGAGTAAACAGGCTCAAACCCCACATCCAAGAAAACCCTCAAGTCAGCGAAACAAAAGGCAACTGTGCTCTTCCAGGCCAAATACGGCTATAAGGAAAGGAGGAAAAGGCCGTTTAATCATACAAAGAGAGAGCTGTCAAAGGCAACTTTTATTTTATTGTGATGCCTTTTCAGCACAACTGTATCCCCTGCATTTCTAGAGAGAAAAAAAGAAATAAACAGAAAAAAGCAAGAAATATTGCCAAAGAACTGAAGTTGAACAAACAAAATACCCATCAACTTCCTGAGAAATGGACTTCAGTAAATTTTTTATTTGACCCTCTGATCTTTTAGAGTGAGTCAAGGCAGGAAAAAGAATCTTCTCAACTACCGCATTCTTGCAGATAGCCTTTTGGGTCTGGTGGTCAAAAGGCACAGAGTATATTAAACCACAGCACCTTATTTAACCTCAGTGACTTCATCACTACCTCCTAAGTTTTTTCTTTCAGAATGTTTAGTTCTACACTTGAAACTGTTACAGAATGAAGTCTCAAAACACCCTTTTGAATATAACACGTGTTTTTGAAAACAAAAGTTACATGAATATCTTTAGAATCTTCTTATCAGTTCAGATGGGTTGAGCCATTCTCTTTACAACTCAGCAATGAAACAAGTAGCTGAGATGATCAGAAAGCACACTTTCCATACACTAAAAACTTCTGTACCTGAAATGCTGGTGGAATTGGATGACACTGGAGTTGCTACTGAAAAACCCCACCAGCTTTCAATCACTAGTATTTAGATTCAGATATTATGTTTTTACTGCTCTTATAAATACTTGATCTTTGGGAGATGTGGGATGAATTTTTATCTTTCTTACAGAAAGTCAGTTTAATCGGTGAGACATAAAAAGATCAAATTGCACTTCAGTATTAGCAAAAATTTAAATAGCATCTTTCCAGCATAATGTCATTTTAGAAAGCACTGCATTCCTCCCAGGAGGGCTGACATTTAAATATTTATAAGATCAAATGCTAATGACAGAAGATGTGCTCATCCTTCTCTGCCTGCCAATGGAGGATACAGCTCTATGATGTCTCTTCTAGTATTCTCAGGGGTGAACTTACCACTCTACAACACCCAAAAGGAGGGTATAGCCACTAGAGGGGCAATTTCTTCTCCCAAGAAATAGGTGATGAAACAAGAGGAAACGGCCTCAAGTTGCACCAGGGAAGGTTTATGATGGATATTAGGAAAAATTTCTTCACTAAAAGGGTTGTCAAGTATTGGAACAAGATGCCCAGGGAAATGGTTGAGTCACCACCCCTGGAGACCTTTAAAAGATGCTTAGACATGGCACTGAGGGATATGGTTTAGTGGTAACTTGGCAGTGCTGGTTAGCAGTTGGACTCTATGATCCAACCAATTAGGTGTTTTCCAACCTAAACAATTCTATGATTTTAACTGTACTTCCTTTAAAGAGACAATCAGAGATACCTTCCATTTTGTGTTTTGTTCGGTTTGAGGCCAACAGTCTCATCAGCTTCACCAGATCACAGGCAGGAGCCTCATCCATACCCACAGTTTAGGTTCCAGTCTCAAACTCGTTGAGGTGCTATGCAATAAAAGAAATTAGCAAAGCAGCACTTTTCTAGTAGTTTATTCTATCAGCCCTCCAACTGCTTTTAGTAGATCACATTCTTACTGAAATCACAAGATAGATTCACATCTTGGCTAATCTTGTAACATCATGTTGGCCAAGTTGATTTTGCACAGGTTTAACAGAACTAGATCTCAACACGCTGGGAGAAAAGGGATTGTTCAATAATCCAATAAGAGCCCAAGTGGTCACAGAAGCACTAACTACAAATAAATCCTTTCATTATAAAGCACCAAAATACCAATTTAAACAGAATGCAAGTTTTAGGGATTCATCATCCAAACTTCCTTGGTATCCCTGTGAAAGAAAAAAAAAGACAACCCTGAAATTGAGACAAATTAAGTCTAAAGCATTACACGTATTCGGCTGCCAAGACACGGAAGATGTCGAGCTAGCAAATCTTCTCTGCTGGAAAAGATCTGGATTATCACTACAGGAAAGGAAAGTTCACCGCATAGGGGAGTAGTCGTTTAAAGTAATTATCTCCAATAAACTGACATGATTTAATGTCTTAGAGCATGTTGGATAAACTGCACCTTACAAAATGCAGCTTTGCCTACCCATAACAGATAAAGTGATACAAAAAAACCCCACATATCAAAGCATTAATCCTTTCTGTACCCTCAGGAAAGGCACAGAAACAGTCAAATTCTTGCTGATACTACTAAAACACTCATTTTCATAATCTGAGTTTTTCTTCCAAACACTGATTTCACACAGTAATTTTTACTTTTCTCTAATTGTCTCTGTAAGAAGCAGGAATCTACTACTACTAAAGTCCCTGATAACTATGGTAAGTATGGTAAAAAGGACAGTGAGTATCTGCAAGAACCACTGGATGGATTACAGCAAACGAGTAAAAAACCTGCTTGAGAGTTTCCCCTCTGATCACATCTCATCCCTTGCTCCTTCCCTCACTCCACCAGCAGGACGCTGCTAAGCTCTCCTCCAAAGCAACAACCACCAAAGCTAAAGAGTTCTTAAACACTTAAAAGCACCTTTTTACCATTCAAAGCAGCAAGTTAAGCCCCTAAATATCTTCAGAGGCCCCTACCTGATTAAGAGACAGGCACTCAGCAACACCGTATTCAACTGAGACCACTATTCCCTCTGGGTTAACTGGCGTTTTTATGGGTCAAGTCACAGATATATATAGAAAAACTTGTTAATTTATTGTTCTTGAATAGTGTAGTCTTACAAGGCTCTAAGTATGCATCTCATTTGAATTTCAGGAGATGGTGGATGATGATGTTTTGTTTCCTGTTTCATTTTTATAACCACTTCCAATTAGCTGTTTGTTAAATTGATTTGTAGAGTTTGATGTATTCTGTATTTATGCAGTACAGCACGCGTTATACCTTGGGTGTCATTTCATGTAGCTCCTTCTGAAAGAAATGCACATATCCCCTTATCCACTGTTAATTCTAAACACAAATAGAACATATTAATCAGAGGCAAAAGAACTCAACAGAAAATAGCTGGTCACATTATAGAAAAAATGATTGCTCCATAATACCTCGCACATCGAAGATGAGCTTTTCTTTCTCCTGGCAGATCCAAGAAGTGGACTTTTATCACGACAGACAGAAGGTCAGAGGGTTTCAAGTGATTTGTTCTTGCCTTTAGTCATAACACTTTTGCCATCCCCAAAAAAGATTAATGTAAAGCACCTTGGGATTTGTCTACATGAAAAGCTTTATATGAAAGTAATTGTTGTAAAAACACTTGCCAGCATTTGTCAAACGCTCTCATTTGAATAGTTGACATCTCTATTAAAACCTCTCTCAATTAGTATTCCATGCAGCATTAGTAAATGGTAAGTGTCAAGCAGTCACAATAGAGTCCCAGCTGATGCAACTAAAAAAGAATCTAATGCAAATTCCAGCAGGCTTCAGATGGAGTTTTAAAACACTTTCCTTAGAGCCCAGCTTTTTATTTGCTGACAGATGCTTTTATAGACCTGCTAACTTTTGAAGCCAGCAAACAGTAATCACTCAGGCAGAGGTTGCATCAGCAGAATAAGGACAGCAGAAATGAATAAAACGCTTTTGAATGAAATTTGAGCACATTTGCCAGTATCAACAGGTATCACACCATTGTTTCTTGGAGATTCATCTGCTTGTGTAAGCTGCCCCAGTTCTCTCTGGCAAAAAGAAAAAGCTGCTTTCAAATTTCACCTACATCAGCAACAATGAGGAGCCACACCACAAAAACAGAATTAGTTCCAGTAGATACCAAGATTACTGAGGTTGAAGCCCTTGAAATTCTAATTTTCCAGTCAGGGAAATTAAGACAGTAAATAATACTTGCCTTCCATAAGCGAGAATTGGGCTGACACATTAATATTTGCCTAGTGTTCAAAAAGTTCGAGCTCAAATAGTTCACATATTCTAAATTTGATTCAAGTTCATCCTGTGCCTAATGCCAATGATTTCAATCAACATACACCAAAAAGATGTTTGGTCAGCCTTTTTTTTCTTTGCCTCAAGCACACTGTATATTCTGCTGCTGTGGCCAACACAGCAACACAGATGGCTTCCTTGGCACTCAACCAGGCACAGGTCTTCCTACCTGGCAGCAAGTCCCCAAGCCAGTGCACTGCTCAGTGGCCTGAAAATATCTTCATATGCAAAAAACAAGAAACCACATGGAACCCAAGCTAAATTTCATTTCCCTTCTCACTTGCCAGCCTCCAGGAGCAAGAAATTTTCTCTTCAGGCTTTTTAATTAAAGCTTCCCTTCTACAGCTGGGCTGTGTTAGCTCTGGACCCATTATTTGGCTTGCAACACACCTGTAGAGCCAAGAACTGTAGGCATGGAACACAGGAATGTCTCGAACTAGAAAAAGGTGAGAAAGCCGGCTACTGCTGAGACTTGGGTCAAAGCAAACTGAAAGAAAAAATAAAAATAGGCTATATTCTCCATTGTCAATGCATATAAGCACTATCAACAGAAGTGTAGAAAGGAATGGGAATTCAGAAATTTGCATTCAGAAGTTTAAGAAACAAAATCCCTATGTGACTTTGGCTAAGGCATGAAACCGTATCCAAAACACAATTTTCTGTAATGTTGAATACCCCCAACTGGCTGTTGCCAGAATATCCCCATGCCTCAGTTTATCACTTTAAAAATCTCCATATGCTTTTACCTTTACTTCCGTGCAGTACCACATCACCTCAGCCTTGCTAATGAGTTGTTCACCACCCATGGTCTGGCTGTGCTTCAGTGAGATCCCAGTTCAGCGTAACTCTCCTGTTTGCCCAGTTATGGTACGTTTAGTGTATTCTGTTGGAGAATTTTTGTGTCATGAGTCCTAACAACCATAAGTATCATCTAAAAGTTAAGCAAAGAGGTAATGTTCTCTTTTCTCCTGTACAACTTCCTAACCTTTAGGAGGCAAACAAAGGGCAATGCTCAGGAAACATTTATCCGCAGAGACATAACTCCACCGTTATAGGCTACTCTTACACTGGTTTGGAGGAGTGCTTCATTGGTTTCTCTAAAAAATTAAGAGTTAAGAGGTTTGCAGATACTACAATAACAGGGAACAGTTAACAGAACTATAATATCTATCTTCAATAGGTTGCCAGAAGAAGCTAATAGTCATGTTTAGTTTCCTTCCCCATGAAATGGGAAAACAATGTTCTACTGCAATTTTATGACGAAAGTGACATGTGTTGAGGATTAACATTAATAAAAGAGAACCAAAACCTTGTAGTTTTGGAACATAGTGTCCTGGAATGTAAAAGAAAATTTAGACCTAAAAATCAAAATTCATTTCCACAGCAAGTATTTCCCATTTTCTGCCAAAGACGACAAAAAGAAAATAGCAGATTTAATGAAAAATAAGCCAAAGCCCACAATCTCCGTACAAAATAGGGACAAGGATAATACCTCAAACTGAATTACAACCTTCTGGTGAAGTTGTTATGCAAAAGAGGCCACACATGAAGCAACCACACAAAAGCTGGGGCTGCAGTGCTGCAGGAAGCGGATGCATTGAAAGGGAGAGACATGGAGGGGGGCTAGAACTTTCCACGGAGCCAAAAATACTCAACACCAAAGCTGCCTCTGCAGCTGGGCCTGGTGAGCTCCAAAATACAACAATACACAGTCCTATTTGTAGCTTAATAAATTGGGAAGCACATGAAAAAAGGTAATGCATAATTAGCATAATTAACAACAAAGTTATGACAAACTGTAGCTGACTGCGTTGCTTAATGGAAGACACTGCTCTCCTCAAACCTCACACATCTGATTTTCAACACAGGTGGTCTTACTTTACCCAAGGCCACTGAGCAGCAGAATTTTACCACAGAACGCTGCAAGGATTTATCTTAAGAGCAAGCTGAAGTCCCTCCACCTCAAATCAAAACAGTTTTATGTATTCGAGTCCTTTTATCCTACAGAAGTCTTTTATTTTTCCCATTCAAAGCTTCAAAGAAAGGGTTGGACTCATGGATACGAAGAATATTCAGAGCGATAACGAGGGGTTTCGCTACAGGGCCAGTATTTTTTAAGTAGGTTAAATTTCTCATGGACCTATTTAGAAATCACCCAGAAAACACTGAAATAGGAACAACCTCAAATTACTCCACAGCCATCTATACACATTTCTTTGAGACAGCTAGCGCAGCCCAATTTAACTCCATATAAGACAAACCCCGCATGCCAGTCCACACTTTATAAGCTGCTGCCACAGGTTAACTTTTTAAAAATAAGGTTTCATATCCTGAAGAATGGCCATCCTCCCACCTACCTCCCTTCACCACGAACTACACAAGACTTCAGAAGAAAATCAACCCACAACTCTTACACATCCACCTCCAGTGCCAAATTGCAGATAAGGACAATGTTTCATGGGGAGAAGGAAGGAGAATCAGGTTTTACCAGCCATGCCAGAGCTTCACAGTAAGCCTGGAGAACCTGTAGATTTTTTTTTTTATTATTATTAATATTTTTTTCCAAGCCCACAGCGAACCGGGCTGGGTTTGGGCTGCGGAAGCTCCAGGGCCGGGGGGCTCCGGGCGGTGCTGCCCCCGGGCTCCGCTCCCCGGGCCCGCCGGGCGCTGTCCCCCAGCGCGGTGCTGAACCAGCAGCCGGCCGGGACGGACAGACGGACGCGAAGCCCTGAGACACGGTCCCCTGGAGGGACAGTCAGAGAGCGGCGGCTTCCCCCTGGTTCAGTGATCTCCCAAGTTACCAGAGCCTGGTGTCCCATTTCCTTACCACATTTTAAAGATGCTGTAGTCCAAGTACGTACTTGTCCACAAAGGAAGCTGCTGAGCTGAGACAAGATCCATTCTTTTTACTGTCATATCTAAAAAAGGATTCCCGGGAATCATTAGCAGGAATAAAATACCACACATTGGAAATGTCTTCTGTACCTTCTATAGGGGACCTGAAAGTGCCATTTAGCCTAGTCCTGCTCATTTTTTTTCTGAGCAGAGAACTCACAACATCCACAAAGATGATTAGAGGGATGGAGTATCTCCCCTATGAAGACAGGCTGAGAGAGCTGATAGCAGCCTTCCAGGAACTGAAGGGAACCTACAGGAGAGCTGGAGAGGGACTCTTTGTCAGGAAGTCTAGTGATAGGACAAGTGGTAATGGTTTTAAATTGGAAGAGGAGAGATTTAGATTAGATGTTAGGAAGAAATTCTTTGCTGTGAGAGTGGTGAGACCCTGGAACCAGTTGCCCAGAGAAGCTGTGGCTGCCCCATCCCTGGAGGGGTTCAAGGCCAGGCTGGATGGGGCTTGGAGCAACCTGGTCTGGTGGGAGGTGTCCCTGCCCAAGGGCAGGGGGGTTGGAACTTGATCTTTGAGGTCCCTTTCAACTCTAACCATTCTATGATTCTATGAATGTACTTCCAGTATGAAAATTCTTGATGCCAGCTTTAACAGGTGACATTTGAGACGAAGCTTTAAGGTACAGGTATGAGATACTCTTTGTCTTGAGACATCTTTAACATGAAAAAAACAAACTACAATGAGTCAGTCTATATTTTCAGCTACTAACTCTACTCAGACACCGGTAGGAGGCCATAATGTCTACATCACTTGCTGCCCAATCTATCAAAGGCCTTACTGAACCTTATCACAAGCATCTAGAGTTGACTGCAAACAAGCCTTTTTATTCACTAGCTTAAAACTCTAAACTTTTTTCATTCCTGATTTGGAAAAATATTTAAAGTTTAGCCCAAAAGATATTCCAACATAACAGATGTAAAAGTTAGATCTAACAGATATAAAATGCAGTTTTAAAATATACTTATATTCACTACAGTGACAGCACCAAGAGGCTGACCAAGCACAAGCACTTTGACACCACAGAAGCAGTGATTTAGGAGAAAGACTCATTAAAATTGTTCACGGAAAATTCACATCTGCTAACAGTGACAAAAATAGAAAGGCAGGAAACAGCATGTTCCTAATTCTTTTACTGTTTGCCAGCCAAACCCTCTGTAGTTCAAATAACTTCTCTGAACTCTGCTTTTAAACTGGAATATATAGATTTTTATATCACAAGACTAAGAGTCTGTTTTCAATATGATTTCACTTAACCAGCTGACTGTATCCTAGCCTACGCACATGGCTGATCAGTTTTTCTTGCTTGTGGGTTCTTCTGCTGAGAAGAGCTTTAGCCATGACATCACATAGTTGCATCAACTTAATAGAACAGGATCCCCTTTTCTTTCCTTCTCCTCGTGGTTCTTTGGCACCACTTCTAGGACATTTCTTTCACAACACTAGTAGTAGTGGCCTCCCTATACACCACCTAGTTTCTACACCCTGTTTTTTTAATTAGGCTTTTCAATAGCTCTCAGGTGTTACCCTGTCCCTAAACACGGGTATTTAATTTCTCTAAATGATCAACCCTTTCATCCTCTTGATTTGTTTTTCCACACTACTTTAGTTATTCAGCAGATAATGTGGCAAACAAATTCCTAGACTATTATCATTGGTGTGCTACCCCACAATGAGAGAGAAGCTGGAAAGCCAACAATAATTGTTTTTCCACAGAAAATTTATCAGCTGTAAACCAAGTCAGTTGCTTTCTGATAAGTATCAGTAGCTTCTCACCCAAAAGTGAGGAGCTCTATAGGACTTTATCTACACTACTGCAAATCACTCCATTTACTTTTTTCCAAATTAGTTTTGACCAAGAACATTAATCCCTTAAAGATAACATTTGCAGTCACAACCACATACTCTCTAGGACCTCACACATACAACGTTCTTGTGGTTTCTTTTAAATAAGTGTCCTTAAATAAGTCCTCCTAACCGGGGCACTATTTATGTTGCTCAGGCAGCAAAAGCTGCATTTCCCAAAAGGGCTATAAAATAACCAAATAACATTGCCTCTTAAAAACTATGATCAGCTTGATATTGCATGCTTTTTTTACAGGCCTTCAAAACTTAAGGACATCTCAAGAGGGGCCCATATAAATAACTTGGTGGTAATATAATAGCTATAAATAGCTATTCCTGGGTTGAGAGGAGCTTTTGGGTGAGTTTTTGTTGTTGTTGTTGAGGGATGGGGGTGGTGGTGTTACTTCCATGTTGTTGTTTTCCCTTGAGAAAAAACCCCATGGGATCTAGGACAAGACCCCATAGCATCTAACTCCAGGCTACGAACTTCCACTGTCATGACTACCCTTGGAAACTGCATATTTATATTTATTATACAAAACCAGCTTCTGTCTAAACTACAGAGGACTTCAAAAAGCTGATGTCACTCCGTTGTATAAAAAAAGAATAAAAACTTAAAATGATCTTTTATGAGCTCTTCTTCCCACCTCATCTCTCCCTCCTAAGCTTCTACTTCTATCCCTCTACCCAAGCTGCAATAAGTCCACAGAGACAGACTGGAGTTGAGCAACACTGAGCTCCCAAGGTTTAAGTTTAAATTGCTAATGCTTGCTGCCTCTGAATTTTGTACCACCATGAGCTTCTGTTACAGAAGACTGCAGACCTGAATGGCGTCTTCTACAGTAGGGTATCTACTTTCCACAGACCTTCTAATGACAACAGACTCCAAACCACTTCCATGAAGCAGAAAGGAAAACAGATATATCCAACTTCTAGATATCTAAAATCCTTAGATAGACACTTACAGGGTAGCGTATCTCTAGTGATCCATGGGTCTGAGTAGGCTATATCTATATGATAATGCCAAACAGGGCCATCACTTGGCCTATCAAAATTTAGTGCTACGACTACTGAGACAAAGTGTACAGTGATTGAAGTTTATTTTCAAGGTGAAACTCTAGCCCAAAGTCACAAGCAAATACTCTGAATACAGTTCAATAGAATTTGCTCCTTTTAAATTCAACATCTTACAGGTAACATGAAAGAACTCAACACAACTCAATGTTGTTCACTCAACAGAGGAAAGAATCCCTTGAAGCACTAGATGTTTAATAAAGTTAGTGTATGCTGCTCCTCCATTCATGATTGTAAAAAACATAAGTTCCCACTGCAAAGTCTAGCTAACATTTTAACCCAGAGAAATCAGACATCAACCACTGGGTCCTACACACATCACCTTTTCAGTAATGTTCAGTAGAAAATACTACTTCTCTGAAGCATTTTAGCATGGAAAAGGCAGCCTTCAGTCCTGTGCGGGCACACACGAATTCTCTCAAGCTATCAGCACATGCATTAACATCTAAGCCCATTCCTTCAAGCTGAAAGTTTGCGTGCCAGCACACAGGCTTTTACAAAAACGAAAAGTTTTTGTGTGAAAAGATAAAAGTTAAGATTAAAGTCCTAGTGCAGCAAGACTTAAGCACTCATTTAATTCAAGTACGCAATTAACTCAATGGAAAGGCTGGAAGCTGGGAATGTGCAAGAGTGCTTTCCTTAATTACATCCCAAAAGCAGACCAGCACTGGCTGAACAGTAAAAATTTATCTGGTTAATAGTATCAGCAAGAAAAATCTTCATTTTAAGTTGTCACGCTGTGCTCTGTAGTTTTGTTTGAAACAATTTCTAGTCTACCTCTAACAATTAAACTATATTAAACTGCTAAAAATATGGAGTCTACTCAAATCTTAATTTGTTTGGACAAAAGAATCCCTGTGCTAACATGCTTTTTTTTCAGCATTTGAGAGACTCCTGAGTCTACTTACATTAAATGTTGTTCACACATACAAATAAGGGATATAACATTCCGGGCAAAACAAATACAGAGGACTTCTGTGGGTTTTTTTGCTGGTTTTCTGTTTTAAAAACTTCAGTCTGCAGCCACATCCAGTTAGTTTACAAGTTGCATAAAAAGCATAGTCACAAGAATAAAAGTGACTTTTAGGGGAGAATTAGGTGGAATCAATTTATTCAACACACTTCAACTTCCTCTCAGAACAGATTCTTTAACTGCTAGGAATAGTGGTAACATTTGATGTGAAACCAACTATCTCAGAGGAAGTGTAATCTTAAAGATGAAAGGGTAGCCAGTGTCCATTAATGAACTAATACAAATCACGACTTTATGAATGGAAGTAGCCTGTGGCGCCATTATAATTAGTAATAGTACTCCCAATAGATAAGGCAATTGGCTCTGAAAAGAATTATGGTAATTAATTTTAGGTTTTACCTTAAGTATATAGTATCAAAAGCATGTAGAAAACTGCTTTCTACAGCTCCGGAGGCAAGGTGAAAGTCCGCTGCAATAAACTATAGCACCAGGTCTGGGATTTTTAACTACATTAAAGCCGAGACATCATGGAATCCAGTTGGAGCTGTTCCAGACTCTGCTCCGTCACTCAGCTTCTAATCAGGACCAGTCGAGGGGAATCTGCACAGCCCTGACTCAGCCCCTTGGCATGCACAGAATAAACAGAAAGTAGCAAATTATTAATTTAAAAAACAACCCTTCCACAGAAGTGATACCTCAACAAACACAAGGAGATTTCAGAAGGATGTACGTGTGTAAATTCTCCTGTTGCTAAGGAAAGGAGTCATTGTATACACAGCACAGGAAAGCTCCAGGGCTCAGCACACCTATTTCTTTCCCCACCTTCCCCTCCCCTCTTTCTTTCTACTAATTGTCTAACTATGTGTGTCTGAGGCAAGAGCTTGTCACAGTTTTCCATGTAAGAAGCCAAGCTCAGTAGCAATATATATTAACCCAAATATCGGGGGTATTACAGCAGAACTCACATGCAAGAACACAAAACTTAAGAGAAAAATAAGAAAACCCCAAACCCTACTATTTGTACATGGGCCTTGCCCACCACACATCAAAAAAGGAGCCTTCTTATATGTTGTTTCTTCTTTTCAGTCGTATTTCCTGCAGTACATTTGAAAAAGTTTAAGCTGCTTAGTGAATGGTCTGCAAATTCCCTGCAAAACTCCTGTACCCCAGCAGCACATGACGTGCCCTTATTACTCATGTACCACTGGCACAAGATGTTCTTCAAAATTGGCTGCCCTAGACTCTGGGCTGGCAAAAGAAAGAAAAGAGATGCCCTTTGAAATGAAAGCAGTTCCTTGAGGGAAATGGAAAAAAAAAAAAAAAAAAAAAAGAACGGCTTGACACAGAATTCCTCCCTTCTCTCTACCCCCAGCAGTGACTTCTGTAGTAAATTAATCGCATCAGAACAGAGTCATAGCCAAATTGAATTTTGAAATCCACTCTATTTTCCCACAACTCTCTCTATTGCTGGAAAACTATATTTCCTCAAACACCTACGTGCTGCTCCACCGTGTCCAGCAACTGCAGATCTCCATAGCAGCACATGTTCCTCCTTAGTGACCTGACGTTCCACTCTTCCCTTGGCAGGGCTTGCAAGGGACGCTGCACGTCTGCTTACATGTGTGTGTTAGCGGTTCCTTCACCTCCAGCTGACGGGTTGATCAGACGGACTGTAAATACACACACAGATACAAGCACACCCTGATTTGGAACTGTATGTTCTCAAATATCTGAGACTGGCAGAAGGGGAAGTCACTTCATGCTCCTTATCCCCAAAGGAGAGAACCTGGCTGAAAAAAAATCCTAAGACTGGAAAGAAAAATAAATTCTCATCATCTCACCTAATTACACGTAGTCGAACTCCAAGACTTCAGAAAAGGAAACCACATTTCCAAAATTGTGGGACTTAAAACTAAGTATTAAGAGCCGACAGTGCTGTGAATCTCTCTAGTGTTTTTTGTCACTACAGAGTACTGCACTTAATCCAGATGCTTAACATGGAAACCCTTAAACCATTATGAATTCTGTTGCTATGGTATACATACATATGTAGGTATACACACTTATATCCTGCAAAGTACTTGTCTGGCAGGCTGGAAAATGCAGGACAATGAGGGAATCTTTCTGGATGAGTCACTGCGGGAGCTGCTTAGAACCTTCCAGGGCGGTCTGGGTATTCTTCTGGTTTTTAACATATTTCAGTAAAGACTGTAGGGTTTGGTATAATGTTAGTGTTTCTCTTTCCCTTGGCAGCCTTCCACCTTTGTGAGGTAAAGACTGAGGTTTGCAAGAGCAATAGGGGAAGAAGAATTAGTAAGTTTTTCTCAATAACTGCCTAACCTTGTCCATTTCTGCCCCTCTTGGTTCTCATAATTTCTTCCCCCACCATTTCTCAAAATTACTCCAGAATTGCCAAACAGAACCACAAATTCCATGTTAACTAGTCTTCCACAATAAAAAACAAACACACACACATATATAAATACATACACACACTCCACAATGACCTTGTCAAGTCTAGAGCTTAGAGTGATTTAAGACATTCTAAATATAGTACAGGTTGTGGCTGAAAACCGCATGAGTTCTCCTTTTTTCCAGTCTAGGAAATGAAAGCTTTCATCAGCCTGAAACTCCAGCTCTAATAAAACAAGGGAGTGCCCTTCCCTTAATGTTACCACTAATGCCTCAGGTGGTATTGAGCAGGAAAGGCTCAGCATGGACACTTAGAGAAAAAAGCTTTCAAGGAAATCCACAGCTTTGGTACCAGGAGGGAATGTGAAGGGGCTTTCAGCCTCATGAAAACAGCTCTGCATGAAAGATGCCAGTCTACTGACTGTTACAGCAGTGACAAAGACATCCCATTCCAGTGCCCCTGAAAGGCAGGACACCTCTTCTGACCAAAGGATAGCCAGACAAAGCATGAGCAGAAGAGCATTGTTGAACCTACTAGAGCCCAATCTGCCAGTGCTCTAAGGGTAGACTGTCCAACAGACAGGATATATCACTGAGACCCACATGGACCCGGAGCCCTGACGACCTGGCTCAGGCCAGTTTTGGCCTGATGGATCATTTGCCTTTAGTAGGTCACTGAAGTTTCTTCTGCATTCTGCCCATACAGTCTAGACTCAAGGTACACTGCAACCGGGACTGTCTCACTACACTGTTCTCAAAATGCTTCTAAAAGTGGAGACTATCACATGGGGTTGATAAGACAGTTGAAGGAATCATAAAAGTATAAATGATTGGGCTGTTCCTCTTCATTACTACTTATCAATTTTTCTAAGTAAGAGAAAGCACATCCAACTGATTCTTGGATCTGTGCTTAAGGAAGAGCTTCTAAGCAGCAGAAAGGACCATTAGGCTACTGAAGACCAGAAGCTATTAACTGAAATCACAAGGGCAGGTTGAATTTGAGGTGACTATCAATGAAAAATTAGGCTTTTAGCACAAGGACAGTGCACAGGAATTTAACAGTGAGTGACATTTCAACCTTCTGAATGCACCCTGTAACTTAAGTTTTCATGGTTTCTCCATCTCACAGTATTGCAGCTGATCCTAAAGGGCCACATACAACCCATCTTGTATAGTAAACTAAACAGGGGACAAGCACAGAACTAAAATTCTCCCCTAGAACAATGCAAAGGAGAAAATATTCCTATAGCAAAAAGCTCTGATGAGCATCAGTTGAACAGGTAGAAAGAGCAAGAGAGAAATGCACTGATACCTGCTCTCTCAAAAGAGGGATAGAAATAATCCTCAGTCAGCAGGTGGCTCCTGCAGTACCTTTGAGAAGGCTAAGATTAAAAACCTGGTCTAAGCACCACCTCCTTCCCACCAGTGAAGCCATAAAGAGAAGCCACACAGCTCACCCGCCTGTAGCTGGCTACTGCAATCAGTGAGGTTCCATTTCTAGTGCTGGCCTGCACTCAGGCCCCTGCTGCTGAGTGTTTTGCCTGCCTGTTCCTTAACCTCACTGATGTAAACTCTTCAGTGTTTAATTTCTATTTTGGCCTAATGGCTAGCTGAGATGTGCATGTTTGCTTTTACTTTGATTTATTTCCAAGCTGTGTCTGAAAACATCGAAGGGTGATGGAAATGTTTAAAAATATATTAAAGCTATTAAAACTCATTGCTTTTGCATGTCACATGGGTTGTTTCCTCCTCTGAAATGTCCTTTGAACCCTGTTTTCCCCTCATTCCACCTCCTCACCTCTCCTCCCACCATGTTACTGTAATATGCAGGTGCTATTCTTTGATGGGATCCTGCTTGAGATCAGACTATATGAGTTTGCCTAAAGGGAAAAAAACAAAACACCAAAAAAACAAGCAAGCCAGCCTACTTTCCCCCCCAAAATACATGAGTTTTACAATGCAAAGTGTAGCTGCAAAACGGTAAATTATTTTCACCCAGCTGGCACTCTCATGAGACAACTCCCCACATCTGAGGCCAAGGCAAGAACAAACTACTCGTGAGCTCCAACCAATAAATACACCCCTGCCTCAGCCCCAGTCAGGGGACACTTGCACTCTGATTTGTTCTGCATCACCATAACCAACAGTTCACTCCTGTGTTGAAAAGGCCAGGGCTCACAGGGAGCTTCATATTTCCTGAAGCACATCACCTTCTTTCCCCTTTAGTGTCCAAAAAACGGTTGCATAGCAATGTGCTTCATTCAATCCTTTTCTGCCCTGTAGGGGTTATACTTCAAGCTACTGTTTTTACTTTTTGTTACTGCTGAAGTCCTTGGTCACTGGAAGGCTGAGTCCTTCCGGGATGGACTTCAGGAGATGAGAACAGTCTTTCCCAGTCTTAGCCAAAGCATGGGAACTGAGCTTCTCAGGGCACTATCATACAGTGAAGTTAGTGGCACAGACAGGGTGAAACATCATGTTTTTAGGGGTGAAATCCAGTGTCCCAACTGACAACATGCCATTCACGTTAGATAAGTGAGTACCATTGGAGAGCGTGGCCCACTACACAAAGGCTTCTTCCATTTCCGGGTGCAGAGTTTTTCGTTTCTTCTCAGCAGAGCAAAAGCTGAAAACTCAAGCCAAACTCACAGCCACAAGGCACAGCAGTTATGAAAGATCCCTTATGAAAAGCAAGTGCTTCTGCTGACTGGCACCCCCAACTAGAGCATTGTTTGTTTTTGTTTTGCATGGATCAGATTTGATGTTTCAAAACCTGTTAGGCATAAATTAGGAAACCGAGACAGAATTTTGTCAAATTTCCTAAGTAATGATCAGAGAAGACCTACTTAGAGCAAATGCACAAAACTTTACAAAACAAATTAAAGTTTCTTATACCTTTGTAATAACAGAAAGGAAAGCTAGAGGGGTACTTGGCTGACTTTAGTAGCCAGTTTTAGATTTACAATTAGTGGTGAAAATAGTAAGAAAACAAAAGGAAAAGGTGAAGTTTTAGGCACGATGCCACAGCTGCTGTTATGGCAGATGTGTGCATATGACAAAGTGCACACCTAAAGTGTTGTGACAAGAGTAAAACTGTACAAAAGACAGCACTAGCCCCAGGACTAGCCTGGTGCTGTTACGCACCCTCAGAAAATAAGCAAAGACCTCATCTTCTTCTGTAGCCTTCTCTTTGTAGCACTGTATTTATATTTAAATAATGCAAACAGAAATGAAACACTCCCAAAATACACACTCCGCTGTGTACACAGTGCTACCGCTGGAGAGAAGATGAAAGAGCAAGTCATTTCAGGGTTATCAGTCATGTAATGCAATGACACTGTTTAAACACACTACAGAAGTGAAAGTGCACCAAGAAGCAGCTATTGGACATGAAAGAGCCTGCTATCCGTTAACAAGGTCCCTCTTCCTCATCTTTCACACCTAGAGGGGAAAACAAAACCTAACATAAACGCAGGCTAGTTTCCAAGACACGCATTCCCAACAAGAAGTGGTGAACACATGAGGGTACTGGTGAATTATCATAATGATCTGGTTCTTGTTGCATCAAGTTGCATCCATAGCAGGCAGGAACCATTTGCATCTACTACACACCAGCATATACAGCATGGACAGGGACCTGCACTCAACAGAAGTGGTGAATTCTGTGAGAGTCTAGTTTCCCAGAGGCCCAGCTCTCGAGAAATCTTTTACTGGGTGTCACTTTTGATGCATAACACTGGTTTGTTCCAAACAAGTGGAAGTGAAGCTCCATCCCTCAGAGCTCTTCTTAGGATAAGCTGTGTCTGAAAAGATGGAGAAATAGGGGCGGGGGGGGAAGGATCTCAGTGTCACACAGCAATGTTAACCACCACCTGAGTCAGAGGAAGTAGCATCAGGGCAATGGTGGCAGAAAGTTTCTGGAACTAGCCCACACAGGGCTTTTCAACTGACAGTATCAAACCTGTGGCTACCCTGTTCCCCCTTCATATACTCCCATCCACAATTCTAGCTTGAAGTATTGCAACTCCTTCAAGGCAAATGTGGATCCAGCTATTATATGCATACACACAAAAAAACCCTCTGATCTACAGTTAAAAAGTAGGCTTGCAGCAAGAGAGGAAAGTGAGAGGAATAGGGAGAAAGGAGTTATATGTAGCAAAATAATGCAAGTCACCCAACACATAAGCATCACCAGTTCACAGCAACACGAGTACGGTCCAGTGATTATTACAACTTTCAGGAGCTCAAGAAAAAAAAAAAGGTGTAAAAAGAGAAGAAGTCATACCCAGGTGACTTGTTAAAAGTACTGTGAGATTTACTGAGCAGCCTGATGCAAGAGAAGTGCAAAGTAGGTCAACTTGTCAGCACTACAAGGCCACTTAGTGTCTTCTACACCTTTGCAGTGCTGTTTCAGCACTTCCTTACAATACTTTTTACTAGCAACATCTTCCCTCTGTTTCAGCAGCACACTCTGTTAGTAATAAACTCCTATTGTCTTTGTATATCAGCATTTCCCTGGTGAAAGCACACTGCTTAATTTGTACAACTTGAATATTCACCTCCTCAGCAAAACCCCCAAGGTCAAAGCACCCCTTCCTTTATGCACATGCAACCACCTACTGTGGTGCAGAACACATCACTGACAGGCAAATTCTTGCCTAACACCAGTGCTTTCATAAAGCACTAATTACTTTAAAATACTAATGCTAAAACATCGCCATGAAAGTAAGTTGTGAAATGCTTGGAAAAAGAGACTCGATGCAAAAATAATCTACTATCTAAACCCAGTAAGAAGTAAATGGAAAGTAGCAAGAATACACTAAGACAACTATTGAGCCACGTCCCTTTAAATCACTACATGATACAGCTTGAACTCAGACCAAGTTGTCTGTTCCCCTGTTGTTAGGGCGGTAACTGTTTAGCAGCCGTAGGTATTTTTCCACAACAATTTAGAGTAGTAGAAAATATCCAAGCTCCTCGGAACAAATTCTTCACCTATTCCACTCAATTTTGCAAAGAAATAAAACATAGACACATTCTTGCCATACCCTGCCCCTCCCCAAGCCTAGACATGTACCGAACACTAAGACTCATGAGCTGAATCTAAAGGCAGAATTCTTCCTCGGATCCTCCCTCGGAAAGAAATCTGTTCTCTAATAGCATTGATTCTGCACTGGGGTCCTTCTATACTCCTGAAAGCCAATACCTTTATGAAGCAAAGCTAGAAAAACATATTACATGGCTTTTAACCTACTACAAGACGGAGAGCTAAATATTAAGCCAGAAAATTGCAATTTTCATAGGAGGCACAATTTTTTAGCAGAGATTATGAATAAACTTTGGAACACACCATGCAAACAAGTGGCAGGATCACTCCCCTCAGAACTGCAGGACACAAGCTCAGCATCAGTCCTGCAACATCTAGAGTTAAGTGCCTTCAGAATAAATGCTCTAACAGGTCATGAGGTTCCATACAGGAATAACCAGGAAATGTACAGCCTGCAACATGTACCACCTCTAGCTGCCCTCTTACAGGAACTCCCTGTATCTTAAGCTGAGTGAAGTCTTTCAGGCATTTACCTCTGGAAAGAACAGCCTTGACAAGAACAGCATCAAGTCACTCAGTGGAGAGTCATAGTTTTGCTAATTTGAACAAACATGCGTCCAACCAAAGTAAAGAACTATCCCTTGGTGCTCAGTGGCAATTACTGTTTTCCTGAGGATTTAGTCAACTTTGGAAGCCTAGACTATGTATTAGTCCACCCCCTCAGGCTTTGCTAGCTAATTTGTGCTTCTTTAAACATTACTGTATTCTCCATGGGCAGCTCCCAAAGACAACCAGTTGTCTGATGCTGTTTCTCTTGCTAGTCGTGACTTAATGATAGCCTTCCTGTTGGCATTTCCATTATAACAGTAATCAGCAATTCTCATATTTGCCTTGCTGGCCAGGCTTCCAGCAGTACAGTTCTGTGCATACTCTGCACATCAGTTTGGTTCAGAAATCCACAGCCACAACTGACAAGCATGTTTCCAGAGAAACTGAAAGGACAGCAAAGAAGTTTACTGCTCAGCTTCAAAGCAGAAGAGCAGCAGTAAAGCTATATTAAAATAACAGTTTGTTCATGTATGTGACATTCTTTTGTCCAGCCTCCTAAAACCCCATAATGGAAAAAAAGGATAACATTTCCTTGGGCCAAATTTAGACATCATATAGGCACGGATGCCTAAACACAACCTCAGATGTTAAAATTTTCTTCAGCTGTTCTGAGCAAACATCTCAGGGTAACAAAGAAGCACTAGTTGTAGCCCTCTGAACTGCATAGCACCCAGGAACACAACACAGCTGTGGTACACCAGAAACCTGGTAGACTTTTATCATCACCAGCTCCAGCACCCCACACAAGGTACCTAAACTGAGGCTCTCTGCATTACATTTCACAGCACGACAAACACTCATGACTATCTGCACAGGTCTTTTAAGTTCTGCCCACTCTGAGCTAACAAGAATAAATAGGGACACTCAGCCTTAAGTCCCGTGGCTTTGTTAATCCAGGATTTGCCACCATTTACAAGGGGCAGAACTTGTATTAACAAGTCACATTACCTCCATGTTCAATTTGCTTCAGATTAGGAGCTGCCACACTTGAACCCTGTATCACCAGACTGTCCCAGTTACAGCTATTCTACCTAGGTTGCTCACCTACATGATTTTTTTTTTCTCCTTCCTTTTGTCCCTTATCACTTTAAGCCCATAGGCAAGATGTTGGTCCTTCACTCATTCAAGCTGGGCAATGGGACTTGCTTTCCCTTCTCAAAGCAACACAGCTTTTTCATTTCAGAATGACACGTGGACACTTGCACTGTACCTGCTCTGAGAATAAACAGAATTCCAGTTTTCTGCTTAGAGGCAAGGGCTACCCTCTGTGGGCTAAACATATTGCAGAATGAAGCACAGCTGCAGAGACAACTTCGAGTTACCTTGGAACATGTTCATTCAGATCCTTACATCAATCATTTCTGCAGAAAACACAGGCAGTTACTGCACTCTCAAAGTTACCCTGGACAGGGTTTTGCAGCCCAGCTGATTCCAGTACCCAGAACTACCACATGCTCCTACCTTAGACCATGTAATAGGCCAGCTGTTTATTTTTTGAGAGTTGCAAAGACCTCCTTTGGCTCAGAGAAGGCATTACCCTGAATCAAAGAATATATTGAGTTGGAACAGACCAATAAGGATCATCAAGTCCAACTCCCTCCTCCTTGCAGGACTACCTAGAACTAAACCATACAATTAAGAGCATCATGAAGAAGCTCCTTGAACTGTGAAAGGGGTGTAATTGCTGAAACATGGAAGAAACCTTAGATTTTGTTTTCGTTTTTAAGAACGACCTTCTTACTACAGTCAACAAGATAGATTTTTCCTCAAAAATTATAGTCAAGGGGTTTAGGCCCAGAGCACAGCAGAAACACGTGTGGAAGTAACAGTACCACAGAAGTTCTTATTTCAAGAACAGAATCTACTACAAACTTTGGGCAAGTATTTCACATATTGGTTACCGAGCCTCAAGACCTACTGCCAGTGAGACAGACTGGAATTGAGTCAATCTTCAGAGGAGATGGCATTCCACCTCCAGACTAGAAAACTTTTCTAAAAGACAAATAAATTAATAATAAAAAAATAAATTTATTCAGCCATCCAGATACCTAAGATGGATATGAAATTGTCCCCTGTTCAGCACAGAAGCAACTGTTTGAGAGGTCAGATCATGAAGACAAACACAAAATTCAGGTCTCACCTGAAGTATCTCTTAGCTCATATAGAGCCTGCGGTTTCAAATGTATGCTTAGAAAAGTGTTTCTGAGCAACAGAGATCTGATTTATCACTAATTAAATCAGCATGAGACATTCTGCACACATTTTACATTGGATTGAACCCCAATCTGGATGACTGAGTGGCCCAAGCCTACACTCACAGAATGAATAGGGACAGGCTCAAGCAACATGTCTGTAAGAGCACCAAGTAGATTGTATCCACAGATCAATAGGAACTTAAAGACCTTTCTTTTTTTAAGGAATGGATTTTTTTTTTACTCCCAGATGTATTAAGTTAAATTACAGCTAATGCATAGATTTGTGAGAGGACAGAGCTGAAGAATAGCTTCCTATATGGAAAGCTCCTGTAATGCAGATAAGTAATTTTTCCAAAATGAGAGGGTGACTAGGCAGACATCAAGAATTTTGGTAGAAAGCTTTTGCGGAAGGGCAGCCATTTATCTCTATTCTCCTACTTACAGCTCCAGGAGGAGCAACAATCACTAAGATTTATAACTGGCCATAAATATGCTTAGTAGCATTACTCTCTTAAAGCAGTCCAGAGGGGACCGCATCATGCACCAGGGATTTGAGACTGCTCAAAGTAAGCTTAGAAAGCCATCGAAAAAAGGCCCTAACATGGATCAGTTCAGACATCTAAAAATTGCTAAAATACTCATCAGCTGCTTCTGTGATAACATTAGGTTACCAACAGCTTTGCTTCAAAGCATTCTGGAAAGGATCTCGTCCCCCCACCACTTTCAGCTTTCCTCCTTGGGCAACAGCCAAGGTTTCAAGGACAGCACTGATGAAACAGTAACTCAAGTGAAAACAAATGGGAACCGAACAAAGGCACCCTCACAGACTGCCTGCCCCACTGGAGCCAAGGTTTCTTATTTCCTTAGTGACTTTCAAATTATGAAGCTTCCACTCTGTTAACTAAAACAACATTTCTTTCAACAGTACCCAGTTCCTTCTGCCAGCTTCAGCCATGTGAGCTCAACCAAGCCTTGCCTTGCAGCTCACCCACTGACCAGTCTAATCTCTGGCCCACACAGGATTTATTTATCACCCCAATTTTTCTATTTCTCCAACTTTAGGGTTATACAAATCTCAGCTTCTGCTCCCATTTCAGGATTACTCTGTCTTATGTCCAGCTGCCAACTGGCCAGAGAATTCCACAATCAGCAAAACCACACAGCCATTCTCTCTTCTTTAAGAAATAATATTAGAAGCAACAAAGGGTGGATGACATCTAGAGGTGACTGACAGCCCTGCTGTACCTGCTTACCGAATTGGGCTATGGGTTCGCAGCCCTTTGGAAAGCCCAAGCAGAACGAAGCAGCCAGCACCCAAGCACCAGGAAATTTTCTCCTCCACTGGAACATTAGGTGTTCCACAGCTTCCACCCTTGAGGAGAACACGACAGTGGTGTGAGAGTTCAGCAGCCTTCTGCAGGACCAGGCTTAAGGCTCAGACTTGACAGTTTCCACCAGAACGTGTCCTTCCAGGGGACTGAAAGAAGCAGAAAGAACATCTCCCTTATTAGACATCCTAATTCAAGCTGCTCAACTACAAAAACAAGAGACCATTGCAGTTACTGACAAATCTTTGAAAAAATATTGCTTAATTGTTGTATTAGGACATGGGTTGAGCCTTCCCTGCTTATACCCTGGAACGGTCAGCCCCAAAAGATGGGGATTTGTGCTTCTCACATCTGACCTCCCATGAGTGCAAAGTCATCATTAGGAAAGAGCTGGGCTACAGGATACATCTATTGATTTAAATAGGCAGCTGCCCTCATGGGTCAATCTGTAAATACATCAACAAGGTACATAATCAAGGCTTGTCTTAAAGCAGTTCTCTCAGAAAACTCACTTCTCCAAAGACTCCTTGAGAAATTTTCCAAGCACACTGCTCAACCCATAGCTTGTCAGCTTTCAGGCATGCTGTACATCTGAAGTAAGTGTTCCTGGCTCTCTAGTTATTACCCAACTCTTTCATGGCAGCCAAGTGGCTACAGGAAGAAGGACTGTGGCCTGGATCACAAAACAGGCTTCAGAGAGGCTCAGCACTTACACCTCCTCTTGTAGTTGGGAAAAATTGAAGGGACAAAGGCAAAAGGGAGAAGAATAAGTATGGGCCTGTAAACATTCATAATTAGTGATGGATTATAACTACAAAACAACTCAAAAGAGAAAGACAACTTAAAAACTGACTGTTATTATCTCAGTATTCAGTATCACTCAGTGGATTAACATTCTAGCAAGACAAAATACCAAAGGGTTTCTTCACATACAGATTTAAAAACATTTAAAAAAGCATTTCAGTCTACAGCAACAGCAGCTCTGTGCTTTTCTCACTGAGAAAGTGTTACTGGTGCTTTAAGAGCCTCCTCAGGATTGCTCTTCACTTAGTCCCTAACTCCATTGTCCTAAAAAGAAATAGCGCTACTCATGAATTACTACATCTATCTGGGCATTTGTTTAGAACAATTTTCTGTTAAAAAACAAGTTGTGTGGCACAAAAACATGCCACTTCCACTGAAGTAGTATTTAAGCCCTCTATCAATATTGTGTTAGTGTCACCTGGGGTTGTGTTCCCAGAAAACAGACAAATAAACCCAGGAATTGCAAGTCAAGAATTCAGAGCAGCTCAGCTTACTGAAGAGCAGACTACAGCACTCCCCAAAATTCCAGCATCAGAGCTATGAGTCTGTCCCTATCAGACGCTTGCTGGTGCACCCCCGATGTCTCACTTGGAAGGAGAACTTCAGTGTAGATAAGTCAGGTTAATTCCTAAATGAAGAGATGCTCTGCAAATGTACAGTGGTCACAACAAAATATAAAGCCCTGAATGTGGGACTGCTACTGCAATGAGCTCTGTTCTGCAGGAAGGAGCTGCCTAGGGCAGCCAAATGTTTAGGAGCGCTTCATTGTGCAACCGACTGGACAGACAGGAGGGACATTTTCCAGACTGTCAAAGGAAGAAACCTCAGGGCCAAGCAGGAGGGTGTGAAGGGGTGGAACAACCCACAGCCTACTTTGTCTTTAGCCTCCTCCCCACTTTGAGGGGTTTTACTCATGAGAAAGTAGATTCTGTCATCTTACCTACTCAGTCTCAGCATTATCCTGCAGAATTAAACACTGGGCCATGAAAGAGAAGTTGGGACTTAAGAGCCATGGCTTTCTCCAGCTGTGAAATCAGAACTCTAAATGAAAAACAAACACCCGCCAGTCTCTAGTCACCGCCATCTCTTCAGATCACATTTTCCAGCTAACATGCAGTCATCTCACTGGAACCACATTTGGAAGCATATATAACCCTAAGAAAACATCAAAGTAGCTCATTCAGTGAAGTAGAAAAACCCAACCCAAGCTTCTGTTACAGGACACTGTAGGTCGGGGGGAAAAGGAGAGGTGAGGTAGAGCTGCTGAAATTCTGTTTTGGTATAGCTTACTGACAACCTCAGTATGACATCCCAAAAGTTTCTTAGTATTTCTGTCAGCAGTCCTTGCTACCAAACCCTCTCACAGCTTCAGGTCATGCAGGATTAGACAATGCCATGATCTGACATAAGGGATATATGGACACACTTCCACACGAGAGGCAGCGCAAAGTATTAAAGTGACAGGAAAGTTACAACCAAGAAGTGCAGTCTTAGTTATCAGTAAAATCAAGTCTAACACAGATTCCACTGCTAAGTACCTTTGTAAAATACAGCAGCACAAGCCAAATGCATTCTCAGCTAAGAGCTTGAAACTGTCTTAAGATCAAGTCCATCAAGTTTTCAGGTTTGTCTCATTAGGTCATTTTTAAACACCATCTACGTTACCCGACACAGGATACTGCCAGTAAAAACTCCACAGTCCCTATGATATTTGCTTTAGTGAGTCCTGACCATTCAAAGTGGTTCATTTGATTTGCAGGTTGGAGCTCCAGGTCAACTACTTTCCAGCTGGCACAGCTTTCTCAGCATTTCAGGCAACTCCATTGTGCCCTGTCAGTACCTCCAGTCTTCCAAAGCATAACCGGTACCCCAACAAGCCTTATACAGCTGCACCGGTACCCCAACAAGCCATAATATGCAGCAGCATGAATTCCACACCACATGTCCTCGAGGACTGTTCTACAGCCAATTTCTTCGAAGTGACACAGAAGAGTGGGCTCAGGTTTGACTGTATGAATCCACCTTTCTCTCTCAAGCAGATTAGGGGTGTTAAGATTTAGTACGTTGTGCTGATCCCTCAGTCTTACATACACCTATTAATAAATTTACTTTTCTTTTTGAATAAGTGTTCAACCTCAAATACTACCAGTGACACAAACAGCCAGTGGAAAAGAGGTTGGTCAGAAAATGAAAGCCATGAAAGTAATTATTTTCATAACTGACATTTTCTTACATAATCCTATGAAAGTTAGTTTCAGGAAATTTCACTTCCATTTTTACCTCTTAATTTCTTTTTCTATTCCTGTATATCCTCTCCCCTCCCACCTTCTGTTTGCTTTCCCTCCTACATCCCATTTTCTTTGCTGCTAGTAAAATAAACAAGAAAAGACAGAGTAGCTTGCAAGTTTGCCATGGTCCCCAACACTCCAGTTTCATGACAGTGTAAAATGAAAGAGAATCTCTTTCAATACAAAAATCCTGAGAGAAGTCCTTCCCCAAGTTCAGGGCCAGCAGCCCTTATGCCCTTCAAGGTAACAAGAGGGACACAGCAGGCACTTCCTTCAGGTACCAAGTCCAAAGAAGGGGATGACTCTTTTCCTTCCTTATACAAGAAGTCTTCTAGGGCAGAAAGTTGAGCCAACAGACTGCAGAAGTAGAAAGAATTGGACCTTGGAGAAGGCAACTAGGAGGTTACGCTCAAGAAGGAAATAAAGAACAAGATGTATGAACTTTTCTGATGTGCTTCACAAGAAGCAGTTACATGCTGCTTCCATCCCTCAGGACAGACTGTACTGTGCTCTTCTCCACGCCATGCAGCATGTTATACCCAGGGTTGTACAAGTATCCTGGAGCATTGCTGGAGGAAGGGGGAGGGCAAGATGACTTATGAATAGAGCCATTCACCATATCCCACGGTGGGCATTCTTTGCAGCTTGAAACAGCAGCCAGGCTCTCCAACGCTAACCACAGATGGAGGCTCTGCCAAAAGAGATGCTGAGACAGGGGAAAAAGCCTCCTGGATGATTTATATTTAATCAAAAGAAGCTAATGCCAAGACTCACACCATGTAGGGACTTCAGATGCCTTTGTTTTGAATAGTAGACTTTGCTGTTGATAACTAGACTAGGATTATTTTTTTCCATGCAAAAAGAAAAGCAGCCAAGGTCAACCAGAGCCACTTGTAGATTAATGCCAAACTGTGGGAGTAGCTGTGGACAATTTTATTTTTTTCTTCAAAACATCAGTTTGTTCTACTGTTTTTGAGAGCTGAAGCCAAACAGGCCAGTACACTGAAGTCAGCTTGTCTAAAATTTAAAGGGCAGTAATCCCAGAAGTATTTATTAAAAGACTAAGATGTTTATCAGGAACAGTTTGATACCAAAGGATTTTCATTTTAGTTCAAGAGTAAGCCATAAAAAGTTAGGTGATTTGTACAACTCAAACTTCACCAAGGCATCAAGAACCAGGAAAGCAGACTTGCTTAAACACCAGCTCCTTTACTTCTTTCATAACTGTGCAACACTCCTGAAAGACATCTTCCTTCTACTGAGTGGTCTCTACTCTCGTCAGTAATTCTGCATTTCTTACATAAATCAGATGCATTTGAATATTCAGCACCTGAAATTGCAGCTGCTGTTGTCATGCTAACAACTGTGCTACTATGGACAAAGGCTCAGATGGACTTCACTAAGACCTTTGTGGATTGTATGACATTCTACCTTGCATAAGCCACACTGCCACAACAATGAAATCTATAAATCCTTTCCCTAAAATAAATCTAAAAGGTATTATACAAACAGTGCCACAGTGTGAAATACTGTTTCCTACATACCTCATAAAAAAGCCACAGCCAGTGAGCATCTCAAACATAGCTTGTGTAGAAAGCTCTTGCCCTACAGCACTATATCTTACAAAGTTCACATTTCTAAGAAATTCAGATAAATTTTCATTTGAAGCATCTATTTAGCTCAGCTTAGCCTAAGTGACTGGAGTGTAATTTAACCAGTTTTATTCCTATTGCCTAGCTATGGTATTGCATTAAAGGAACTCCTTACCTGAAATCAGCAAATCATACATGCTGGCAATAAGCACAGACCTGTGTCTAATAATTGGGATACATCACATCTACACACCAGAGTGGTCCATGGAAGAGTGTCTCAAGTTTACTTTCACAATACTCTCCAGGGCCTCTTTTTGCACATTCAGTAAATACTTTGTAGCATTCAGAATAATTTTGGGGTGTTTAGCCATTTGTAGATCTATAACAAGCAGAGCAATTCAGAGAAACCTAGTCCTTTGGTGCCAAGCCCTTTTAAGGAGCCCAGTGAGGTTCTTTAGAAGACTTTCAAGAGCTGGAGAGCAGATGTCAACATTGTAAACAACAAACCCGTGCACTTTTAACAACTCCATGACTTCTAGCTGTATCACTCCCACATCACTTCTGATCATGATTCAACATGAAAACACAGAACCAGAGCTCCAGACAAGCAACTTCAAATTCAGCTATATTTTAGCATTAATAAGGAACTTCAGCTTGGAAAGCAGCAGCACATACTTAAGAAGCAAAGATTTCATGTTATAGCTCCTACTGAATCAATCAGGAGCCAGGGATAGAGCAGCTAAAGGAAATGGCAAAGATCCACAGGACTGGAAGATGCACAGTTTCCACCCCTGGATGGGGGACTCATTATAGCACAGGTTTCTGGCAAGGAACTAGAGACCACGTCAAACTCACCTCTTAAGAGGAAAAAGCTTCAAGGAGGTTTAACAATGAGGATATAATATAGGAAATGACTATACAAGTGGATACATGCTCCTGCTCCCGAGGTTTGTCTGATGGCAATCAGCATCCAGTACAGAAGCTGGAGGTCATTCTGCAACTGGGATCTGAGAAGCTGCTCTGTGCACTGAGCTGGTGCCTCTGCTGCTCTGCTCCAGGGCAGGCAGCTTTAATTAGCACAGCCCAGATGTACACAGGCCTCAGATTAAATAGTTCATGACCCAGAACACAAACAACTTTAGCAAAGTACTAATTCCACTTCAAAAGGCAAGCCCTTTAAGGAATTTTTACTAGCCTTGAGGCTAGAATTACCATCCAAATATTACTGGTCTTAAAAAGAAGGAAGTGAGGAAGGGATGAGGTAGAAGTACAGGTAAGTTACAGCCAGGAGTGCTGGCACCAGACCTATGAATTACCTGGTCTGGTGGTTGGGACAGTGAAACAACTGGGGAATTAACTCAGCACTGCTATAAAATCTTGATGCAACCTCACAACACTGGAGTTCTTCAGGCAGATTGTAGCCTTCAAAAACAAGAGTGAGGCTTTGGAACTGTTTAAGACAAACAATGCAGTTGAGAAAAGCCTTCAGTGGGCCTTTAGCTCCCCCACTGAAAGGCATAGCAAATTTGCAGGTGAAGTTCAGGGAGGAAGAGCCAAAGGCTGGGTGCCTTACCAAACTTATTAGCTTGGGCTCCATCCTACAGCTCCTTGTCCTTTCTGCAGTCAGGGTCAGACAAGCAGAGACATCTAGCTGGGAGACAGCAGGGTCAACAACAGTTCAGCATTGATGGGAAAAGAGTAGAAAGAGGAGAACCTAGAGGTTTTCTCTTTCGTCCTCCACCACTGACTTGATACACGATGCAAAGACAAATACGTATCTTGTTGTATCTCAGCATATTAACCCCTTGGTAAATATTTAAATCCAGCTCATAGAAGGGACCACCAGCATCATTCTAAACACCCCTCATACTCCTGGTGGCTGTTGACCAACGACATGGCTCTGTCTTCATAAAGAAGTAAACCAGTTTCCTGCCAGCCAAACTTGTTCTAATCCCAGAGCTGTGCAATTACAGTAGTGCAGTAATAAACCTGGGAGAGAAAACTCTGCCTCAGGCACAGGCAGAGAAATCAGTGAGTCCTAATGTACCAGGCAGAACAGGAAAGATGCTTTATGAAGATAGTGAAAAGCAAGAATGATCTGTTATCCTGGGAACAGCAAGACCACTGCAGGAAGACTGAAGGATTACATAAAATGAGACATTGCCAAACAACTCTTAGGTCTACTGAGTATGTAATTTTAGCATCAGGCTTAGATATTTGACCGTGTCCTTAAGTTTTCTAGGTAGATGGCAGTTTTAGAGCCTATCTGTCCATAAAAATATTTGTTCCTGATACTGCTTAGGCCTGCTTGCCTTGTAAGGTAAAGGAAAGCAGAAGAAAAAAGTTGTTAAATGGAAGGGATTAATTGCACTCATAAGTTTTGAATTATCTGTATGGAAACTTTAGCCCTCAGGAACAGCACAGGTAAGTCACTGAGGAGGGAGCTGGTGACGAGGCTGCTTTTACAGGGTTTTGACACACAGAAGAAAAACACCCCCAAATTCTATCTATATATAGAAGGAATCTTCTCCAAGAGAGAGCCAAAGTGGGCTGCTGGTAAACCCACCTCCTTTGCTTTCCTACTCATCTGGCTCTAAAGAAAAGCTTCTTGCTACCTTAAATGTCTAGTATGTGATTGTCTACCTCACCTTTCTTTTCATGTGAGAGCCTGGAGAACTACAGCGTTGTGTTCACAGGATGTTCAATGATCTCTCTGCCAATGCTGTTAATCGGTCCATCTGTTATTCTGCCTTAGCAAGTCGTATCTCACTTATCAGCTTTGCTTTCTCACTACTAGACTTGACCCAAATTTGGCCCAACACCACAGGGATTACCTACAGTTTTACTTGTGTTAATCCTCTACACAGCCCATATCGATGTAGAATTTACAAACTACAGTATTTAATTTGTTTTCCCAGTCTCACCAACAGAAAACTGAGGCAAAGAACAAGCTGTATACCCTCAGTCCCATGGGAAATACACAAAATGACGACTCATGCAACAGTCCCATGCACTGTCACACTTTCTCCATAGCTTCTCACACGTTACCATATTGAATCTGTTAAGACTGCTCAGGTACCTAAAATCAGTCACATGCTCAAAGTAAGTTGTTGATTGGAGACCCCCAAAATATGTAATTTCATTTTCTTAAACGGTAAAAAAAACAACCAACCAAAACAAACAAACAACAAAACAAAAAACCCTCCTGTCAATAAGGCATCAAGTGACTTTTCCTATTGACAGTCTCACCTTTTCCACATCAAGATCCGAGCAATCCTGTTCCCAACACAGGCACTCACATCCACCACGTCAGGAAAACAGACAGGGAGAAGGATTGCTCAGGGTGAACACTGCACAATTTTAGCCGCTTGCATCTAATTACAAAAAAATCTGCAGGGGACAGAAACAAGTCATTTTCTTTCAAGACATTATCATGCTGTGCATCTGATCAACAAGCAAGCAGTATGCCATGGCCTGAAATAACTCACAAAGCTGGCTGACTAGAAGAATAAGTTCTCTAAAAAAAACAAAAAAACAAAAAAACAAAAAACACAAATTAAAAAAAACCCTCAAACACTATAAAAGCACACGCCTTTGTTGGACTCTTACTGGTTGCAAGCCTACATCTTCCAGGACTACTTTTTATGAAGACAGAAGCATATATAATACTGGCAAGAATCACACACAGCTTGTATCTGTCCAAATCATCAGCTTTGTTTTTGATTTAGCTGCAATTTAGATAGCCAACTTCAACATACTGAACAAGGCAGAGTTGTTTTAAAGATGCTCTGAAAGCAACAGGAGAGAAAGACAAACAATTTGGAAGCAAGGGCAGTGTGGTCAGTCAAAGCTCCTGGGACCTCCATGGAAAAAGAAAAAGTGTTTGGTGCCTTTGGCACTCATAGGTCCTAAACAACTTGAGAAGGTGAGGAAAATAACAAGAGTTCTTGTAGAGCTGGGGAATTTTTCAGTTTGGAATGAAAACAGTATTTGTCTCTGTATTGTTCTTGAAACCGTGCAAGTCGCCTTTGATCTTTTGTCTCCTTTACCATTGTCAAATGCTGTCTTTCCTTCACTTTGCTTACTCCTGCAAGAGCACACTAGGAGCTCATGTACCCCCCTAGGAAAAGAAGGGGTATGAAGGTGGTGAGGCACTAGAACAAGTTGCCCAGAGAAGCTGTGGCTGCCCCATCCCTGGAGGGGTTCAAGGCCAGGCTGGATGGGGCTTGGAGCACCCTGGTGTAGTGGGCGGTGTCCCTGCCCAGGGCAGGGGAGTGGGATTGGATTATCTTTATGGTTTCTTCCAACCCAAACCATTCTGTGATTCTATGTTGTGGATGAATTTGATTCACCAAAGTTCAGATCTCAGTTTTGTGAAAACATTTAAACTTCAAACACAACCATCAAATATTAACTAAATGTTTTGCCTTTAAAATAAACTGGAAAAAGCTTGTTCTGAATATATTTCTCATCTAGATTATACCAGTATGAATAAAACACAGCAGAAAGACTTAGACCAATAAACTGCTTGCAGGAGAATATTACAGGGTTTGTGAAGGAATGGTACCATTGCAAAATAGAAAAGGAGAAAGAGCATTTGCACTCACACAGGTGATAAATCAAGTGGAACCCCAAAAGATAAGAGCTCTCGATAATTTTTAAGAGACAAGAAATCCAAAGCAGAGAACTGTATCTAAAGGGAACAAAGATTAAAAAGCTGCCCTAACGTGCAGTAACAGCCATCACAGACTTGGACAAGCTTCTTCACAGCTGCTCATTACAAAACCCAAAGTAAAGCCCTGCCCAATACCATCACACAGAAGAGTTTACCTCTGAGGCATAACCCTAATTCCACAGCAGACATCAGCTCCTGGGGCCTGAAAAGCCCCTTCAGCACATCCCAATTCAAAAGAGCAACTCAACTCTCCAGGACTTTGCATGGAGGTTGCTTAATGACCCAGGCACGGGCAGAGAACAGCCATCAGTCACTGAAAACCAGTCATCTGCTTTGTACTGGGACATAAAGGTGACCAGGGCATTATAAGGAACTAGATTTCAACATTTTGACTGCTTTTTCCTACTATTTAATTTTCTCTGCTCCGCATTTAGGTGCTGTCAGCCGCTCCTGACTGAGCTGCTGAACTGTAACCTCCTAAATATCAGAGCATAAGCCCAGACCGCCCCTCCCACAGCAGGAGATACCCAGATGATGAGCAGTGATGCCTCTTAACTGTCCAGGGCCCTGCAGAGAAGCCTCCAGCATTCTCATTACAAAATGAGGACTATTAAAATACTTGTTCATGTTTCTCCAAAGGCATTAGGGATCAGTCATGTAATGGAACACAAACATTCCCAGATTCTCTCACTGCTTTCTCTTTAGCGATCAGTTTTAGTTTACAGCATAGAAGTAACCTGAAATGCACCAACAACTGAATTAAATTTAAGACTTGGAAAAGTTTCAGCCATTCTGAAAAAGCTTTTAACGAGGAGGACTCTCTTTTTAAGAAAAGCTTTTTAAGCTGGTCTTAGTCTTTATTGCTTTTTAGTAACAGGAATAGGAAAAGGAGCAAGAGGCATGATTTCAACAGAGAACACTCAGCAGAGCTGGAGTCTGGGAATGTTCTGTGAAACCCATTTGAGAAGAAAAAAAAAAAACAAGAACAAAAACCAACAACAAACACAAAAACAAAATTAAAAGCTAAGACAAAACACTTGAGAGCACACTGAAAACAAAAGAAAAGAGAGGAGACAGGCTCTTTTTCCTGACAGACTCTTGGGCCATTTGCTGAACTGAAGCAATCTAACACTGTCAGCTATTTCAGCCCTGTAAGGCAGGCATCTCCCCTGCATTCCCTCTGCCCCAGCACCACTTTGAAGCAGTGGGCTCTGTTTCAGCTCAACAGGAGGAGCACAAATAAAAACAGGTTTAGAAGCGAAAGATCTCTGCAGCTGTGTTAGTCACCCTGCCCTATAACAAGGTATTGGTCCTCAGGTGTACATCACTCAAAATCTGCGTGTGAGTATCTGCTTCCTCCCTGCCCATCTGGCAGAGTCTGCCTTGCTCCCAGACCTGGCTCCAACGCCACCTTGTGTTTCCTGATTTCAAGGAAAAACAGTATTTACTGTTAGGATATACACTCATTTACCATCTTCAGCTAGATTTCCTTACTCTTAAGGCCCAATCCCCTTGTACAGCTGAAATAGCAGCTGCTATCCAGCAGAAGCAACAGCCTTCAGGAACTCTTGGTATCTAACTTCTACCAGCCAGAGTAGCCCAAAATACTGGGAACAACCTATTCAACATATAATTTATTTTAGGATGACTATGTCCTGGTTTGAGGTAAAATGAACCAGTGTTTTGTTTTACAATTTCTCTTTTTTAGCTGGGTCTCTTCTAACTAACTCAACTCTGAAATTAACAGCATGTGGTTTAGAAAACTGTTCTCTCTCCCAGTGATAAGACCTGATTACACCAAGGGATGGTGCAGAGAGGACCTTGCTTATACTTCTCACTAGAACAACTATCAGGTAATTCCATTATTTGCCCTGTTGGAGGGTTGGAAGCGGAAAAGCATTGAGGGGTCACACCTGTGGGAAGGAGTGGACAGGACGGGGGACCCAAAACTGACCAACAGGGTATCCCATCCCGCTCAGTATAAAAGCTGAGGGATCAAAGGATCAATTCCCTTTCTTCAGTGGCTGATGTTCGAGGAAGACCCTGTCTGTTCATCTGCCTTTGATCCCAAGCCAAGCGTTCCTGACTCTAGATCTCGAATCCAGCTCCTGTCAGTCACTGAGTCCAGTCTGGGACTTTTCCCAATGCCTGCTGGTGATGCAATCATCATCCTGAGAGTTTGATACAGTTTTGTATATATAGTATATTTTTTTCTTTCCTTTTTTTTAAATTTTATTTTTATTATTTATATTTTCATTAGTTTAGGTTTTTTTCTAAACTCATAAATCTCTCTAATCTCTTCCTCTCCTCTCTTTTTCTTAGAGGGTGGAGGAAGGGGCCATTATCTGTCATCATGGTTGATCAAAACCACGACACCCTACAACAGTTAAGTCTTACCTTCACCCTATTCATTCCTATCCTTAGTCTTCAAAATCCACAGAACACTTCATTTAAGATATATGGGTATATTAACCATCTTGCCACAAACAGTCCCTGAAGGTCATACAGAACAGTCAAAATACTCTACTTTCACTGGATGCAGAGAAAGAATTCCTACTGATGTCAGTACAGCTAGAAACTAACTGCAAGCCCCAGAGGCTGGCTGCCAGAACAAAGTTCTGCCTATTCTGGCAGATATTTCAATACTACAACTTGTTTTAGCGAGTGAAGAGGATTGGAAGCCTCACTTAAGTAATAGAGACCCACACAAAACCATGCATCGACCATCTGAGCAGGGCTGAAATCTTCCTTCAGCCCAAAGATCTTTCCTACCCATCCTGCTTTCAAACTGCAACAACAGCCTCCTTAGAACAATCTCATCCCACAAGAAAATATAGAAACAAGTTCCCATACCACCTGTTTGTCTAAGCTGCGTTGGAGGAGGAAGACTATCGCCCAAGCCTTAGTTCTATAGAGAAAAAACTGTATATAAAAAGCATAGTAGAGCTCAGGTATTCATCTCGGAGCAGAAATCGCAGCATTGACTACAGAGTTTACACATTGACGTCAGCTTGTATATCTAAGGATACATTTTTCAGAATTTCTGAAGAGCTACAAGTAAGAAGTGGTCTGGTAAAGCAAAAACATTCTTGACGGATTAAAACTACTTTAATCCAAAGTAACATTTGACCCTCAAAATAAACATGCTTCATTTACATTTTGAAGGAACTTTGAAAAGGAAAAAAAAAAAAACACTGAGACTGTTACAACAAGAAATCATCTCAAAGCTGGAAGAATTACATGTTTAAGAAGATGCCAAAGAAAAAGATGACATATTCCCTTCTAAGGATTATGAAAGATTCATTTAATATTTTGATACCCTGATAAGTTCTATTTGCCTCCAAACTTTAGCTGAAATAGAACTAAGTGAAGTTTTTCCAAGACCTAGAAAAAGTAATGATATTTTGCTGAAGTTCTTGCAAATTAGATTATACTCCTTCTTGAAAGCCCTGAGGAAAAAAACAACTGTATATATATACACACTTTGGAGCCAATTTTAAAACCCCTGCTTTCACTTTTTTCCCCACCCCTTCTTTAATTGTTTTACCCCATAAGCCTTCTGCTCTGAAAGTCTACCCTCCTCCAAAATTATTTCATTAGAAAGGACATAAGGACATCTTCCACAACATCCAGAACTTCAGTTTGGGATGAAAACCATGAAAAAAAAAAAAAAAAAGAGCACAGAACTTAGAAGCGCTACCTGAGATCAGGTTATCACTGGATCAGCTTTCAAGATAATGCTTTCTCCAGGGAAGTAATCCATTGTCTGGATCATCTTAAACTGTAAATGTGCGAGTAAGTACAAAAATCCTCCAAAGTTTATGAAAGTAACAGGAGCCTTAAATATTTTTCTTAGTCTCTGTCAAAGGAACTCGCCAAAGGAGGAACACATGCATTTTTTTTTTTTTTGCCACTATCC
Organism: Thinocorus orbignyianus; assembly: GCA_013400375.1. Classification (NCBI taxonomy): domain Eukaryota; kingdom Metazoa; phylum Chordata; class Aves; order Ciconiiformes; family Thinocoridae; genus Thinocorus; species Thinocorus orbignyianus. The sequence continues at coordinate 846,912 of VXBW01008250.1, read as the reverse complement.
CATAATTATTTAAAGAATGTGTGTCAAGAAGATGGGACCAGTCTTTTTTCAGTGTTACTCAGGGACAGGACAAGAGGAAACAGACGCAAACTTGAACATAAGAAGTTCCATCTGAACATGAGGAGAATCTTCTTTCCTGTGAAGATGGCAGAGCCCTGGAAGAGGCTGCCCAAAGAGGTGGTGGAGTCTCTGTCTCTGGACACATTCAAGGTGCCCCTGGACACATTCTTGTGGAACCTGCTCTGGGTGACCCTGCTCTGACAAGGGTTTGAACTGGATGATCTTCAGAGGTCCCTTCCAACCTCATATCATTCTGTGATTTGAAGACCCTGGATTTAAAAAGGAAATGAACTGAAGGGGCCAGGCATAAGAAAGAAAAGTCTGATATCAACTTTTGATATACCCCAAGCTAGCTGAAAGCAGACCAGGAAGGCCAAAGGTGCCAAGGAACTGTTTGGAACCAATGCAATACTGTAATAGAATGTTCCATACACTTAGTAAACCAACATAACAGATACCAGCAAAGCCCAAAAGCTTTTCTGTCAGTTTAGTCTTTCAGACTAAACTTCAAGGGTGTTGGCCTTTTGGATAACTTCTTCACTGTCCTGGCACAAGATCTTACAGGGTTTTCCAGAAACAACTTGCTTTGTTTGAAAGATCCTCAGATAGCCCAAACAAAATAATTGGAAGCAACAACTTCTTGAGGGGAAATGCCAAGTCAGCAAAGAGATTTAATTTAGTGAGGGCTTCCTGAATTCAACACCTGGGTGCGTTCAGAAGAGAAGCATTTTTCAATGGAAGTGGCTCGCGAGAAATGACTGATCTAGTAGAGCTGGAGCTGATTAAATATTATCAATTCAGCTGAAGCAGCAGAGGAGGAAGGGTCACACAAAAGGGACCTCAGGATGAGTAGAAGTGAGAGGGTTCATTGAAAGAACTCCACCACACTCACAAGTGAGGCCATTAGCACCTAAGAAATGTTAAAAAAAGGCAAATCCATTTCATATTTCTCCTAAATACTCTCCCAAATTCAAAGTATCTTCACCTCCCGAGATTCCCCAAGTCTGATGCTGTTTGTTATGCTGAGAGCCAGTCCTACAGCCTGGTTTCCCCCTCCCGTACCTCATTAGCTAGTGAACATCCCAGTCTCACACTGGTGCTGGATTATTGCGACTTCTGTTCTGGAAACAGGCTGTTTAGAAGTGGAACAGCCTTTGTAAACATTTTTATTTACTCAGAACTATTTTTCATCTCACTCCTACAGCTTCTCAGAATCCAGTGAAGTTTTATGCTGACATGCCAGTCTACCCCTCCTGAGAGATTATTACCCTTAATAACAAAATTGCACACTTTAAAGGTAGTCTTTTCTTAAAGTTCTCTATCCAAGACTAAAATAAGTAAGATTAAGCAGCTTGTTTTTCCTTGTAATTGATGTTTACTTTCTGTTGGTGCACACACATCATTATTTCCTTAAATCGCTCAGAGGAAGGATTACTAATTCTAACTGACACGAGGAGTCATGCATTACTTATTTATACTAAGGCACACACACATCACTCATTTTCAGTTCTCTGGAAATAAAGGAATCAAAAAAGTCCATTGAATAAACAAACTGTCCAGTAGTATAAATACTTTGCCTCAAGTGCTTCAAAATGTTTGATTGTGAGATAAAAGACAGCTGTTACTGCCTTCCACAGCCTTCACTGGGAACAAGAGATGTGGGTTTTTTTCATATCTGGTGTTGTTTCCTTCTCAGTTTAGAGATGCTCCACTTCCTTGGCTCTCTGTTGCTTCCGGGCCCAGGCACCACCAACCACAGCAGTAGAAGGCACAGAAAATGCACCTTTGAAGCCTGACCATATTGAGACACACCAGAATCTCTGACCTCTAAGGATCAGCTTTCTGAGTGACTTAATTACAAGAATGTTATCCTTCCCTTAGCCAAATAAAGCAGATTTAACTAAAGAGAAGAGCAATATGCAAATTAGCAGAAGATTTAGGGGCAATATAGTCAACTGAAAGCTAATGCAGGGATTCTTTGCACAGTGCCCACCATTCCTAGAAAGTTATGCTGGCCAAGAGAGAGCAGGATAACTTCTCATAGCTAGTGCAAATGCCATAAACTGAAAATAATTATACCCTTTCTTTCGCCCGCCTTCCTCAAATTTAATTGAATACCAAGAAAATATACTAAAGACTTAAAGGAAGTCTTGCTCATTTTAGTGTATTTCTTTTCCCTGATCATACACTGCTGATCGGAAACCACATATGCCTTTCTCAAAACCAGACAAATTTTAGTAAAAGCTGAAGTCCCTTCTGACAAACATCTCCTCCCTGCAACTGCCATTCAATTTCACCTATGTATGTGATAGCCAAGACCTTTGAGCTGTATCTGTTAGTTTTGACTAAACATTTTATAAGTGTATTTGTTTTTGCCTGAAGATACACACATGCTGAATTGTTATTAAGGTTGCAGCTAGAAAGTGAAATAGTCCGGGGTGTTTGGGTCACACCAGCAGTGACGTACACCAGCAAATAAACGATAAACTAATTTCGTAGTGCCGATCCTGCCTCTTCAGGCTGTATAGTAGCAACCTAGACAGTCTGCTCATCACTAGTTCAGGAGAACTGATTATTGTTTTCCCTGACATTGAAATTTTCCAGTAAACTTTGTTGGTTTTCGTTTTTTGTTTGGTTGGTTGTTTTTTTTTTGCCACAGACTGCAACCTAGAACTATACAATTTTCAAGTCAGAGAAGGAAAACAGTATCTTTTTAGCTTCGATTCACTCCCATTTTACTTGTTTTCAACTCAAATATGTACTTCCAACACATACTGCCAAGCATTTCCTGAAGTATTTATTTGTAGTTGCAACTAAAACCACACCCTGGTTTAAGCACCTGTGTACAGATCTCACCAAGACACACACACACGCGCATGTCTTCACTGGTTGTGGGTCCCACATGATGTTGACAATCTTGGAATGTGATGGAACTGGGGGATCAGTCAGATTTTTCACAGCCCTTTCAAGTAACAAGCACACGTGAAACTTAACAATTGGATAGCTGGGGAACACAGACAAGAAATTTAACCCAATTAGGTTAACAACACATAGCTACCTGGATACCGGACTGCATCCTTGCTCTTCCTAGTCAACATTCTTCTCCAACTCAGCTGGACCTGTTGAGTACACACCATTCATAGAAGACTCATACCTGAGAGTTAGAAATCAAGCTTTTATTCTTCATATGACTGGGAGAGAACCAGTCATATCAGAACCTCCACACAAAGTACTTCGTAAGTATGAAGTAATAAGTGAGTAAGTCTTGATCCAGATGGGACGTAGAGGCTGATCGCACATGTACAACTCATATCAGAATCAAGCTCATCAATACTTAGAACTGCAGACAACTCAAAAGCAGAGCTGCATTTTGGACCCACATCTGGTTTTGGTGTAATAGCTTGCACGACTTAAAGTTTTCCTAAGATCAGCATCCATGGAAATATACTCCTTTGACAAAACTAATCACTTAAAGTATCCGAGGGCCAGATCCCAAGCTGATTTGCTGGCTTAGCTCCCTGTAATCCATCAGACATTTGCCTTGCATCACTTCCTAGTGAGTAGCTCCAGACTGCAGTAAGAGAGATGCAACCAGAGTTTCTGCCCCAGATCTGGCAGTGACCACCTGAGTTATGCCAGTTGTCCTCAGGTTTGGGTGCTGCTGCTCAAATATTCCTGCAGTGACAGGTGGTCTCACTGCTAAGAAAAACTAGCTATGAAGAATCCAGGGATGATTTTTCAGACGTCCCAGACATACAGGAACACTTTAATCAGTCAGTGATTAATTATAATACAGTTGCATGTGTCACACTCATATTTGACTTAGTCACTAGTGGCAATGGCATTTGAAAACTGAAGGTCTTAGGTCACACACTGAGAATGTTATCAGTTCTCAGCCAATCCCACCTACATACTTGACTAAACTCAAGAGAGTGAGAAATACAGATCTCCGGACATCCTTTCATGCTGTTATAGCTATTCCCAGTTTCCCCTCAACAAGACGATGGGATGAATTATTCACTACAACAAAGGAACTCCAATTCCTTATGCTGTGTGCTCTGGGGTCAGAGCCCCGGGTTGTTTTAACAGTGCCAGTATGAGTTCCTGAAAGCTGTAACAGCAGCTAATGGATCTGCCAGACACAGTTTCTTAAAAATATCATCAAGTTGGCTAATGGAAACTACAGCCCTCCTCTCCCTGTTGTTTCAAAGATCTTTTATAAGTGTCATTTCACTCATGTTAAGCATTAAAGAAAAAAAAACAACAAAAAACAAACCACTGTTCCTACCACTGAGATTTGATTCAGAGCCAGATCTCCAGTGCTATTTCTAGGGCAATAAATCAAGCATTGATTGAGTCATATTTACATTACTTGCTAAGGAAACATGGGTGTGAAAAACCAATAACAAAATACAGAGTCTGGTCTGTAAAACAGGTATGCTGCCCCTTGGTCTGGAGCAATATATATGAAGCATTGCTTTGGGCGTTATGCCACAAGCTGTAGGATAAGCTTGTTGTTATTATGGTTAATGACACCCAATTGCATCAAACACCTGTCTTGAGCTTTTACCTAAAATGTCAAGCCAGTTCTCCTGTTACTGAAAGTCAGTAACATTCCAGACTGGGACTAGAAGTTGAAATAGCAGAAGCCCATTTCTCTGTGGTGCTCGCCTGAACCATTCACTCGTATAGCTATGCACCACAATGGAAAACCAGGCTGCCTGACAAAAGCTGGGGTTCCATTTCCCTCACAACACATCACTGGTCCAAAAGGTTTTGCAATCCCAGTTTTATAGATTCACATTTAAGTGAACAAAAGAAATAAACTCCCAGATCCACCAATGAACCAATACTGGCACAGTCTGCTCCAGCAGCTATAGTCTCCATCACACACCAAGCAGGTAACTTATTGATCCTTGTCTCTCATTTAAGATTTTTCTCTTAACTGAGACCTCAAAAACTTCAAATTTCAAGCAGATGCACTATCAGCATAACTCTAGTTCCCAATATGGTTATGTCAATCATGAAAACTTGTAATCCAGACTCCAGATTCTCAGGGTCACATCCTTTCATTTAAATTTGTTGCTTGAGATTTTGACTTGAAATCCACAAAGGACAGACTTCCTCTGATTTTCCCCTCCCCCCTCAGTTTTTCTTACCATTTAGCTGAAACATTAAAGCTGAACTAAGAACTGTCACTCAAAACAAAAGCCGAGCAAACAGCTCTTTCAGCATTGATTCCAAGAAGCTTGAAGTCTACTACAGATTCAGCATCAAATCTCAGTTTAAATCTCAATTTTGCACTGCATGAGTCTAATCCAAACTTGGGAATGTTTAGCTGTAGGAAGCCTGGAAAGCTTTGAGGGCTTTACCTGCTGCTACAAATAAACCAGTCTAGGATAGGTAACTTCACCAAAGGACAGTTTCTCCATTTGAAGGAGGGAAGAAAGCATCAGCCAAAGAGAGAAAACAGTAAGGTATCATCCAGAAGTGAGACCTTTGCCACATCCAGGAACTCTTTTGCAATTCCCATCCATCTGAAAATCCAGCCAGATCAGATACATGGAAAAAAACAAGTCTTTCAACACTAACTAATCTAGAATTTACAGCTCAAACTTTTTTTCCCCCCTCCACTAACAACCCTTGATTATTTCCCATGGGTGAGATCCAGCAAGTGCTTCCTGGTGAGCAGCACATGCCCTTGTTCTCTTCGATGCTACCATCTCTGAAAGGTGAGCAGTAGAAGCAGCAGATGTTCGCACATTTGCTGATCAGTACGAGCATCACACCAGATGGAAATCACCTCATCCGTGCCAGTAAAAACTGAAGACTTGGCATGCGATAGGGTACTTCAGTCGCTGCACTAGAATCTTCTTTCCAAAAAGCAAAGACAGCACACATGAACGTTGGTGACTTAAAAACCAAGTCAAGGGGAGGCCCAGATGGCTGTGACATTCCAGAAGTATTCTGTGTGTATGTAGGACTGCATCACAGTTGTAAAGCATAAGCTGATATGAATACCAAACTGAAACGACTATTTAAAACACAACGAAGAGCCAAGCATACCAAAGAGAAATAGCATCAGCTTTTTCACAGGGAAATGTGATCTCACACCATCAATCTTGTGTTTGCCAAGAGCACGCAGCAAGGATGGAGAGCAGCCCTCTCCTTCACTAGATGGCACGTTCTGACACACTTTTTTTCTAAAACTCTATTTACCCGCCACACAATCTCACCAGATATCCTCAGCTTTCACTAAAAGCCAGGCGGCCTTTCATAGCACAGGAGGGAGGAAGGGCACACAGCCCTCGGTTAATGCTCTATCAAGAGCTGACCTCGTGGCTGGGTATTCTTCAGTAATTGCATGAAACAAAACATGCACTCTGCACTCCAGCAGAAAAGCCTGTGAGGCCAGTAAGGTCATTTACATAGTTTTAACCTTCCATGACAACAAAACACTTAAGTTTTCTAAATACTCACATAGATGTTATTGGCCTCTGAACTATAACTGATTCCAGCCTGAAAACAAACAGAAATTGAACATCTTAGGACATAGTTTAGCAGGTCAAAAGATACGCAAGCTAGAAGAGTGCCTCATAGACCAGACAGAATTACAAAAGTAAAATCTCTATTAGGTATTACTCACAAGGTATAAAGTAACACAGGAATCCTCATAGACCACATGAGGGATGGCTGCTTTTCCATTGAGTTTTCAAGTCAAATCAATTTTATTAAGCTGACCACAGCCCTGGTCATAATTTTTTCCCCTCTGAAATTACACACAGTATAACAGGAAAGAAGAGACCATACAGTGATAAAGCAAATCAGTAGATCCAATGGCCAGGCAGAAAGTTATTACAAACAAGATATTCAACCTTCTTGCATTTTGGTTCATTCAGGATTTAATCTTCTTCTAGCCCATTTCAATTCTGATGCGAAGACACCACCAGACCTGTACCCTTTCTCATTGTCGTGGGTTGGCATACTTGTGTCCTTGACAGAGCCTGAGGGAGAGTTAGTCCCATTCCCCCAGAAACCAAGAGAGTTGTGGATGGGCTTCAGTTTCCAGCATAACATAAGTGAATTCTATTCATCCATCACACCAATTCCTGACACAATCCCTTGCAAGCGCCCAGCCAGGAACAGGCTGACAAGCTACCAATCCAGTCCGGATGGATGGAAGTGCTACAGGAAGCAGCCAAGTGCTAAGTCCACTACAAACACAGGGGTCAAGGCCATGAAAAAAAGAAGCAGATAGGATGGAGAAGGGATTAACTGGCCTTGCTGAGCACAAAGCTCTCAGTGAGAGCCCAGACAGACCATGAACAGAGCCATCAGAGCAGTAAGTGTTGGGGTCTTGACACTAGGAAGGGACTTTCTTCTCATACAAGCACTTACGTTGTATGGAAACAAACACAGCAACAGTGCATCTTGGAATGAAAAGGAGAGGAGAAAGGAGTCTTAATTTTATTGCTGTTTATATAAGCTAACTTTCTTTGTATTAGCCTGGGAAACAAAACAAAACTTCTCAGTTTTTTAATCTTAATTAAGACTCTCTGATACAGTCCATGAAATCCTTCCAATATGGAAAGGACGCAAGAGGCAGCAGACAGAAGCTACAGTCTAATTTTCCACTGTATCTTATAAGGCTAATTAAAAAAAGATTGAGGCTATAATCTCCATTTATACCTTTCAACTCGTAATTGGCCAAAACTCCCAATTCAGAAGCCAGTCAAAATCTGAAAGATCAGACTTAAATCCAGATTTAATAGCCAGTGCCCTACTGGCAAATAAAATATTTTGAGTAGTTATTTTCCCAAACAATTGAAAAAGCACTGAACATATTTATTCTAGCACTGGCAAAAAACCCACAAAGAACACCACAACAAAGTTCCCAAGCACAAATCACTTGCAAATACAGCCATTTAGTTCCATCAGACCTTTTAACAGGAAAAATAGAATTTATTCAGACCTGAGGATAAAATTGATTAAAACGTAAACAATCTTTCTACTTACAAATGATAAGCCATTGAAATCAAAGCATCTCCAGTCCATGTTCATACTTACATACATGAGAGGTATAGATATTATCTGAAATTTAACTGTAATTAGTTACAAAACAGTTTCAGAATTGATGGGATATGGGGAACTTGTATTGATTCTGGGTCAACAGATAGCATTTAAAAACCTTCCCTAACCATACTAAGGCATAATTCTACCAAACCCTCACAAATCATGCAACTGGAAAATGTAAGCAACCTCCAAATAATTATCCCAGTGAGTGCCCTTATCCTTCATATTTCCACCAGGCCATCTTGGGTGAGGTGATGTGTGTCCTTGGAGACCTGAGGGTGAGCTTCTCTTCATGAATGCTGACAAATACTCCCTCAGCGAAATAGTTCTTGAGTAAGTTGTATGGCAGCTCAGTGAATCACAGGCAGAAGGCAGGCTCACAGCTCCACACAGTCATTTGTACACATGGTGGTGGGAGGATATAGATGTGCCACAGGGAAAAGACAAAGCAGAGGAGGAAAAAAATTAAGAAAAGGTGTCAGGCTAAAGAGTTGGAACACACAGTGATTAAAGATTACTCATTTTTCTTGGGTAAGCCTTAAAAGGTTCTCTGAACTCCTGAGTTGAGAAGTTTCTTCAGTTTCTCTGGGGAAGTAAATTATGAAAGTTCACCTCAAGCAAACAAGCATATTTGCAAGACTTCTTGTAAGTTCAGTGACTGATCATCACCTTACTGCCTCCTGGCTGTTCACTCTGTAGGTTTAGTAAGAAACAGCTTGTTATTAGTAGACCCATAAAGAATTGCATGGATTTGCTGCCAACATCAGTCTTCCAACCATTATCAAAAGAATAAATAAGTCTCAAACCAGAGATTTCCAGTTGGAGGAATAGTTTAGGTTTTCCCTTGCCTTGTGCACATGTGCAAACCCTCTCAGCTAGAATGATTGTGGCAGCACACACATATCCCTGTCTCTGCAGCAGCCTCTCAGCAGGGAGAGATGACAACAAACCTATCCTCAGCAGAGAATCCAGCATGTGGCTGAACCCTCCCGCATTCCAGCCAGCAGCATTGAATGTCCTAGAGCATTCCTCTGAGGCAAACATCGTGCTTGGATGAGAACAAGAAACCACAGCCTGAAAGACAATTGTTTCCACCTTCTTGTGTTTATAAGAAAAAAATATTCAGTTACATATGGGCTTTGTTGTGCCAAAATTGCTACCAACATAATGAAAAAAAACCGAGTAAAATCATGCCAAATAAAAAAGACAGGCCTCCAACACCGCATAAGCAGTACAGGTCCCAAAAGAACATACCATGCTCCTCCTGGAAAGACTTATATAACACCACACATACACCTCTTTGTAATAGAAGTCAGGATTTTCCAAGGCACACAAAAGAGCTGTGCACACTATTTCATATAAGATCCTATAGCCAGTCTCACTTTTTATCTGTGGCACTACTCTACATCATATTCTGCTTAATAAATTAATTTCAATGAATCTTTCAAAGCCATGCCACCGCTGCCAGGTTAGAAGACCTTAGGCTCTCACTGCCACTCCACCACCCTCTGCTGCTCAGATAACAAGTTTATGTTCTAAGCCAAGAAAACCCATCTAGTTACCGCAAAAACAGTTGAATAAAAACATCCTGAAGATTTTATCCACTCTGATATTTCAAACCCACCAATTGAAATAAGCAAAATGAACAAACCAAAACCAGGCTGAATTTTCCAATTAAAACAGAGTAATCTAAAGTGTAATGATAGTTAAAAAAAATCATGACTTGTAAATACTGGGCATTGTGCAAATATCACAAGTCAAAGCATCACAGTTCTAGAAACTACCCAGTTAAGTCTGGAGTTAAGAAACGACAGGATTCAAGACAGCTCTTGCAACCTTGGTAAGAACAAGGCATTGCTTGTTGCATTCACCAGCACATGAATGAAGAACGGCTTCACAAACACTGGTGTTACCTCCTTTGAACTCTTGACAAAGCAATTAAAGCTCAACAATAGCTGGTTAAAAAATAAAATAAAATGCTCTCAATGAGATTCCCTCACTCTATCTCCTCCCACATGATCTGAAGTCAGCAGTTTCTGTAAGAGTATTGGCAAACACCACTGAAGAGCCTGAAGACAAGCAGTAAGAACATCCTCCCTGGAGAAAGACACAGTTTAGAACTCATCTCATCACAAGCAAGTTCTCTAATGACACACAAAACACAGTAATATCCTCCTGCAACTATAAGCAAAAAAGAACAAGTTCTTTCCGAAGGAAGTAATCACCTGGCCATGCTACTGAACTGCAGGTCTTGATAGAAACTGAAGAGGAGCCTTCCTTGCAAATATAGTGCTGTCTCCAAAGTGCCAGCGTCAAAGAGGAAGTCTTGTTATCGCTAATAATCTTCTGCCAGGTAGACTGGAGGGCTCCTACTCCATACATTCATGTTTCAGATCCTGTCCTGTAGTGTTTCATGCACTGTAGGGTAACCAGGCTTTCAACACTCAGGAAACATCGATCTCTATTCAGCTTGCAAAGCTCTCACTCCAAACCTCACCCACAGGAAAAGATCCAGTGAGGAAGCAGGCACATGCTGCCACAGCTACAGAATTCAGAGAGTACAAGTTTGAAGCTGATTCTCAGCTGCTGCAAGTCAATGCATACAGAGTCTGCAACCCAAGATCACATCCAGTGCATTATCAAAGAAACGTCAGCCAATTAGTACTAACACTAACAAATTTACACTTTTTGTTGTGTTTTTTTTTTTTTCGTTGTCTATTTAAGTAGTTCCAGTCTTAAGCTGCTCTCTTGCTTGGGTGCAAGATATGACATATAGAAGGAATACCAAAGCCAGTTCTCTCTTTTTTGAGACAGATTGTCAATTGAATCTTAATAGAGCACAGGCAATGTCCAAGGTAATAGAACAATTTCTGTTTTGTTTATGTCTTTTTACAGAACACTACATATCCAGGAATATTATTTTTACTCTTTGCAGTCTGAGTAAGCATAACAATGCAAGAGAACATTTAATTTCAGTAGCTTTACAGCACAGATGCCACAGTCTGTCACCTTGCATTCATGCTGCCATTTAACACTTCAGTAGAATGTGTCCAGGCAGAACATTTTGCATTTGCAAAGGAACATTCTTCCTTTATAGTGTTGTAAAAGTTGTACAAGGATCCTGCCCTCCCCTGAGATATTTCCCATACTATTTTCAGTGCTTAATGCTCACAGTAGTAATCCTCACAGCAGTGAGCATCACTCCTTGAACTGAAAACTAACATCATTCAGAGCTAAAGAGTCATCTCAACATGAAGGTGAAAGACTGACTGGCAACCGCCTGTGACACTGAAGGGCTAGGTCTGACAAAGACCAGGAAGGAGATGTTTTATGCTCTGGGGAAAGCACATCTCCAGGCTGTTTCCCCACTGAGATTACAGCAAAGCAGACAACTCCCCCCACTTCTATCAGCTAGTGAGACTCCAGAAAAACTAACCCAGGCAGACAGCACACAAGCATTTGATTTTCCTCTCAAGTTGAGTGCTGACTGCACATTGCGATGCATATACCACCACAGGACCCCCTCAGTGCAGGGCTCAGGACAGCAAGATTTTGAAATCAGAAAACCTAGCTGCTTCACATTCATCTACCTAATAAAACGGTACGTAGGAAGGGATGGAAAGGAACACACATCTCACAGATGCTTGCTCTATAGACTCTTGAAAAACTTTTGGCTGCAACACTTAAGGGTCTGTCCTACCAGCTTCCAGTGAAAGTCAATGTTCTAAGTGCAGCAAAGTGACTTGTGGAAGTTAACTATTCAACTTAGGCCTTGGGTTACCTCGAGTTCAATTAAGTTGTAAGAGAATGAGCAGAGCCTAATTGTTAAACAATTGCAAAACAGTTTCAGGTGGGGAGGGACTATCCTGCATCTCATCTTCATGGATTTTGGGGCTATGTTTTCTTTAACAGCGATTTCAGTCTCTGTTAAACTCCGCTGAGTTTCATTTCCATTCTAAGCACAAGCAGAATAATTCAACTGGGAGCTTCTGCTTCTATCTGAGGCTCAAAGCTCAGTTCTTCCCTCCTGATTAGACTATACATGTCTCCATTACAAATAACTAAGCACCTTGCAGCACGTGACTAAACTGCCTTTGATTAGGATTCCACTTGTATCTTACTGCATGCATAGTTTTAAGATACAATGAATTTTATCCAACAGGGAGCTGTAACAATGTGGAATCCAAAGTTACAAGCATTCACTCTGCTACTGGTAAAGCCAGAAACATCTCCAACAGCCCAATGCTTACTAGAAAACTCACAATTTAAAAGGTGACCTTAGGTGATAATTTCTGAGGATAAGCACAAGAGTACTAACCTGAACATATTTGATGACAGACTAGCAAGAGTAAGCAGACAACCTGCTGTGCCTTCTGCCATCTCTTCAGAATGCCCCAAAAGGTGAAACACAATTAAAAATAATTAGAAAGAAAGTCTTGGCATAAAACCAGGGAGTTGCTCATACCCCAGAAATGCTGCTGCTGAAATCTAATGGACTATCCTACTTTGAAATCAGTTGCAACTTCATGCTTAAGGAAAGTGGTCACTCCCTGGATTAATCCACTGTGTTTAAGGTCAGTAGAAAGATAAGAATTCAGGATCATAATTTTAGAAAGCTTAACAGCTAATTGATGCTCTCATTTTATCGGAGACAATCAAACACAGGAAACAGCAGGTACAGAAAGCAAGCATAAGGAGCAGCAAAATTTCTACCACATATTCCCAAAGCAGAGAGGAAAAACGATCACAGAGTTGTATTGTAAACAAAATCCTGTATTGTGAGCAGAGACAACAGGAGATGCAAGAGACTCACTACGGGAAAGAAAGAATGAAGTTTACACTAGTAATTATCACCTAAACATGACTGGTTAATCCAGTCTTCTCTAGCAAAAGGAAAAAAATTAGACGTGGCATTGCCTCCTTTCAAGAATATTTTCAGATCACTAAAGGTAAGGAAAGGACAGACATTTACAGTACCAGCTAGAAAGGCTTTTTAACAACTCTGACAGATTAGTAATAAATTACTGTTATCTGGCTGCCTGTTCCCACCTACTGTCCCATATAATGTGAAAGGAATGAAAAAGAAAAATACAGGCAGAAAGGAGAAACATAGAAAAACAGCTTCCTCAAGTCCCCAGAGAGGAAAAATAAAATGCCTTGAGAGTTAAATGCACAATTAGATCACCACGATGGACATTATAAGACTTATATATAGCTTTAAAACATTTAAAGACTAAACACACTGCCTTAGACAAGAAGTCTCTGCACTTCCTTCACTTTGTGAGGAAGCAACAAGGGTCAGTTACTGCACAGAGTCCAGACAAGAGCAAGCAGAAACAAGGTCAGATACAGATCCGAAAACAAGGCTACAGCATAGACACAAAGCTCACCTAAAATAAAGAGCCTGAGACAGGACTGGTGACAAACTATGCACACACGTATAGAGTGCTACCAGGAGATAACCAAACCTACCTTTACATGCCTAAAACCCGTTAAAGACACAGAACTACTGACACACACACCTGCAGCAGAGCTCTAGGAGACATAAAGCTCCAGGACTGAGCTTAAATGGGTTTTCTGGGACTTGGCAGATTCCTCCCAGGATGTAGCAGGCGCACACGTATTCCATCCCATGCCAGCCAGGGGCTGGTTGGGGGAGGAAGAGGAGGTCCCCAGGGGGAGTAGACCAGGTGGCCCAGGCCCCCTCTGAGAGAGCAGCTGCCACGTGCTCTTTGTCGCCATCGGAGGCCAAACCTTAACGGCTAGGTACCTGGGCTCCCAGGTGAGGCTGATCGGGGTAATTAGCACCTAATGGTAGACTCAGGGCTCTGGAACACTCATCGCAGCTCAGCTGGGATTTTTCTTCCTTCAGATTTTTTCAAGGTCAGGCTGGATGGGGCTTGGAGCAACCTCGGCTGGTGGGAGGTGTCCCTGCGCAGGGCAGAAACTGGAACTGGCAGGGTTGGAACTGGATGATCTTTAAGGTCCCTTCCAGCTCTAACCATTCTGTGATTCTATGTTTTTGTATATATAGGTAACCTGGTTTAACCTGAACACAGGTGTTTTGAATACAAATAATTAAAGTGGTGTAAGATACCCCTAATTTCAACGTCGCTTCATTTTTGAATTTCAGTCTTCAGATAGGAGACTGTCCATAGTTAGCCCCTCTGCCAAATCACAGCAGTCTAGCATTAACACCACAATGCTACTTGACACTGCTGCTTCCTTTTAATCCTTTCTCTCCTAAAAGGACAAAAAATCCAGCTTTGTGACAGCACAACTGCTTCTGCAGGAAGATGCAGCCAAGGCCTGTCCCAGCCCTCCAGAGTGAAGGAGAAAAGCCTTCTCTCAGCCAGCAGTACTTCCTAGACTGAAGGCCATTCCACACCTCTAGGCTACTGAAAACTCAGGACAAAACATACGAAGATGCTTCTGCAACATATAGGCTAAAACAAGCTACAGTCAACTGCAACTAGCCAAATTAATAAATCATCATTTTGAGTACCACAATATAGTTTTTCTTGGACTTCAGCAGTAAGTCTTACCACAAACCACCAGGCAGCTCTCCTACTCCCTTTTAAGCTAAGCTTTGCTTTTACTGGCAAGACAAAAGGAGAAAACCCTAGGACTTTCCTCTGATACCATTGACTGAGGCATTTTAGTCTTTTAAGGGGCTTGTTAACCCTTTCCTCACTTATGTGGAGTTTATCAAATAAAGGGACCAAAGTGGCAGGAATTGCTAGAATCAAGATTTTAGACCTTCACCTGTGAACTTACTGTATCATCTGTTAACTTAAAGAGGATCTAATGATTGCAAATCTTTTCAGGGAAAGCTTCCCTGTGCTAGGAGTTGTATAGATGCATAACAAGGGAACTTTGTCAGTGTGTTGCAAATAGTTTTAAAGAAGGATGTAAATAGTAAACTGGGCTATAAACAAATTAAAACTCACCAAATAAATACCATACAACAGTATCATTAACAAAATGAAAGTGGAAGATCAAAGTGATATTTCTTAGCTCCTATATGAGTGGGAAAGGGGAAGGCTATTAAAATTTTGTTTGCTGAAAATCTGCCAAACCCACAACTTAGACATAAATGGAATCGCAGACTTGCAAACTTAATGCGTTTATGTTTTCAGATTCCCAATCAGTTTCAGTCTCTGACACCTACCGGAGCATGTTTTTTCAGGAATACTAGAAAAAAAAGAAAAAGAGAAAAAAGGAAAAAACATGGATGGGTTTAACGTACTGCAATTACTGCCAATCTGGAGCTTTCAAAAGTCATAATGCTGTTTTAAAAACAAAATGCTGCTTACTTTCTATTTTGGTAACTTTGCCTTTCAGATGCATTAAAATAACACATTTGATTTTTCTTCCAGATGCACACAGGATGGGGAAGGGCAGATTTGTGGTAATGGTGGCTGAAGTTCTCATCTCATTTGTCAAGTCTAGGAGCTGGAGTGCTATGGAAAAACTCCAAATCTTGAGATGTTCACACTCATATCACAGCTGTTAGCAGAAAAAACATATCAGGGCAGGGAGAGTGCTGATGACCCTGACTGGCCTCACCTGACCACAGTCATGGCAGGTCTGTATTTAATCCCAGATGGGCATACTAGGTCCTTTCTGAAGTGTGTGTGGGGTTGTCTCTGGTGGTGCTAGGGTTGTATACTGGTTTGTTCTTCTAGATTCTGCTTAGCAAGCTCAACTGGATGGATTTAGAGCTCCTTCAGTGATTTGGATCTGGACCGGTGCTGCTGCCTTTCTCAGGTATGGGGGATAGGTCCTGCTTGCTGAGTCCCTTGCTGTGATGGCTGTGTTATCTTGCTTAGCTCCTGTTTTGCAAGAAAAATTTACCTGAAGCTCTGAGGTGGGTATTCTGGGCCCCTAGAGGGACCAGCCTGGCCTGGGGTTCTGGTTTCCCTATAGCACCCACCTCCTGCCTGGCATCCGAGAGCTCCTTTTACTCCCCTACTCAGTAGGCTATGTCCCTGTCCTAGCCCCTGAGGTAGCCCTTAACACCTCATAGCCATTAAACTGCTCTAGAACATAGTTCTCTGTAGGGTTTGATATCTGCTTTATGGGGCTAGACCCTGAAGGCAGACATAGGTCTTGACCAGCCACCCTGGGCCTTCCAGTCCCTTTCCTAATCTGGGACCCTTGTCCTTACCCTAGCAAGCTAGGTGCTAGCCTCCAGCTCTGCCACAGGGCTGCTGAGCCCATCCTGGGCCCTGTGGCTATTCTGGGCTGTCTCTGGTCCTGCTGCTGGCTGGCAAGATCCCTGTCCATGTGAAGTCCTTGTCCCTTAACATATTGTGACAGGAATGCTGAAAGCTGTGCCTCAAAAATCTCCACCTCAATATTCAGCATCCCCCTCTCCTATCTCAGCTTTTCCTTCTCCGCCTGGAGAAGAGAAGGCTCTGGGGAGAACTTACAGTAGCCTTCACATATCTGAAGGGAGCTACAGGAGAGCTGAAGAGGGACTCTTTGCTAGGAAATGGAGTGATAGGATGAGGGGTAATGGTTTTGAATTGAAGGAGGGGAGATTTTGATTAGATACTAGGAAGAAATTCTTTGCTGTGAGGGTGGTGAGACTAGAGAAGCTGTGGCTGCCCATCCCCGAAGGGGTTCAAGGTCAGGTTGGGTAGGGCTTGTTGCAACAT
Organism: Thinocorus orbignyianus; assembly: GCA_013400375.1. Taxonomy (NCBI): domain Eukaryota; kingdom Metazoa; phylum Chordata; class Aves; order Ciconiiformes; family Thinocoridae; genus Thinocorus; species Thinocorus orbignyianus. The sequence continues at coordinate 830,116 of VXBW01008250.1, read as the reverse complement.
GGTCTGGTGGGAGGTGTCCCTCTGCCCAGGGTAAGAGGGGTTGGAACTCAATGATCTTTAGGGTCTCTTCCAACTCTAACCATTCTATGGTTCTTTATATTCACAGTAGGAGTGTGGATCTTGTGCCTCAGGCTGAAATGACGTAGCAGCCTCTATCCTCTTCCCTCACCACATCCACTGTCCTGTGTGCAAGCACAAGGTTGTCATCACTTTCTGACAGGTAAGGGGACATTTTGTGGACTATTTTCCTGGGGCCTGCTGCCAGCAGGGAGGCTGTGACCGGATTGGGAGCATGAACACTCTCTCAGTGGGAAATAACAGGAACCTCCAAGCTCCTAAATCATTAAGTCCTAAAACTGTGCTCTCCAGAAAGGAGCATAAATCAGGTTGGAATCAACAGAGGTACAAAAAATATGGAGCAATAATTTTCTAGGTACAGCGTAACTGGAGAAGGAGAGAAGAAAAATAATCTTTCTCTTTTTTTCCCAATTGAAGCTCAATGGGAGAGAAAGATAAAAATAATCTTTTGTGTTTTCCTTCCACCAGCTTGAGAAAATTCACTTTGCCTCAGTCTGTAACTAGTCTCTTGGACTGGAATCTTTTTGGTTTTTAGTTATTTAATCCTTTGAATGGGGAAAAAAATACTTAAAGTATTGGTTTTGAGTCAATATATAGTCGTTTTCAAACCAGAAGATATAGAACATGTAATTTAGAAAACAAAGCAAGGTAGGGAGAAATCGTTATAGGACAACATTTTGATCTTTTAAAAGGCTTTTTCCTAACTCTCTGACCAAAGCTACCTGGTAAATTTGAGGTGCCTTGGTAAATTTCAGCATCCCCTGGAACTCCTTTTCTTTTTTTACTCTTGGTCTCTTCATTTAATTGACTACAGAAAGCAAGTCCTCTTTCCAGTTCAATGACTGCAAATGGAAATGTTAAACCCTCTCAAATAAAAAACCTCTTGAATATGATTAGCAAAAGATAGCAAGAAAGAAGCATTTATCTGAATGATTATGGAAATGTCATTTGTACTGGAAACCTCTCCACACTGCAACTGTGTCAACAGAATTATTACTGCATTTTTTCCCTTGTTTGTTGGGTGACCCTTTATGGTGCTGCCAAGTGTCGTTGTCCTAGCCAGATATAAATCCTGCACTGTTTTTCTTGAGGGATTTCCTGTAACTCTTCCCTCTGTCCTTCGTAGGTTTTAAGTATGAACTGTGTGGCAGAATGGGTGTGACTGGTTATTACTAAACCACAAAATAAGCAAACTTCTGGACATGTGGCATGGCATTCTAAAGTTCATAATTTAACTTTGTGTTTTTTTCTTCTACCAACTGAATTCATTGAAGTTCACAGCTCTCGTGATTTATACATTGAATATTTGAATTTTGCTTTACAGCCATGATATTTGGAATATGGCATTTGAACATGAGCATCTCTTTTCTTCCCAGATTTCAGTCGTCATAGCTATAGAGAAAATCTTAAATATGTGAATTCTAAAACTTCAGAAGCTAAAAAAATATCTAGTGGCTTAAGTCGGTCCTGTGATTAATTTTTTTTTAATGGTTGGGCAAAGGAACACTGACTCACTGTAGCCATGTCTAGTATCTCCAAACACCCCTGACAAGGCTATTCCCTGGCCAAGGTTTGTGCTTAAAAGTTCCAGCTGTTTACAAGTGATTTGTGTGGTGGAAGTATGTGGCAATAATTTTGTTTCTTCTAACTGAAAAATGGTTGAAGGGATTTTCCTACAAATTCCTTAAAATAAGTGAGCAAGACCAACTGCGGGCAGGAACTAAACAAGACCAATTCACAACAAAAATACTGTTTAGGACTGAAGTCTTTCTGCATCTTCAGCTGTGGATGTAGCTCCCCTGTGTATTCGAGGGGTAGCCTAAGGAAATGGGCGGTATTAGGCTTTCATCACAAAGTTTCCATCTATGGACCATCTATGAAATGCACGGTTCTGTAGTTGTAGACTGGCAACACTTTGTAGACCTTTCATTTCTCCTTGGAACATGAAGACTGAGGGTCTTCTACAGAACATCCTTTTGAATCGGTGGTCAGACATTAAAAGCTGAAGCATACAAATGCTCTCTGGGTCCTGTCTCATTTGTTCCTGTTCTTCAAACCAACCTGTCTATAGGATTGTCATGGTACTCCTTCGGGAAGATCAAAAGGAGATGCTGTGAAGTGGATTTTCCCATTGTATTTCAGGAGATCCAAATACCTATTTGCTTCTCTTCCAGCTCATGATAAGGTTCATTCATTCACCTTATAAGGTCATATGCAGCACACAGGAAGGTAGAGAGATTAAGATAAGCACAAATATTAAAAAGTTGTTGCTCCTCAACATTTTTTAATTCCCAAAAAAATGTTCATAGCTATTTTCACAAAATTTGGTGAGATCTTTGGATATTGTTCTAGGTTTGCTCCTCCATGCCTTTGCATGTTCGTTTGTTCTACGCTGGCTGTGTGTCTTGTACAGGCTGTGCTTCTCACCTCAGTCCCAAGTTGGTTCTCTAGAAATACTTAAGCCCTGAACTGCACTTGTTTGTCACACAAGATATGATTTGTTGTCTAGAAGTTAGATATTTAGTCTGTGGAATGTCTGGCTTGTGTTACAGTCAATGAAGAAACGAGCACTTTAAAAGTGATCTATTACATGGAATTTGCACAACTATTTTGGGGAGGCAGTGAGGCTCTCCTTATTGGGTAGAGAGAACATTCAGACAACCGCGGGGTGACTCAAAAAGCAGATTTCTGCTATAAGTACTAAGACATAATTGGGGGGAACATGGTGGTGTTCCCCAGGGCTCAGTACTAGGTCCACTTTTCTTATATTCATCAATGTCCTGGATGAGGAGGTAGAATGTACCCTCAACAAGTTTACTCATGATGCAAAAAAAAAATGGGAGGGGTGGCTGACAGACCAGAAGGCTGTGCTGTAATGCAGCAAAACCTGGACAGGCTGGAGAGTTGGGCAGAGAGGAACCTGATGAAATTTGTCTAGGCAAGTGTAGGGTCCTGCACCTGGGGAGGAATAACCCCATGAACCAGGACAGGTTGGGGGTGACCTGCTGGAGAGCAGATCTGAGGAAAAAAATCTGGGAGTTCTGTTGGATGTGACCAGCAATGTGCCCTTGTGGCTGAGAAGATCAATGGCATCCTGGGGTGCATCAAGAAGAGTGTGACCAGCAGGTCAAGGGAGATAATCCTGCTCCTCTGCGCTGCCCTTGTGAGGTCCCATCTGGAGCAACGGGTCCAGTTCTGGACTCCCTGGTTCCAGAAGGACAGGGAACTGCTGGAGAGAGTACAGCAAAGGGCTATGAAGATAAGGGGACTAGAACATCTCTCTGATGAGGAAGGGTTGAGGGACTTGGGTCTGTTTAATCTGGAGAAGACTTGGGGGCTGGGGGTGTGTGTGTGGATCTGATCAACACCTATAAATACTTAAAGGGTGGGTGTCAAGAGGATGGGTCCAGTCTTCTGTCAGCAATGCCTAGTGACAGGACAAGAGGAAACAAACAAACTTGTACAGAAGAAGTTCCATCTAAACATGAGGAGGAACCCCTTTCCTGTGAAGGTAGCAGAGCCTTAGAACAGGCTGCCCAGAGATGTGGTGGAGTCTCCTCTGTAGATGTGGACGTGTTCCTGTGCAACCTGCTTTGGCAGGGACGTTGGACTAAATGATCTCCAGAGGTCTGTTCCAACCCCATATCGTTCTGTGGTGTGGCACAGTGGTTTAATCTGCATTTTCCAAATGTACAGACAAAGATAAACCCCTCTTTAAGGATCACTGCTTGATACCACAAGGATCCATGGTTCCCCCTCTGAAGACTGTTGGATATGCATCTTCAGTGTACATCTGGGATTAAGAATCCCAGTGTGCAGATGAATCAGTGTGGCTCAAATGTCTAGCACGCAGAAAGCTCACAGTCTTTATAGCAACAGTTTTTTTGGCTGGTATTTGTGTAAAGGGTTTGGTTTAATTGCATTCTATATAAATCAAAAGTGAAATTTATATTTAAAAGTGGAGAGTTCTCTTAATATAAAACATTTCCAAGGGTGCTGCTGTTTGCAGAGAAAGAGCATCAACCAGCGAGGTTGGACGGAGAAAAAAAACCTGAGCAGTAACCTTGTGGACAAAACTATGCCAGGTCTTATTGGCTGCACAAAAGGCCCAGAACCAAATATTTGGGAGTTTCTCGGGGCAATGTAAGTGCTGATTAAAGCTATAATTTCTGGAGGTGTGTATCTTTCCTGTCCCTGGAGCTCTAGCAGCTTTTTTACAGCTGAAGTGATTTCAGGGCCGGTATGAGCTGCAGCCACTCTTACCTAAGGCTGTCTTATCTCTGCATGTGATTTCTCTGTCAGAAATGTGTATGCATGCACAGATGGCCTGCATATGTACTATAAATTTTATATTTCAGGGACGCATTCAAATGACTAAGCATGTGTTTAAAAGCTGATATACAGCAGGCTGCTGAGGGAAATTAAGAAAATCCTCAAATTCTTTTATTTGGAAGATGAAAGGCCAAGTACAGGAGTAGTTTGGGAGAAAGTCCATCAGGGTGCCTTTACAAGGCTTGATCTCCTTAGAGCTTCCACCTCAGCATTCACACCACAGACTCCATTTGGCTCCATGACTTAAAACACCTTAAGAGATGAATCCAAGTGACTTTTTCTTCCCTGGAAAGTACATATGAAGGGCATCTTTTTTTCCTTCTTCCAAAATCCCTTCCCCAACTACTTGAAGCTGAGAGGGTGACTTGGGTAAATCCTTATCCCTAGGGCTTTCCCTGCCCTCCTGCTCACCTGTACACAGCATTTTATTATCCATACATGAAAAGCATAACATTAGCTCAACCAAAGCACATAAACTGCTTTGTCCATGTACAGAGGTGCTTTTACTTGGCTGTTGCTGTGCCATGGAGTGGGTTCCCACACAGGTTCCCCTGAGGCTGCTGGGGTGCAGGATGTTCCTTGCTGGGTGCTGCCTCAGGGCCAGCTTTCTCTTGGGTTAGCCTTTTCTGGGACTGAACTGCTGTTTTCTCTAGGAGGAGGGAAAAGCAGAGCGAGCTTCCCTGGATGGGGTGCAGGGGGAATTTTTGTATGTGTCTTGTTGTATGATTCTGCTTGGGACAATTCTCTCTGCTGAGATGTGGTTTTCCTTCACCTGGGTTTCAGCAATACACAGTAAAATGGAGCTCCCTCTGTATCAATGATGAAGAGCTTAAAGTAATGAATGGTAATGATGATACTGTAGAGGGAGGAGATGAGAGCTATTTCTTCCTAGTGGGAATTACTGCTTTTTTTCCTAATGTATAAGTTATAAATATGCCTAGAAATAACACACAATTGGCTTAATTTTTTACTGCCTGATAGCCATTTACTTTTTCCTATTTAAAAGAAAGTGCCAGTGGATGTGAAACATTACCATATCAGTGTATAAGTTTCTTTAAGATCAAATTAGATAATCCACATGCAAATGAATCTAATTCTTCCTTGCACAATACAATTGTATGTTGACTGTCTCTAATATAAAATGTAAATCCCTGGAATAGGGAGAAGTGAGGGAAGGTGCTGTACAAAACTCCTGTCTGCCAAGCTCAGGCACAAGAGCTGGCAAATCGTGACTCTTGCTGACCTGTCTTTCATTGAGCTCAGAAAAAGCTGAAATGCAAGTTGTCACTTTGGAAAGCTGAAAGGAGAAGAAGAAAAAGTCTGTTGTTAAACTAGGTCGGCTTTTTGTTCAGCAGCTTAACCAAACAGAGGCACAGGGAGAAAAAGCCTAACACTTTGAGTGACCCAGCCCTGGCTTGAGGTTATGAACAGGAGCTCGGTCAAACTGGCATTAAGCGTGCTTAGGAGAAGAGCTTGGAAAGGACTTCTGTGGTCAGGGTGCACACATGGAGAAGGGGAAAAAAAAAGTGGCTCAACTAGTTAGTTTGAAGGCAAGTTTCAGTCTGACTCAGAAAAAGAACTGACAACAGTTCTTGCATCTTAGTCAATATATCAGTGTTCTGGGAACTGTGAATGGAAAGTTAATAAATAAGGAGCGGTGCAGAGGGAGCTCAGATAACTCGGACTGATGGTGATGGATGTGCTTAGGCTGCTTGGTTAGTTCAGGTGAATGACTAGATCATCAAAGCCTGCACAACTATTTACATGAATCGTCCTCTTTAAATGGCTTGCCTCCGGTAGGGTGTATGCACGCATACACTCCATTTAACAGTTATAGTTGGGTTAAATGACAAAGAAAACTGGATCTGTGTCTGTGAATGATGCCTCTGAATGGCTTTAGCAGAAGGAAAGCAGAACTTGGTGTAAAAAGTATGTTTTTCTGTCCCCTCTTCCTTCTCTTTCATGGTGTGAGCTCACTATGATTGATGTGATGCTCAAATGTAGCAGAGCTTGCTCTCCATTGTGCCTGTGGAGTGGGATGGTAGCCATGTGGTAATGTCATCCAATTTGACCAAGCTTTCTCATGTAAATGGATAAGTCCCTGCTGTGAAAAGCCTACAATTTCCTCACCCTTAAACAAGATTTCATTTTCCATTGTCTAATCTTTATCTGCCTCCTTGGAGGAAGAATGGTTTATTTTCAGAAGAGGAACAAATAGGAAGTAGTGAGAGAGAACCCATTCTGTGGTTAAAGTGGGAGTTCCCTCAGTATTTTGTTTCTTATCTGGGATCTGGTGGAATTTGCTTCAGATACATACAGTATTTTTTTCACCTTGTAGCTTTATTGGGTTACCCAAATCTCATAAAAGTGAGTAAAAAACCAGACGATTGCATCAGTTGCCCAAGTTCCTTTCTATTTGGGTCTCATCTCTTTGTCATTCACTTGCATCTAACTTGCTCATAACTCATGTTGCACATTGTGCATCTCTTCTTGCCTACCCTCACCCTCTCCCTGTATTGTAGCAAAGAAAATCTGTGATCTCTACTCTCATCATCATCTTTTTTTAAGGAAAGAGAAATCAGGGAAAATTAATTGCATTGTTAAGTCAGCTTAAGTGGAGAGGAAGGGAAGTTACAATGGGACAGACCTGCTTCCAAAAGTAAAAGATTGGCTTGGCCAGGCCTCATTTGCTGTTGATTTTAAAGAGTATAAACTCACAGAGCTGGACTCTTGTTGAAGAGGCTTTGACTCAATGCTAAGAATGTGCAAACTTATTCAGATAAGATAAGCACCCTGAGCTTTTACTTCATAATCCAGAGCTTTTGAAGTTGTACTAGAATAAGAAGTACTGTGAGCAAACATCCTCCTGATATTTTAGTTTTGTTATGATATTTTATTTGTTCCATCACTCCCTGTCTTCAGATCTCCTGTATCTTGGGTTTCTTACTTCCTGGTGGGCAGGACTTCATGAATGGCAATGCACTTAAGGAAAGATGAAGAGCAATTGGAGGAACTCTGGAGGAGAAAAACAAGAATGATCAAAGGTTTAAAAACAACCATGCCCTTTGGTGTATGTCTGAAAGAATGGGGTTTATTAAATGAGGAGAGAAGAACTGAAGGAGACATAGTGTTCTTTAAATACATAAAAGTTAACTACAAAAGATCAAACTGTTCTCCATGTGCAGTATAAATAAGAATAGTAGTGAAAGGCCTAAATCGCAGGAAAGGAAATCTTAGAGAATATGTTATAAAAGATGTTCTAAGGAGACTGAGGCACTGAATTCACTGGTGATATGTGGAATTGCTGTCGCTGGAGAGCTTTAAGAACAGAAGACTCCAACATTTCTTGGAAATGTGGTTAATGAATTCCAGTACCAAATCTGTAGGGGAGAAAATCTGATCCTTTCAAATCAGTGGGATATTATGAAGAACATCTTTTTGTTGGTTTCCTTTCCAGCATCTCCCTCTTAAACAAAAGAATTGACTATAATAAAAGCATTTTTTAACAGAAAACCCTCCTATAAATATTGACATATATCCCGTTTTTTGCAAAGACAATGTTTTGTGTTTTCTTCAGCTTTGTTGAAAATGAAATTGCAGCTTTTCCTATTTTTCCTGAAATAGATGATGTTCTTGGATCCCAAGGGGGGAAGCACATGAGCATTTTCTTTCCAGTTCTCTTGATGCTTAGAACAGCATTAGAATCTAAGTAAGTCTTTTGTGTTTTTTCATGCTGATGATTAAGAAAGTGTTTTACTGAAGAGACAAAATATAGAGTTTCATCCTATCACATGCTTGTCTCCTTCATGCAGGAAATCCAGTTTAAGGGGTCTCTGCTTGCACATGGAGCTCCAGTGGCTGAGGGTTTGATCTTGCAGGATGAGCTGCAAAGTTCCACCAAATTATCAGTTGGGTTGGGATGATCTGAAGCTCTACAGGACTGTGAGAAAAGGCAGGAGAACTCATTTTCCTTCCTCCATGCTTAACTGGCTATTGGTCAGTTGCCAGTAACATCACCTAAAAACACCAGTGACAGGCTTAGTAAGAGCAGACTTTGGAAGTGGTATGGACTGGGCTATGACAGACTGAGCTCCATCTATGCAGGATCAATCCAAAATGCGTGAATAGGGAACGACCTGTCCTGAGCTGCAAAAGTGCTCAGGCTAGAAACCTCTGAGACTGGTGGGGTTTAGGACTGAGCTGTTGGATGGACCAACTCTGAGAATGGGCTCATCCCCAAACTCCATGTGTAGAGTAAGCAGAGCTGTTAAGTGTTCTAGATCATCAAAACAAAAAAAAATATGGTCATGGCTGGTTGATGATTTTATGCAAAATGCTGATTTGTATCTCTTGATTTATTACTTTTCAATCCTTCTGAGCCGAGGCTTACTGATGTGTTTGAAATGGTCGCCTGGCAGCTTTCTGCCACAGGAGCTGCTTGCTGTAGTGAAGTTCCTCATCTATTAATTTTCAAAAAATGAGAGACTTGTTCTTGTGTAAACTCTTTGAAGCAAGGAAGAAAATCTTGCAAAGTATTCTTCATCATGAGCAAGGTGAGAGAACAAAATCACTTGTGAAGAGCTGGGATTACACAGAAAGATGGCAAAAGCTCAAATATCCATCTTCTTTTTGTGGTTAATGCTCAGTCTGATGAGGATACTGTTTCTGAATCCTTGTCCTTAAGACTGTTTGGGGTACGCCCCACTTTTCTGTTAGGACAAGTGAGTGTGTTGTTTATGCTTGCCCTGGGCAACGGTTCAGCAAAAGAGAGATTTTCCCCTCATCAAGAGCAAGGATGGTGAGCAGCTGGCAGGATGCTGTTATACCTCCCCTTCCTGGTGGCTCCCATGTATCTTGGAAAGCAGGGATGGAGTTTACTTTATTTGTTGCATGTCACTGTGGTAGAGTGTCTGACTACTGACTGAGCCGCAATGTAAATAAATGTTATATGCCCGGCCAGTGTTTGTGTCATTAAGTATTCACTAGAAGGCCCTGCTAGGAGCTGGAATCTGGCGCTCTTCATTAAGAGAAGAGAGCAGAGCGCTGCCGGAGGAAAACACATGAAATATTTAGAATTTGCCCAACTAAGAGAAAACAAATTCCCTGCCTGCTCATGGTAAAGACATTCTAGAAAACCAAGGTTTGTTTATGAGTGGTCTTGACGAGGCACTTAGCTTCCACTAGAGTCCTTCTGGGGAATGCTGGAGCCCAAAGAGGTGTATGTATCCAAATTTTAAAAATCATCCTAGTTTCTGGGATAGCAAGAGCAAGACTCTGAAACTAAACATTTCTGACCTTTGCAGAAAGAGGTAATTGAAATCAAGCTGTGGAAACAGTGTAAGATCTGAAACTTGACCCTTCCTTTCAGTGAAACCTTTCCAAAGTGCTGCTGAAGTTGTTTTTGTTGCAGCGTCCAGACAGAGCCACTCTGGCTGCTGGATTACAGGCCTTTTGATACTGCAGCCCAAAATATGAAGGAAGGGCTGGTGTGTTTCCTGTAAAAATTATTTTGCATTTTGTTCAACTGATGCGTATGAAATTGCTCCGGGCTGGGAAGCTGGGAGGAATGCAGTGCAGCCCTGTGCTAAAGTGAATGTGGGCATCAACTGATGGATATGATGGTGTTGGAGGAATTAGGACAAAGGGCTGGAATGATCTGTCAGGGTCATGTCCATTCTCTGGCTCTGTCAGGCGTCCATATGACGGCATTCATAAACGCATCAAGATGGATTTTCAAACCAAGACTGAGACCCACTGCTCCTGTGAGGAGGCTGCTTCAAAACCTTATCTATGATGGTTAAAATTCTTATTTCCAACCTTAGCATATTACTGCTCAGCTAATTGCCATTTATTAATGAAAACTTTAAGCGAGGCTGCTGAATTATGTTTCATCAAGATTAAGTTCTTGTGCCAACAGCCTCTTTTTACCAAGCTCTCTCCCTTCCTGACATTTATACTTGTGAATGCCACTCCAAATATTATGCTGCCAATGCTGTATTGTCAAATAACATGCTATGCTAGAGAACTGGATTAATGCAAAACCAGCCCCCTTCCTTTTCACCTGAATCAGTTTTTTAACCATGTCCGAAGATTTCCTAAAATTTAAGGTTCTTCCTAATTTACTTTTATCCATGTTTTCCTCATCTGTTTGTGGTTTGTTCCAGTCCGTCCTTTCTGGAACATGAAGCTTCCCTATCACATTATTTTAGCTCTGGTTTTGCCAGACCAGACTCCCCCTGGTTCTGAGTCACTTGTTTGCACCCTTTTCTGGATTCAACTCTAGGCGCCCTCCGGGATGGGTAAATGCCTTTCCGGTGTAAAATGGTCTCCTCCTCAGTAAAGATTTTTTTGGGGGGTTGAAAATATTGCTAGAAGGGACACATTTCTTCAAATATTCCTTTACAAAATCCAGCAGATCTTTCCAAACTGCGTGTTTCATTAGTTGGGATATTCCTCTGGCACCAAATGTAGGATTTTGTGATATTTTCTGCCAGCATCTTGGCTTGTGGGAAATTCTAGATTTTTACTGCCATGGATTTCCTTCTAGAGCCCTTTCCTTCTGTTAAATCAAGTTGGAGTAGTTTATTTTCCTCTAGGCTAGACAGGCAGTTGCTCTGAATAAAGTGTTTTCTTTTTGATTTTTTTTTTGAAGCATATACACTTTCTCAGTTTTTCTCCAAAGTATTATCTCTGATATTTGATTATTCATGCTAAGGTGGGCAACATGCCTCTATCCCTGGAGGTGTTCAAAGCCAGGCTAGATGGAGCTTTGAGCAACCTGATCTAGTAGGAGATGTCCCTGCCCAGGGTCGGTGGGGTGGAACTGGATGATCTTTAAGGTGCTTTCCAACCCAAACCACTTTATGAATATGGGCCTCTATAAGCAAAGATATATTATTATCAAGCATAAATTCAAAGTACCAGAGCTCATTTATATGGCAGAAGATCCCTTTGGTTTTGCCTGCACTTTGCATTTTCAGGGAAAGAAATTGAAAAGAATCTGAGTGCAATCTGTGTTCACGGAGTGAAAGTTAGAGCTGGGAGGCTTATTCTTTATGTTATTGTACCACACAGCAGGAGAAGCCTCTCTATACTGCTACATCTGTCACCTACTTGTGACTTGCATGCACAGAAGCTGTGCTCCAGAGAGAGGTGTCCTTGTGGAAGGAACAGGTGAGAAGAGTTTGTTTCCATCTGTCCCCTTACCTGGTGGTATAGAGGAGATATGGGTAGGGCAGCAGGACATGGTAGTAAAAGACTAGTATCAGACTATGATGCTGTAGGATTACTAGCACTTAATTGCTTGGTAACGGCGTCTGGTCAGAATCCTGGTACTGCTGAGGCATCCTTGTATCACTGTTACTATATATTCTGTGCAGTGGGGTCACAGAACTCAGAGTTTAAAGTACCCATTAAGACTGATGAGCAATCAGCTGTGGGAGCCCCTCAAGTGCTGGCAAATCGGTGTGTGCTCATTCCTCAGTCTCTGCTGTAAGATTCAAGGACACACTGTCTCACTTGTTTGGATTCTGGCCTGGATTGGTTTGTGCAAATATTAACATTGGCTTTTCCCTTTCTCAGCCTGCCTCCTCATAGAGTAAGAGAGCATATATATGAATAATGTCAGAAGCGTTTCTTTTGGTGGGGTTGGAAAATGCAACTTTCCTAGAGTTAGGTCTGGAATTGGCAAGAGTCACTGCTGCCACTTGGCTTTTGGATTTAGCAGAAGCCTTTTTGTTAACAGGCATCTGGGGCAGATAAAGGGCCTGCTGAAGTCCATGGGCACTGGAGAAGTGCATTTGAGAGTACTTCAGAGTCACAAAGCACTAGTGCTGTTGAACAAGAGGTCCCTTCCATAGGAAAAGTGACTGCTCTGTGACTCTTGGGTTGGGTGCTGCCACTTCTCAGAGATGGCTAAATTTCGTGTTTAACTGTGGGAGGAAGCACCTAAGGAGCCTAGAATTTGTTTTATCCTGACAAGAGGGGATTACCATGGCCATAGCAGTTAAAAACTTTGCTGATAAAATGGAAACCTGGTTGATTAATAAGAAAAAAAAAAAAAAAGGTCAAAACGCATACGAGTATTGTATTTGAGATTATGGAACAGATCTTGACATAGCAACCTAAATCTAATTGCAATCCTCCATTTATGGGCTGGTTAGAACATATAGAAAATAAAATTAAGACATTTTGATTTTTGGCCCGACATAAAGCTGAGTACTGAAATAGCAGGAAAAGACATTTTTCTTATAGTAATTTCTGACCACATGAAAATAACAAAGTACTACAAATCCTTCAAGAAAGCTTGACTTTATGAGATTTCCAGCGTCACTTCCAGATTAAACAGATTTGGCTCAATACTTGAGGCTTCTTTTGACTCATCCCAACCAAAAATATTTTCTGAGATTTGTGTCAGTCTGGGCTTTAATCTTTATGTGAGTTTTACTGCAGATTTTTGAAAGCTTTTAAGGGAACTGTGCAGATTATTCAGCCTGAATCTCAACAACCTGGATTCTGCTTTCAGCAGCAAACCTGAGATCACTGACCAGATCAGTAAAAATCTAACAAACTCTAGAGGAAGTTCTGTGAAAAAAGTGATCCAGGCTGAATTTTAATTTTGACTTTACTCAGTTTAGAGAAGAGAGAAGGAATAGCAATACCATGGTGTAATTTCTTGCTGTCCCCCAGGCTGCTTTGATTTTTAAGCTGGTTCTGTAACTTCTAAAAGCTATTTAGGTATCCAGTTGCTGGTGATTTTGACCAGAGGTAAGGAAAATCTGGTGAGGGGTTATCATATGACTTTGTAAGCTGATGTCAATAATGATTTCATGGTAATGCCCAAATTGAAGCTCAGTTTTGTAGAGTGTAGTTGCTGAGCCTGCTGGGACCATCCTGCAGAAGTGTATGTATTCTTGCTTCTTGGACATAAAGAGCATGATGTAGACATAGGGAGCTTCTTTCTGATTCCAGCTGGTCAAAAAGGTGGTGTGGTAGTCTAGTGTGTAGGAATAAGATTAAGGGAACTCAAGATCGAGTGAGATAAAACCTTTCTGCTTCGGATTGTCATGCCATGGGGATGGTATATTGCCTTGGTGCACTTGAGTAGTGTTAAAGATTGTGAAGTTCTTCCTTATGCCTGGAGTTAGGTCCATTTCAGGACTTTTTTGATTGGTCTGAAGAAAAAGCTGTTGAATTAAGGTCTGCTGTTACAGGGAAATTTTTTCACGTATTTGAATATCAGGGATATGCAGGGTCAGAGTCATGGTGGTACACCCAGGAGATCAAAATACTGCTTCTTTTGATGTCTGTTGCACTTTATGCGTATAGGCTCTCTCCATATTCATTGGAATGTAATTGCAGCAGCTGTTTTGTTCTTAGAACAACTTTCTGGACTATACAAAGGAGGTGAAAACACAGGGTTTTCTTATGACTACTGAACTTTCTCTACTTCCTTTCATGCTACTCTTTACAAGGGTCAGAGGAAGTTGGACAGTAGAAGTTTTGTTCATTCTGTAGGGAAAAAGATAAAATAACTGGGACTCTCTAGCAATTTAAAACAACAAATCCTTGCGAAAATGAAACTGTCCTAATTCAGGAGGGAAAAAAAAGGCTTTCACCATAATGCTCATCTTTCTTAAAGCAATAACTCTTACCAGATTGGGGTTTTTGGCTTTTGTTTATCATTAAAAACAAAATAAGGTTTATGAAGGAAATTTGGCAAAGATGTTACCCGTAGCATAATCTAATCACTTTAGATATTTTTAGTATAATGAGATCCATGCTTCTTTCAAAAGATCTTTGGACTCCCAATTGGGAGGATGTTTACAGCTCTGGACCTTCAAGATTTTAACTTGATTATTTGCAGACAACAGAATCTGCCTGCTTATGTAAGAGAAAGCAATTGTGTAATCACCACTGCTCAGTGAAAAGTCACACAGCTTTAGTTTTGTTTGAACTCAGCTGGTTCTTGTTTCTTAATAGGTTACCATTCTCTTGTACGCACCCTCAAGGAGAGTGAATTTGCTAATTTGAAATGCTATTTTATCTATCTTTTCATGCTTTATAACTTCGTTATAGCTTTCAAACCCTCTCCAAATGCAAGGGAAATAGTTCCCAGTATTAGTTATCTGGACTAATAACACGCTTCTGCACAGAACTGGCCTGGTATTAATGGTTCAATGAGAGTTTTCTTAGTGAGCATGTCTGCACTTATGCATGAGCGTCTTCCCACAGATCAGTTTGTAAACTTCAGCTTTTAGTGGGCCACAGGGACTTGGATTGCTCTCAAGGACATGGTGGATGTAATACAAGACTAGAAGGATGGAGGACCAGAGGCAGCAGTCACAAGCGAACTTATGTATATGTGTGTGACTGACAGAAAATAGACTTCCTAGAGAAAACAAGTCTGAATGATGTTTCCAAGGAAACAGGAATATAATAGCTTGCACACCAGGATTGGAAAATTTGAACTGAGAATATGGTTCAGGCCCTACAGAATTTTAGTGCCCATTTCTTGGTGCTGTACCAGTTCCAATGTTCTGTAAGCTGTTCTTTCAAACGACAGGTCTTCTGGAAATAAAATAACAGGAAAAAAAAATCTAATTTGTCCTGGATAAGAAATAATATAGAATAAAATAACTAGATTTCCTGTAATGCTCCCTTTAATGACTCTTCATAGTTGTAGTAGAAAGCAGTGTTGAGAGAGAAATTGAGAGTGGCAGTGAACACAAAGTAGATAATGAAGTACATGGATTCTAGCTCATTTCTTGAAAGGGGAAAAACATAAGAGGGCTTGATATTTGGAATTAAGGATTATTTCTATTATCTACCCTGGGTATCCTTTTTCTTTCTCTCCTAAATCTAAGATTCTCTTATTCCTTCCCTGTTTCTTCATCTCTTTTACTACTTGCATTGTAACCCTTGTGCCCTAGAAGAGCTCCCTTGTCCTACACCACAAATCCCTGGTTCAAGTCCCAACAAGTCCTCTTGTTTTTTCTGCTTGGTCTTTTACTTCTACTGGCCTTCCTGGTAGATCTATCAGTATGTATTTAAGGTTTTTTTTCTCTTCAGGTTATGGTAAAGTATATGAGAGCAAAATAAATATGGAAAGCTGTCTTAATGTGACTGTGGCACTACAGTAGATACTCTGGGATGTCAGTTAATAGTAAATAAGAGTAGAGGTGTGTTACTCATACAGGCTTTCTCTCCTGTAAGACACGATTCCCCATTTGAAGAGTTTGAAATGCCCAAGCTTGGTTCTCTTTCTGGAGACAGGTTTAGCCATGAAAGACTCAGTGGTGTGACATCTGAGCATGGCAGAAGTACTACATCCCACAAATGCATCCTTCCCTTTGCTGCAAGACTAGAACTGCAAATATTTTCTGTGGTTACCCTGCCATTCTCCATGTGGCTGTTACATGTTGATGAGTGACTCCAATAGCTATGTGCGTGAGCAAGATGTCTGTTCTTCAACCTCTACTATAACCTGGTTTTGATTTTCCTTAATATAAAGCAAGCAGAGGACAGTGGATTGTATTGTGCCTGATTAAATTTTCCAAGTAAATGGCTTAATGTCTCCTGTGCACTATCTTAGCCAGGGTTACTTCACTATAACCACAAGAGAAGACTGCATCAGCCAGAGGATTGAGCCACAGGTAGTGTCGATCCAGCTGCTGATGGGAAAGGCATTTTCCCTTCTTAAGTATTTTTCTTGCAGTATGGTGTCCACTGGGATGGCTGTGGAGGCAGTATTACATTGCAAGGATGTGTGTCTCATTCTCTGACAGTCTTCCATGACTTCATAATTTATAGCATAATAAAGTGAAAATCATATGTTGCAGTTTACCCTCCTGGAGTGGGCAAGGCCACACTGGCTGCCTGGGGAGGCAGGACATCATCTCTGGTTTCAGAAACCTTTTTGAAAAGAAAGACAGAATTAATAAGTCTTGTTTACATGGAAAGAAACAAACTCACTGTCAAAATGAGGAAAAGCCATCTCTAAGTGCAAAAGAGCTAAACACAAATTGCTGTTTGGTGTATATGTTTGAGAGAGACTTTATGCCTCTATTTTTTGTTTCTAATGTCTGAGGAATGGTATTTAATGGAATGGGCAGACAGGGTCAAGCTGAGATATAGATTTAATTCCTTACCTCTATAAACAAAGCCAAATTTCTTGCCGAATGTGACATGATGAGAGGGAAGTGATGGGGATAGGAATTCAAGCATTGTGCTCTGTTTACAAAAAAAAAAAGGAGGGGGGGAGGTGAAGAAAATGTTCACAGAGGTAATGCTGGTTGCAGGCACTTCTGCTTTTGCCTGGACACTAGTGTAACTGCTGTGTGTTTGCACTCTTACACTTCGCCCATAGGCCCACCACGCAGAAACAGCTTGGAGGGGATTGGCCTCAGATCCAGCTGCTTCTCCTTGCATGTGGCCAAACTGCTGGGCACAAGGCAGGCAGTGTCAAATGCAGTAGTCCACACAAAAGTGGGACATGATGGAAAGCTGCTCTGGAGGCACAGGATGTGGTGGAAAGAGCAGCAGGTGGTTGAAGATGGTGAAAAGGAGTGGCATTTGGTCACTTGCAAAGCTGAAACTTGGAAGAGATTTCAGCTTTGGCATACAAATGGCTCTTGGCAAACAGAGTAATGCCCTTAGAAATAAAAAAGGCAGATAATCAGTAACCTTAGGCTCAAAAGATGCCCAAAATTTGGCGTTTGAACATTTGTGGACCTGTTGGATTCTCTTGTTCCACCAGCTTGTTACTTTTGTCAAAAGTTCCACAGTGTTAGCAGCCCAGGGGGCTGAAGATGCTGCGGTGCTTTGGTGTACCTGGGGCTCTATTATTTTCCAGCATCCTGCTCTACAAACTTTTGTTATATGACAACATATATTGTCATGCACTTTCATGCGTAGATTTGTGCCAAATATTCTAGTACATCATACACAGATACTAGGGAGCAAATGTAAGAGGACTCTTGTAATTGGATAGAACCAGTGCCTTAAACTATACCTAATGACTGAGAAGCACAGTGTTTGGCTTTGATCAGTGCAGATATAGAACATATATCCCACCCACACTCTAGGCAGCTATTTTTATCAGACTGGGAGGCATGGAAAATACCCATATTTTTGTTGTTGAATAGTCTGTACTGATAGTCATTCTGCTCCTAGATTTTTTTTTTTCTTTTTAACCCTTGGCTAACATCTGACTGCAGACCCATTCATGTCACACTGTACAAAGTTAGAAGAGTTCCCTGAGAATTGTGGAGCTTGACCCATTTCAGGATTTCTTCAGTGCGGACCTTCCTTGGCTGCTGTGTTCTCTCCAGATATATTCCAGCTGCTTCCCAGTTCTCAGCTGATGCAGGCTCCTGATATTTTCATGGTTAGGTAAAAGAAACCAGCAAATCCTTATCCTGTTTACCTCCCCCTTCCTCACACACATGACCAACAGGAAAATAAGCACTAATATTTCATCTTTAAAATAAGAGGGGGACATGGTTTCCTTGTGAAGTAGTGGAAACACTGACATCATGTTTGGAACAGCTTTTTTTTCCCTTTCTCCTAATTGCTCTGCATTTTTAAAGCCAGGGAATAAACTCTTCCCCTCTGGAGTGGGAGAAGGTTTCCCCATAAGCTGCTGTTTGTCTGGGCTTGGTCTGACTCATGCTGCTCCTTTTGCAGTTCATTGACAAATTACTAGAACCAGGAGCTGGGAATGTAGGGAGAAAGCAGGGAGTGCAAGTCAATTGGTGAAAGAAGATGAGGAGGAAATATTATTTATGGAAAGTTCAGTGACCGGTTCCTTATTTCTACATTACGTTCTTTTTCTTTCCACTTTAAAGGAAATGGCTTCTATAACAAGAATGTCTCACTCATCAGATGTTGTCAGTGATGTGGGTTTGCCAGGTACTTATTATGTTAACCTTTTATCGCAGCATGGTGCAAGTGCGGGGTTCCAGATAAGACCGCAGATGTGAAGGCAGAGGAGGGAAACGGCAGGGGGGGTGGAAAAAACCATCAGTCTTGTGTGTCTGCAATGAGGAGGCAGCTCTTTGATGGCTGTTTGAGCTGACCTGAAGTAGTATTGAGAGGTTTGAATTCTGGAGTGCTGTTTCTGCACAAAAACACATGCTGGCTTCTGTAGGGTTATGGCGTTTTGTATCTTGACAAAGCAGAGGAAGCTCTACCAAGCACAGTGACAAGCCAGGTACAACATGTCACCTCTCTCTGCTAAATGTTTTTCTTGCTGCAGCACAGCTTTGTTGTGACAGCACCAGCTTCCTAATTCTGCAGAGCTCCTCACAGATCCCCAAAGGGTCCCAAACCCTTCACCAGGAGAGCTTAAACTTGTGCTAATAGAGGCAAGGGAAGGAGAGAAACAAAGCAGGAGACTGCAAATAATGTAAAGGAGTGGTCTTTATAGTTTCCCTTCTTTCTTCTGTCTTTATCCGTTTTAATCCATGTTGGCCGTTCTCGTCATCTAATATCGTAGGACTACCAGAATAGCTCTATCTGGTAAAAGTATGACCACACTTTCAAGGTAGAGTTGGACTGCTCTGCGTTTTAACAGAGAGCAGCAGTGATCTGTTCTCCAAACAAACTAGAGTTATTCAGGAACTTTTGTGTTTCTTTTTATTGCCATCTCAGACATCTAGGGGTGTATCAACTCAAAGCTTGAAGCTCAGAGTTTGCCACTTCTCAGACATGCCATTGCTACCGGGTAGGGGAGAGAAGTTCCCTGAAGTGGATCAGGGAAGTGATCAAAATTTAAAGAAAAACTATTAAAAATGCTCTTAACTGAGGTAATTTCATTTATTCACTTTAGATCACACATGGCTGCCATAACTTAACTGTTAGTGCAACAACTGGGAGGAGGAGGAATATGCACAGCTGGGAGATGTCTAAGCATTGTTAATGCTGTAGAAGGTGAAAGTATGTGCTTTGAACATCTGTGCGAAGAAGGTACAAAAATATTCTTTTGGTGCTTTAGACTAAATGATTTACACCATAATCAGAAAGGAGTAGACCAGGCAAGGGGGGGGGTACCATGACTGTAGTTAAATATCCTACAGAAAAAAAAAACTTGATAAAGTTTTCTCAGCATGCTCTAATCCCATCAATGTTGCTTTATAGCTTGGATATTACATGTCAGAATCAGGCACAGAACCCTTTGTTTTAGACAAAACAACCAGGAGACATATAAGCAGCACAGTTTTAATCCTTATATCCAAAGTTTGGGAATTTTTTCCTTTGAGTTGATGAAATGGAAATTCAAATGCTATTTTGACAGTGCTGTAGGAAAGTCTAAAGTGAGGGACTGTAAATAGAGCTTGAGCTGGCATTTCAGCTTGGAAGTTAAGGAAAGGAATGAAGCGAAGCAGCCAGCATGGAAAACTTAACATTTAAGAGAGTCTTTTTTTTTCTACTGATACTGTGATTTGTAAGGCCACATCTGAGGGCCATTTGTTTTTTGTATTCAAGATACCAATTGAAAACACATTCTTATTTAACACAAAACTACTTGCCCTCTTCTTTCCTAATCCCATCTCTCCCTTCCTTCGCTGACTTTGAATTCTGAGCAGTAATTCCTGAATTGAATACAGGTTGGAAATGAAGCTATTTACCAAGCTAGAAAGATGAAAACATTCAGTAACAAAGTTCGACATCCCCGAATCAGTGGCTGCAGTTGGGAGCATTCCTCATCACTGTTGTGTGTGCTAGCCTGGAGTTTTTAATTAAATCTGATATAGTGGTTGCTCACAGCAGCCCTGTTGTGCTGGGCAATATCACGTATCCAAAAGCAGTGTGGATGTTTGCTCTGCTTTTCAGGGCGGCCTC
The DNA here is from genome assembly GCA_013400375.1 of Thinocorus orbignyianus. Lineage (NCBI taxonomy): Eukaryota > Metazoa > Chordata > Aves > Ciconiiformes > Thinocoridae > Thinocorus > Thinocorus orbignyianus. Next base: position 809,863 of record VXBW01008250.1, on the reverse strand, counting down.
CTGTACAGTCTCTGCAGAAGAGGTTTATTCCAAAAACCTGTAAAGGCAAGCGCTCTGAGATGAATGAGACACAGGATGGCTATCTGAAAAAATTCACTAGGACTGGAATGTGGAAGCGTTGCCCACAGATATTTACTTTCGTGTTCCCTTCTACTATAGTATTAGAAACAATCACTAATACATTTAGGTTTGCAGCAGTTCTGGGAGATATTATCCTCACTTTGTGCATAAGGTCTTGGATGGTTCTCCTGATCGGAGAGATGCTGTTTTATGTTGGGAAACATTTGATCAAGCCAGACTAGCGAAGCAGTGCCTTTGGGAAGTCAGCAAACTTGGCAGCCAAATAATAGGCAATGTTTTCATTATGTGTCTTTAGAAAATCACCCTGCTTTTCTGGTCTTTGTGCTCTTGCAGCTTTATGTTCCGGAGCACTGCACGTGAGCCCTGCTTAGCACTCACTCTGGGTGGCTTCAGACTGCTATGACAAACTCACTGTGTGCTCTTGCTTGTTTACGACATTCTTGCTTGGGTCTTTTCTTTTAATTCCTGTTATAATAAGCCCGTTTTCAGTGGGAAGTGACATTTTTATGGCCAAAGCTTTACAAACCTCTTCTGCTCCTGCAGTCATGAAGGCAGTGTCATTTTGGTTGTGTGACCAGGCAGCTGGGAGATTGAACTGCAGCAGGAACTGGCAAATTTAATTAACCCGGCTGTAATCCACTTCAGGAGTGGATTTTTAGCCTGGATTAATCCAGGCTAAAAAATTCTTACAGTGACAGCCATAACATCCTAGCTGGTACTCTAGATAATATACTCACCAACTGAAATCTAGTACATGGTGAGTTTTATTTACAGTATGTCTCTGTGCTGTTTTCAAACTGTACCCCCCAGAGCAGCCTGTGCTCTTTCTCAAAGCAACATCTTGAACAATCTCTGAGGGTGATGTTTGTTGTGCAACACCTTCAACAAGTCCCCAGGGATCTGTTACCTGCTTAAGCAATTACTGAAATACTGCACTCGTTAACTCTATTCCATCATGTCCTCTACACTGGGAATATGCTTGTCATTCAAAGCTGTAAAGGCAGCCAGAGATTTCCATCTGACTGTAGGATACTCAGGTCATGCATTCTGCTGCCAGTTTCCCCTCTCTATTGGTGAATGCAAATACATCTAACTTCCAAGTGAAATTCTGGTTCCAAGGAAGAAGCAATGTGAAAAATTCTATTGATGTGAGTGGAGCCAGGATTTCAAGTGTTTTTCACCTCATTTTCATTTATTAAACCCAGGTAGTATGTGAGGAGCTCCCCAAAGTCAGAGGAGCTGTGTTCACTTATGCTCGAGAGGAACTGATTCACATTTTCTGCTGGTTAAAACCGCTTATGTGGAGATATCTCCTTACATTTTTTTTCCCCTTAGGCTGTCTCTTTCTCATGTCATTTCTTATCCAACACTTTATTGACAATTTTTCTCTTGACTTTTTTCCCAGTGAGCTCAAAGCAGCCTTCGTTTCCAAGCCTTCATTCCTGTTACCATGACTTTTGGCCTCGCAACACAAGGCTTTTTCATAATATGTTTGTCATTTTTTTTTATCAATGAAAATAAGGATAGGCTCTATGCGTTTTGTGGGGCTTTAAAAAATGCTGTGACATAATTCCATGTCTGAATGCTTTTGGCATACATACTTTTATTTCGGGTGATTCTAGACTCTAAGATAACAGCTTTTTCTCGGGACATTATATGATGCACTGATACACTCCTTGATGGAGTCCTCTTGTTTTTGATGATGTGTTGTTTGTAAGTCTTTCAGTATCAGACTTCAGTGTTGTCCTAGCAGCTCATCTATCAGAGACTATGAATTCGGTGAGGCGTTTGATCTTCTAGCTTATTTCAGCAAACAAAAATGTTACTATATCTCTCATGATGTAGAAACATTTTGAGAACTCTCAGCCCAGTGAATAGTCATTGTGCTCCTGCCTTAAATATCCCAGTTTAAAGGAAAACATATTCCACCTGGGGTTTGTTCTACAGATGAGTGAGTGGGGTTTGGTTTTCTTGTGGTTTTGGTTTGGTGTTGTGTGTGGTTTTTTTTTTTTGTTTTGTTGTTGTTGTTGTCTTTTTTTACACTCCTGGGGCATCTTTCTGCCCTCCTGAAAGTAAGAAGTTGTTTTACCAGGGTCCACAGATTGTCTTGGTAAAGTCTTTTATAATACCAGGGAGCCTGTCATCACCTGGGAGCAAGGCTGATGGAAAAGAAACCAAGACATCAGGGAGTCTCTGGTATCTAAGCTGTTATTCCTGATAGGAGGAGGATGATCTCTACTGACCAGAGCAAAGTTCAATACGAGATGGGAAAGATACGTTTATGTTTGAAAACAATAACTGTTGGCTTTGGCAGACCTCTGTGAAGATTTGTACCTGGAATCTGCATGTACAGGGTGGGATATTCAGCTGTAAGTGGTTGTGCCCGTGTTCTTCAGGAGGAACTGCTCTAGGCTAGATGGAAGTGTCCTCTTTTCTCATCCTGATCTACAAGCCATCATAAAAACTATAATGACTTTGACTTCTGAAGTCAAAACCCTTGAGAGTCTCCCCTGGTTGTCCAGTTTAGAGAAGACAAACCATAAAAAACCTGAAAGCCAATCTGCAGCATGCTGGAAACTCTCTGCAGATGGATCCACGCAACTTAGTGCAAAGTACCAGCACCAGGCTGGCTCTGATCAAGCTTGCTCAGAACCAGCAGCAGACTTGGCCATAGCTTTCTTCCTCAGCCCTGTACAGCAGCCCAGCTCCCAGTACCTGCCCCACCTGGGTCAGCGCCATGTATGGTTCGTTGCATTGGTTGCCATAATCACAATAATATCTCAGAAATGATGACTTCATCATCACAATTCTCAGTGACCTTAATGCCTTAACTGTACACATGGGGAGCAGTGCTACAGAAAAATGGAACCTGCTAACTTACAATCTCAGGCTAAAAGAATGGAGTTTAGCTCTCACAGCACTGAAAGAGATTGTAGGGGCTTGATGGCTACCTGTCAGGGATAAAATAACAAGACTTTTGTATTCAAAAACGCACAGGCACCTACACAAAGAAACTGTCTGTCCTTTGAAATCAGGTGCTGGACACTTCTGGGGACAAAAACGGGAAAAAGTCCCAAGAAACCAGAACAAACCAGGTGCTTATTTAAGATGTCCAAGTGGAAAAACTTGGGCCTGTAACATAAACCTAGCTGGGTTCTTTCTGCACAAGACAAACTGGATGCATACCAAGGGGTCCTGAGAACACCTGCTCCATCTGTGACCTGACTTGCTCTCTGGACACTACAGGGTGTTTTGAAGTTCCATAAATATATGGAAGCTCTGTGTGTAAAATACTGCAAATCCTGGATGCTGGCTAATTCAAAAGGGATATGTAAATTCTCAGGCATTTGCCGGAGAGCTATGACTCTATTTGGTGTACACTACTGGGAAATTCTGAGGATCTTGACAACATTTTTTTAATTAAAAAGTACTTTTTGGAAACTTCAACCTCACATATCACCCCACAGATGACTATGATATATGTATTCTCTCATTTGAAAATAAGTATCTTTCCAGAATCTGAAAGATTAATAACCTAAAATCAAGTTACATCAACAATGAGCCTAATTCTGCTCATTTGCCCTGGGGAGACATCAAAAGCTAATGAAATTAGCCTGGAAGTTACAGACTTTCTTGTGTCATAATTATAACCAGAGTATCCAAGTGTATTAACCAACTTGACTACCATCTGTTTTATGGTGTTATCTCATATTTTTGTCTCTTCTTTCCAAAGTCAGTTTTTATAGTTTTCAGAGAATGAAACCCAAATTGTGGTTCTTTTAGTAGATAGTTTTTTAACTCTTTTTATAGAATAATAAAATAGTTTGGGTTGGAAGGGATATTAAATACCAACTGGTTTCAGCTGGCCCCACCATGGGCAGGTATACCTCACACCCTCCCACTAGTCCAGGTTACTTAAAGCCCTGTCCAACCTGGTCTTGAACCCCTCCAGGGATCGGGCAGCCACAGCTTCTCTGGGCAACCTGAGTTAGGGTCTCACCACCCTGAAAATTAAGAATTTCTTCCTAATACCTAATCTAAACCTCCCTTTTTAATTTAGAACTGTTATCCCTTGTCCTATCACCCTATAGAGTCACTCCCCCAGCTTTCCTGGAGCCCCTTGAGGGGCTGGAAGGGACTCAAAAGTCTCCCTGGAACCATCTCTTCTCCAGGCTGAACCCCCAACTATCTCAGCCCATCCTCACAGCAGAGGTTCTCCAGCCCTCTGATTGTCTTCATGGCCCTCCTCTGGACTTGCTCCAGAAGGTCCAAGTCCTTATGCAAGGGGCTCCAGGGCTGGACACAGTACACCAGCCTCATGAGAGTGGAGTAGAGGGGGACAATTCCCCCCCTTGCCCTGCTGGCCACACTGCTTTTAATGCAGCCCAGGATGTGGGGGGCTTTCTGGACTGCAAACACATATTGCTGACTCATGTCGAACCTCTTATCTACCTACACTTCCAAGTCCTTCTCCTCAAGGTTGCTCTCTATCCATTTTCCACTCAGCCTGTATTTGTTCTTGGGATTGTCATAACCCACATGCAGGACCTTGCACTTGGCCTTGATAAACTTCACGAGGTGTGCATGGGTTTGCATCTCTCAAGCCTGTCCAGGTTTCTCTGGATGGCAATCTCTTCCCTTCAGCGTGTCAACCACTTCAGACAGTTTAGTGTCATTGGCAATCTTGCTGAGGGTGCACTCAATCCCACTGTCCTTGTCACTGACAAGGATGTTGGATAGCACTGGTGCCAATACTAGCCCCTGAGGAACACCAACCCTCGTCACTGGTCACCACTTGGATGTTGAGCCATTGACTGCAGCTCTTTGAGTGCAACCACCCAGCTGGTTTTGTAAATGAAAGCACAAAACCAGCAGTGGCCGAAGTGCAGCTTCTCTTCTCTATCTTGTTAAATGTCCTTCCTGTTCCAGCTCATTCACAGAGTACCAAAGCTTACTTAAAATGTCTTTCCTTTTCCATCTGCATCTGTCTACAGAGCTGTGCTGGGAACAGGAGCGGGGGATTGATCCCGTTGAATCACTCTGCCTCACAGCACAGGTATTGCCACGTTTATTTGAAACATCCAGGGGTGAAAAAGGGCTGGCAATTGATATTGCTGCTGACCTCTCTCTTTTTAAACTATTTCCTTGTTTGGGATTATGAGAAAGATGTTTTCATAATATTCCATATAGAGAAAGAGCCTTCTGGCTACACCTGGTGATCAGCATAAAGTCATTGTCCTCATCCTATACAGGTTTTGCACAGTCAGAACTGCATGGATTTCACTTCAGCTGTGCCCATGAAAACTATTCACTGCCAGCACAGGCAGATTTATATTTAAGGGCTGACTTTTTGCCTAAAAGACAAGGTTTTAAAATCTCTTGTGTTACCAGCTGTTTGTTAAAATATCTGTGATCATAGAATCATAGAATGGTTAGAGTTGGAAGGGACCTTAGAGATCATCAAGTTCCAACCCCCCTGCCATGAGCCGGGACACCTCTC
>VXBW01008250.1:608756-802889 GCA_013400375.1 Thinocorus orbignyianus | reverse complement strand
GCCAGCTTTCATGGGCTCCTCTCCCCTCCAGTTCTTTTTCCCACGCTACCCTGCCAATCAGTTCTCTCAGGAGTCTAAAGTCTGCTCTCCTGAAGTCCAGGGTAGCAAGCCTGCTGTATGCCCTCTTTGCTGCCATGAGAATACTGAATTCTACCATTTCATGGTCACTACAACCAAGGTTACCCTTCAACTTGACATTCCCCACCAGCCCCTCCTTGTTGGTAAGGACAAGATCCAGCACGGCTCCTTTCCTTGTTGGTTTCTCAACCATTTGATCTGAGGGTTTTAACAGGAGTTACATCTTTGTATCTGAATGAAGTGTTTGCACCAGTGTCTGTTGTAGGTTATGGGCTAAATTCAATCATGGAATAGCCCTCCTGAGTTCAGGTCACACCCGAAACAAGGTGTCTTGGTTTTGACTTTTGCTAGATGAATGAACAGATCAGAGGAACATGAATGTTAACGTAATGTAAGCTTGAGTGTGATCTGGTGACACCTCACCAGATCCCCTCTGATCACTCTAAACGTATCTCAGTATTTCAGGCCACATCATGGCATGGAGCCGTGCAGCTCCCAGTAACAGTCACCACCAAAGGCCATCCTGCAGCAGAATGATCTGTGATTATCATCTGTTTGTCCTCATTTAGCATGAGCAATGAAGATCCTGATGTTGGAATTAAGTGTGGATTGCTCCATGTAGGTCACAGCCCAGGCGTGCTCAGTCTGCAGAGACCATGGATGTTTCCCATGTGGATCTGACACTCGTTCTGCCGTGAGATTCTGAGTGGGGATTTCTGCAGAGGCTGATTCACTGGCAGCAGACGATCTGTGGTTGAGTAACACTATCTTGCTGCCGCCTGTCTTTCTGACTGAAGTTGGTCTGGGAGTCCTTGCAGCACGTTCTCATGTCCTTTAGGGAAGATCTTCTTTAATATTAAAATAAACAGATGTCTTGGTGGTTTCTGATATCATAAGTACTCTTTCCTGTGAACTAATGCCACTATTATTAGCGGATTTATATTTATTCAAAGAGTTATTTTATTCCCCTCTCCTTTTTTCATCCCACGTGTGCTGGTTTTCTAGCATCTATTTCACATGTGTAAAGAACATTGCTCTCTCTGTGGTTCTTCTCAGTGTGTTAAGCTGCCCTTAATGAGATTTCAGGGTCATCATGTGAGTCTGGGATCCATCTTCTCTGGGGGTATGCTAGTCATACATCTATATTAAGAACTCTGATGACAGCTATAGGCTGTTGGACATTCTAAGTGTGTTTTTAGTCGTGAACACATGCCACCAATGTAAATATAAAGTTAGATTCTAAGCTGCTGTGAAACAGAGGTACCAGAACTTGTTGCTTGCAGGCAAGAAACTTGCTGGTGGGCAGAGTCTTTTCTTCCAGGCAGTTTATACGGAGGAAGAAATTAGGGGTGGGGTGAGAACTGAGGAAAAACAAAACAAAACAAAAACAAAAAACCCCAAACCCAAAACGAAAACAGGAATGGGGTGAGAATGAACCTTGACTGTGCTCTCCCTAAACTCACACAATCATAGGTGAAAGTTGGACTAGCCTCTATTTTTTCCAGCTGTTTGAATATGTTTGAACAAGCCTTTCTAGGAAGCACCATGGGATTGTGACACAAGAGCTGGCACGTGGACAAAATCTTGTCTGTTGATTTTTGGGATTCTCAAAAATTCCTATACTGCCAGACCGTCAATTCAGGATACAGTCTGTATGAGTGTATGTTCCTGGGCTTGGGACCTATTCTCCCTTGCTAAACACATCATGGGCAGGTTGCTCGTCCAGATGACAAAGGCTGGCCACATTCGTGTAGTACACTGCATATTCAGTTGTGTGTGTGACTCCTAACACAAAGTTAGGTTTTGCATGCTTTTTCAGTTCAGTTACTGAATTACTGTCAGGACTGTGTTGTAGCCCATCAAAATGGTGTTTTTATACTATGAACATAAAGGTGCTGCATGCTGTGGGATGTGCCACAAATGCAAACTGGGAATTCCTAAGGGTGCAAAGTCTCCTTGAGCAGGGTAACATAAGGAAACCAACCTGGTACACTCTTGCCTATGTTACCAAATAAGCCCTGCAGCTTGTTTTTCCTGGAACTGAGTCTGGATATTGCCTTGAAGATGGCTAGTTGGCACAGAACATGATTGTGCATGGCAGATATTTAACAGTTGATTGAGCCCCTGAACTTACCCTGGTCGATTTAGCAGTGTACCCACAAGAAGGGAATTTCCTGAGGTTATGTTGTGCAATGGAGTACGCTTCAGGTTTATGAGCAAAAGACAAGTGTTGGCTGTCTAACTGGCATGGTTACTTGCCTTTCCTTCACCAGGGCTGACTAACACGGCTGTGCTAAGCCAGTATGTTTTGCTTGGGAAGGATGCATTGTATTGTACAGAAAAATCCACTTGTTGCATCATGCTAAATTCACTCTCTCTTCCACACTTTCTGAAAATTTCTCCTGCGTACTTTGCTGCGACCTTTCCCTAGCAAGTCACCTTTTTCTCATCTCTCTCCAGACACGTTTTTCCCTTGGCTGTTCTGCTTTCCAATACGTGTTTCCAATCACCATTTTCTCCAATTTGCCAGCCCTGATGTCTGCTCACAGCCAGCCCACCCGCTTACAAACGCAGCCGCCTTTGGGAGTCCCTGCCACCCTCACTGAGCAGCTTTCTTGCAGACAGACAGCTCTCTGGGGAACATCACTAAACCTCTCAAGACGTTGGGAGGGATATCAGCTTCTCGTGCTCTCTGTTATGAAATAACCTCCTACTAGAAGGAGAAATAAACTTCTCTTAGAGGTAATGTATTCATTATTTGTGCCTTCTAGGGGTTCCTTCTACTGATACCTGCCTCTGGGGAACATAAATCATTAGTTTAACTTGATATCTGTATTTCTAGCCTTCTATTTTCAGGACAGTGAACATGTTGGCATTTATCCAGTCAACTTTCCCATAGCAGTACGGTTATTTTGTTACAGCTCTCTTGAATGCAGTATCTGTGCATTTGTTCACATATTAGATTATGGTAATGTTAAAAATTTGCCTTTATCCTTGTTTCAGTCAGGTCTTAGAAGAATAGCCTGATTTATCTGCTTCATGGGTGGTACTCCAGGCAGTTAATTAACCAAAGCATAAACTACATTATTTACCTTGCCTGTCTCTTTGTGTCTGCCAATAACATTTAATGTTTTAAACTGAAATTGGCCACAGAAACGGAAGAATGTGCTCAGTGGCTTATTATCCTCTAATAGGAAATTCCATTGGTTCACAAATTCATACAGCTCCTGATCCTCTCTCCTTGCACTACTGTTAAGCCAGAAATTAACCTGCTGTGTGTCACAGAACCAGAGAGGAACAGGCACCAGCAGTAGCAAAGCTTCCACAGTGGTACCCTGGGTCAGTCTGCACCTTCTGGGCCAGGGGAACGTTGCCAGGTTTGTACCTTAATGGAAAACCTTTTTCCAGTCCTGAATCTGACAGTCCTGGACATATGATCAAGATTACAGCTGATAGTTAAATATTAAAGGCAGTGTAACAACCCTGACAACTGTTCTACTCCGACCAGTTGGAAGCAGCTAGAAATAGAGCATCTGTGATTTAGCGGAAGGAAACAAAACTGTGCCTGACCTGCTTGATGTCAGGAGCACACAGAGGTCAGACTCCTCGAGGCAAGCAGCAGGAGCCTGAAAGCATGAGAGGTAATTCACTGTCTCAAGCAAAATCGTGAAAGCAAAGTAGGACTACCAATTAGCAGCAGGAAAAGTAGCAGCTCTGTGAATAGACAGTACCTTTTCCTTACAGCAAAGTGCAAGATAAGCATTTGTGAGAGAGTCTTTCTTACATGGTCGTAATGTGAAGTCGAGAACTACTGATGTAATGGGAACTGAACTGGAACTCTGATCTGTGAGTATCAAAGTTTCCTTTAAAATTCATCTTGTGAAAGAGTAGTCCTCAAGAGTCTTATCCAGATTTAACCCTTCAGAAATTCCCAGAGAAGTTGTGGCTGCCCCATTCCTGGAGGGGTTCAAGACAAGGCTGCAAGGGGCTTTGAGCAACATCGTCTAGTGGGAGGTCTCCCTGCCCGTGGCAAAGGGGTTGGAACTCAATGTTCTTTACAGTCCCTTCCAACTCTAACCATTCTATGAAAAAAAAAAAGCTGGAGAATACAGACTTTTTCCTGTGTGACTTGATGCTGTAAATCCAAGCTGCTGGGTGTCTACCTCTGATTGTTTAACCTCAGGGTGGGACTTCAAATTTTCCTTCCTTGAAAAATGTCCCTTGACCTTGTGTAGCTGAGGAGTCCTCATCCTTCTGACAAGTTTGCTTCACATCTTCAGAAAAGGCAGCTTTGCCAGTGTAGCTCTCAGAAGTTCCATCAGTCAGTAGGGATGTTTTAACGTGGGTAATAAAAAGATCAAACCCCATTTTCTTTAATCCCTAAGACTGCGTTTAGGAATGAGTAGGAAATACTCCATTTCACCAGAACAAAGAAAGCAGCTGAAGTGGGTGGATGGTAAATTACAGCCCAAGAGCAGTGTTAAATTCCTGATTCAGTCAGTGATTTCTTGGGTGAGCCTGGCTAAGCAGCTGCAGAACAGGAATATCCTTTGAGATTATTCACCCCCCAGGTTAATACATCTCTCCCTGACAAAACTGCTTTGAGAGAAATGTGATGGTTTAGGGGTAGGTGGACCATCTTTTGGTCCTGGAATCTAGCAGTGAAATAACTATTCCTTTTTTCAACCATAAAAACAGTTAAGTTCATTGTGGAAAGGACAAGTTTTGCTGTAAGAGTAGTAACAGTGTCCTCAGTGACCGGCAGTATTCCAGGCTGGTCAGAAAGACATAGCAATGATTGTATCTAGACAGTACAGTAAGCACCATTTGGTCCACTTCTGAGGAACCTTCAAAAAAACCCTTCTAGTTAGATTTGATAAGTTGAGTGCATCCCCAAAGCCAAGGCATCTGTACAACTGCTGACTTCATTATTTGGCGTCCTCCTGGTGTCTTACTGCAGAGACCAGTCTCCCAGAAGAAGTTAACTGGGTGCCTTGGCTCAGGCACATTTCCATCCGTGAGGCTGCTGTCTCCTTGTCTCAGCTATCACTTGCAACTATCTCAATCTCTCAGCATGTTCAAAAGGAGGGGACAATTAAAGGGAGATAGAGCAGGGCAGGGGGCAGAATCTGTTTCAATTTAGAAACCATCTGGGCACCACAAATTCTGTCAAAAAAAGATCCAAAGTCGGATCCGAGAGAAGGGAGTCTTCACATTGAAATAAACAGTTGAATATCCATTTGGAGCATGTCATTTTAACTGAAGAGGCTTTTGGATTGCTCTGCACTTGGAGCTTGCCGAGGCCATGGGTGAAAGGGCGGCTTGGGAAAAAGGTTGTTTGAGTTTGCTTGTGAACAGCACTTTAGAAATAATGGCTTGTGAATGATGCATAGGGTTTGACAAGGCCTGTGTCCATCTGTCATCTGATATATACAGTCTTTATGTGCACAAGGTCAGGTTAACGTGCAGCCAAGATGAAATTCTAAAAGTGCTTGAATGTGCCTTAGTATCCCCTAAAATCATCTCTGGGTTAACAGGGTTAACTAAGTGCTCTTCTGAAGGCACTTAAAAGTCTGGCTGGAACTTGACTCGCAACAAAAGGACTGGCCTGTGGTAAAAGTGCTTGTAAATCATCACGAGTCATCAGGTACTGCAGAATAATTCTTTTTTGTGCAGTCTGTGGACAAAAGTCAGCTTTGAAAGAGCAGAAAACTACTCTGCCCCCTCCCCCCCACATACACCCAAATTTTTAAATTTTGTAGTACTTCACTATGTGTTGGGTTTTTTTAATCCTTTTTTCTAGGCTTTTAAATAAAAGCCAAATGTATTAAATGAATCCAGAACAGCGCTTGACGCTTTAGAAAGCTGATTGACCTAACTCACTGCTGCTTTTTCTGACTTTTTCTTTTTGACTGCAAGTTCAAAAAATTAATTAGCATTCATACTTCTCATTCTGTTTTTCAATAGGAAGAGCATGTAATTTATTTAATGCTTCGAACAAAGACTAAGGAGATACCAGGGCAGAAAGACAGGGCCCCATTTCCCATTTGTTGTTGAAAAACACAGAGAAATGATCAGATGTGTCTTCTCTGGCAGCACAAAGCTCGTTGAAGACATTTCAATTCACATGCTGCAGATTACTTGCCTTCTGTAACACTGAGGCAACTGTCCACGCTCAGTTCTGAACAAGGTTGCTGAAGTGAGTTTGCCTAAAAATAACTAGGTTTTTTTTCTTTTTTAACGAGTTTATTAGCCAGGTCAGTGTGTGGTTTCAGAAGGCGTTGTACAGACCCAAAGGGGACAGGACGGGTATGCAGCAGTGAGTGGGATGTACGTACACAGAATCATGAGACCTTCCTGAACTGTCCAGAAAAAACACATCATCAGACAATACCGTAACCTTAGAATTCTTAGGAAGCTCTGGGCAAGTGGTTTCTCAGAAACTTGTCGTGACACAGTGGACTACGTTTTGTGTTTGCAATGATGACACCTTCGTTTTCCTTATCCTGGAAAGCTGTAGCAATAATAGTGACATAGACCAGAGGGGTATGTTCAGCTAGATCCCCAGTCTGGAAACTAGGGATAGGATTATGATTTCTTTATACATGTTCAGCAGTACTTGATTAACCATTAAACCATCCTCTTGAAAAGAAGAAATATATTCGTAGAGTGCTACAGCATTAAGGAAAAGGATCAGCTTGTCCCAGAGGGTGGACAATCACTAGGACTGGTTTGTGTCCGCCTCTTCAGATAATCCGCTTTGTGAGCCCTGATTAAAAGTGTCCTGCCTTTGTGGTCTTTCCATTTTGTTTCAGGAATCAGCTTTAAAATATCTCACTGTTTATTTTGGAGTATTTAAGAATACAAAACATCAATTAAGTATTTTGCTCCAGAGGGAAATCCACGAGTCAATTACTGCACGGGTAACATCCTAGGCAGAAGTTATCAGGGAAATAGGAAAACACAGTGGGAACACTCACTGGTTAAGAATGCTGATGCTGCTGTCTCACATAATTTGTTAATGTTTGGTGTTCTCAAAAAAGCATAAGGGAATTAGGCCCCTAAATTCCATGAAGATTCAGTGGGACTTGGTTACGGGATTTCCATGGGCTGTTTTGTAAACAAAACTCATTCTGGTCACCTTTGCTCTTCAGCACATACGCAGGACCTTGTTGTGTCACTACTGAGGAATCATGATCTTGTACAGATGTGGATAGTTGACTTCTGCTCTGGTGTAGTGTCAAAGCTTGTTGTGTTGCATTTAGTATATGACTTGTATAGTAACGTGGTATCAGTATACTAACCCCACAAGAATTTAAAGTTATTTCTCTCACAAGATGAGCAAAGCTTCACTGTGGTACTCCCTTCCCTTCTCTGACCTCGCTTACTCTCTTATGCTGCTCTGCACAACAGCCATGCTGGAGCAAAAACAGACAGGCTGCTTTGGAGCCACTGACCATGGGAAACTGTTGTCTGAGGCTGACTGTAACCTGCTTACTGAGCCAAGTAACTCAGCAGCGCTGCAGCCCATAGCAGACTCAGTCTCATCAGTCTTGTTCTTGAAGTAAGATATCTAAAAACCTGGGCCTGGGTTGCATGAAAGGCTGTGGGCATCCCAGCAGCTGCAGCTGTGCTTCACTGGCGAGCTTCAACCTGAGCCCTCAATCCCAGGGAGTGAAGTGCGATGGTGTTTAACCACCAGCACTAAGGCTATTCCCTGCAGAGATCAGCTAGTGTCTACTTTTGACCTCTTTCAGCTCTCAATGCAAGATCACTTACCAGTTTGCAAAGGTCTCACCAGAGCAATGTCACCTCCACAAGCACTATGGAATACCACAAAAAAAAAAAAAAGACAGAGAAATAAAAAGGCAGAACTATGCATGTGAACAGTGAGAGTGAGAGCCCTGGGGCACTAATAGCCTGAACGGCCTTGACCAGCCTCACCTGAGGCTTTCACCCTAGCCATGTGCTCAGGAGGTGATTTAAATTCAGTCCTGGGATTTTGCTCCTATTTCAAGTGATGCTGCAGGATTTCTGGTCTCCAGCTTGGCCATGCTGTGCTATGGACCTCATTGATCTGGCCCCTGACTCATGAATAGTCTTTTTGGCTTGGCATCAAATCTGTGAAGCCATTATGGACCTGGCCACCACCACCTGGCCTGGCCTGCCCTGCTCAACTTGCTCAGGGACTTGTGAAGCCCCTGCTTTGAGGGCTGCAGGATCACTCCTGGCTTCCCATTCCTTTGGAAGCACCTGACACTGCAGTACTCCAGTGGAAACATTTGAATAGCTATGCCAAGCCCGTGAACTTGTGAAAGTCTTCCTTACAAGTTCGTTAGCCAGGAACTAGCCTTGACAACCCAAGAGATTCCTCCCAGTTTTGTGCTGCTAAAATGCATGTGAACAGGATACAGATGTATTGAAGGTAAATGCTGAATGACCTAGAATATCCTAAATAAATGCCCAGTGAAATGGGGGGATTAACTGTATTGCAGTTACCGCTGAGAAGTACACCTTTAAAAGCGTGCGTTTGATAAATTCTTCTTATGAGATTATGGGATATTTGGAAATAACTCCTGGTTTGCTTAGAAAGCAGAAACTCTGGAGAGCAGATTGATGAGAGCTGTTTTTACTGTTAGCCTTATTCAGGTTTCTAAGCTGATTAAATGAGGCTTTGGATAATGCGTGTCATGTCTCAGCACTGTGAGGATGAAGTGTTTCATGAGTTTCAGGAGCCAGAGCAGACTTTTAGTTACATCATAAGAACCCTGGTTACACTTTACAGGCAGCCTACTTCTGCCTCTTGCTAGTTGTTTCTGCCAGCTGTGTCCTCTTGGGTCAGTTCTGTCGGTGGGTACCATGACCCAAGTTCCAGAAGGGGCTGGGGAACGTAGAATGAAGTGCTGCTCTTCTGTGTATACTCTGCATGGAAAGGCTTTGGATGCTTCAGAATTGAAAAGGGAGAGAAGAAGCTCTGAACAGGGAGCAGTTGCCTCCAGTAAGTCAGGAAATAGCAGGGACTGGCAGCTTTAGATCTTATTCAATTCAGTATCTTGAAAGAAGGTCTTTTCCAGTGGAAGGGAGCTGTTACTCTTTTTTTGTCTTGTTCTTTCCTGAAGTGAATGTCCTCAGACTGGACAGTGCCGTCAAGACCTGATCTTCTCTGGCCACAGGGCAATAGCTTGTTCTCATCCCCTCAGTTGTGTAACTGAAGAATGGTAAACACTGTCTGCAAAGTGGGCACCTTCAAGCCAAAGGAAAATCAAAGTTCCTTGTCTCTGTCTTGCAGAGTAGCTTCCTGTTTTGGGTACTGTCCTAATGTGTGAGAGCTCTGGTGTTCAGACAGCTGAAGCGGAGAAAGGAAATTTGGGAACAGAAGTGAGATTAAAGTCACTAAGTTTTCCCCTTTCAGCACAGAGTACCTCAAGTCTTTGTTATTTAGCATGCAGGAAGGAGTAAGACAAACAATAGATTAGAAGCTAAAAAACATGATGTGTTGCCTTTCCCCCAAAAAGAATAATTATTTTTGATAAGGTGCTTGGCAGAAAGACCATGCGTGGTCTAATCTAGGAAGCATGTAATTATTTAGCCTTGGTTATCTCCCAAATACTGTCTAAAAATTCTAGCCTCCGAATAAATTTAGGAATAAAGACAAGTCAGCTCAGTGCTGAAGGTCACTTTGGCCTGTGTGAGAGTCACAGGATTATCTGTGAAAGAAATGCATTTCTGCTAAACAGATTTTTATACAGAATGGATTGTTTTTGCCAAACTAGACTGGTTTTCAAAATCACAAACAAAGCAAAAAGAAAAATGCTGGAATTATAGACCTACGCCCATTTCTGTATGAATATTTTGCTCATACTTAATGTGGACACATATCTACTTAGAAAATGGAGTGAAACCAACAGCTCATTTCAAACGGCCACCAAAGAATTGTTGGCTCACTTCAACATTCATATGTTGTTTGACTGTAGCAAATTTACTAAGAACATGCCTTGTTTTGTTAATACTTCTGTTCAGTGTGTGTACAGAGCTCTCTAGTTGGACAGGAAGATTCTTATTAGGCCAAATTAAGATATTACTTTATGAAAAAGTTGAGATCTGATTTTTCTGTGTATGAATTATTTGGAGTAAAAGAGACCTCCAGACCCCTGTGACCCAATAGTGCTCTTTTTATTTTCCTTGTGACAGGAAAGGCAAATTCAAAACTCACTTCTGTGTTTTTTGGGGCCTGATTCTCTGCTTAAGTTAGTGATTTCAGTAGGATTTTTCCAGATTTTTCCTGCAGTATTTGCAGGGAGAAAGAGTGGTTGAAGGAGCTGGCATTGATTAGGAAGAGGAGGATGAGGGGAGACCTCATCACTGTCTACAACTACTTGAAAGGACATTGTGGAGAGGTTGGTGCTGGTCTCTTCTCGCAGTTAATTAGTGATATAACAGGAGGGAATGGCTTCAAGCTCCAGCAGGGTAGGTTTAAACTGAACATTAGGAAAGAATTTTTCACAGCAAGAGTGGTCGGGCATTAGAAAAGGCTGCCCAGGGAGGTGATTGAGTCCCCATCCCTGGAGGTGTTTAAGAGTCGTTTAGATGTGGTGTTGAGGGATGTGGTGTAGGGGAGAACTCTACAGAGTAGGGTAAATGGTTGGACTCAATGATCCCTAGGGTCTTTTCCAAACTAGATGATTCTTTGATTCTATATTTAGCTAGCTGAATAGAGACACATGGAAGGAGAAGAAAGAGGCATGACTATACACTTACAGAAATGTGGAAGCCAATACTCTTATTACATACTTGCAAATAGACCACATAGCGCTTACCTCACCTGTCAGTGCGTCAGAACTCCTATCAGTCAGAAGAAATAACCCTAAAATGAGATTATAATGTTTTCCTATTTTAAAAATCTTTCCTCTAAGAAATTCAAAGCTGTGAAGGAATTCTTTGCTGGAAGACTCGTAATCTCCAGAGTGGTTTGCATTGTGTGTATTTCCCCAAAATCATTTTCATATGAGTCTTGGAATGCTTTGCAAAATCCCTCTATTTGCCTTTGGGGATGTTCCAAAACTCTTCCAGAAAGTCTAAAGTTTCAGGGATTTTCTGGGATTATTTGACTTCAACTGGAACGTGCCCCATTTGACTCCAGACAGAAGAGAAATAAAGTCAGCCTGTTTCTGATGAAGCTGAGCCTGTGTATATAAACACAGCCCTTCCACCAGTGACTCTTTGTAGCAGGGGACTGTGAGCGTGTGTTTGTGCACAAGAGGCTCCTCTGTCGCTCAGGTTAAGCAGATCATTATCATGATATGGAAAAATTAATAAAGCACAAGGAAAGAAGTTTATAGGGTAAAGAATTTTTTGCCTGAAGGAAGGCTGTTCACTGGCCAGTTGTTTTCCTGCAAAAAAGTATGTCCTTGTCAAAGCTGGGTTACAAAATGGAAGAGAAAAAAATGAAGAAGGGAAAAATGTGTGGGTGGATGAGCATACAATAGAAAATTTCAAAGATCATGAAGTTTAGGACGATGTATGTGACAGTTGAGGAAAACACATCTCTGACTGCCAAGAGCCAGCTGGGAAACAGACTTCCATGGGAGATGACGTGAATCCAACGACTTTAAGCAAAGTGATATAACTGTTGTTTTATGAAACTCTTCCTCTATAAGAATATGCTTTTAGCAACGAGGCCCAGTCAATGATCAGGAAGAAGATGTGTTTTCATGTAAAATGTCAAGTTCTAGAAGAAAAGTTCTCCTTTGAGGAAGACACATCAGTAAGGGATGTAAATATCTAAAGAGTGTTTATTTTCAGCTGTAACATGCCAAAATAGTCACTAAATATTTAGCCAGAAGTTCTTAATGTCTTTCATTTAAAACTGAATACTCTTCAAGATGAAAGCAGCTGAAATTCTTTCAAAAAATATCTTATTTCTCCATTCAAATATTGTAAGCGACTCTGTGTAAAAAAAAATGGCATTTATACTTGTCCACTGCATCCAGGATTGAAACTCCTGGAATAGACATTAAAACTTCGTAAGTGATCAGCGCAAACAGAGAAACACCAAAGTTAACCTTTAGCTGCCCAGCGCAAATGCATGTGGCCCTATCTAATTTGCTGAAGAGCTCTTTACTGTTATGCAGATTGCTTGCATGTGGGAAGCATCTTAAAAATCCTTAAACAGAGGAATATCTAGGACAAATTATAAAAGCTTAATAAAAAGTCTTTTCAGTAGGGTGTTAAAAACTGGCAATTGAAACCTTCTGAAAGAGATGGAAGTCTCTCTGAAATCTTGCTACTGCAGGATTCCCTGGTGTCCAGAAAAAGGAGGAGAGGAAGTACAGATAGGAAGTAAAAAAATCTCTTTCTTTAGCAATGGATTATGTTAAGAGACAAATTTTGGCAGCCTATTCATATTTCACCTGAACAGCTGAAGTTTTTACCCCTTATCCGAAAAAAAATGTAAAAGGATTTCAAAGTTCAGTACTTCTATCTGAGTCTTTTCTTTTATCATTCAGTAAACTCTGCCGTAACATCTAGCTTTTGTGGTTATGAAGGTCACTGAAAAGATACCTATTGCAATTTTGCAGTCGTCTGGAAATCTAAGCATGTCAAATTTTCTAGGTGCTTGTAGAGATTGCTTGGTGTGCAGTAACTGAGCAAATCAAGGGTCTGTTTACCCTGTCCAGAATATTATATGGGGGGCTTGCAGATGCAGACAGACAGGATTTTAGGGTTACATTTGTGCTGTACCACATTCTCCTGGTGTTCGTCTCTCAGGGTTTAGCTACCACAAGCTGTGTTGTACGTTCTTTAAGGTACATTTTAAACTTTGAAAAAGCTCTGATGCAAGGAAGCATCAAGCTCAAACAGGTTCCTCATGTGACAGCTGTTAATTTGGCAGCCTAGCTGTTAACAGGCGCTGATGAACTACTGTCAAAGTGTAATGGTTTGATTATTCATTACCAGAGGGCCAAGGAGACCTTAGATCTTTTGGCATTTTGCAGATTCTGTACCAAATGGCTGTATGAGGAAGGGCTTTGATGTCATCCATAGCTGATGCCAATTGCTTAATGCACAGCTGCAACTGAGCTGTGTGTCAGCTCACAAAGCCAGTATGCAAGAAGACCTCGTTACAAATTCATGTACGTTTGGAGGACGTATAGATATATGAAAGGCATCTTTGAAGGAAAATCTAAAATAGGATTAAAAAGGTCACATTTGGAAATACTTCACTGTCCCGATCCGCACACCACTTGGTACCACTCTTGCAAGGGTGACATTTTCTAGTCTGGATAACTTGCGTAAACCAAGAACAACCCAGCCTGCAGTAAAGGCTAAGGGATAGGTAATCATCAGGAGCTAAATACTAATTTTTGTATGCAGTAGCGTTCCCAGTGACATTAATGGTAACCACTGCAGCACATACAGTCTGCTTTCCACAGGAACCTTCAGCTGCAGCCTGTGAAAATTTCACTAGCTCTGGAATTTTTCTTGAAAAAAGGGAAATGGGATGAAGCTTGTTTCATTTTCTTGATAGGCAGGCTGGTCTTCTCAAGATGAAAATTAAGATATGAGGAAATCAGATCCAACTAACTTCTGTTTATCTGACTGATTCGATTGCATAAAGTCTGGCACAAGTAAGCGTTTACTGTAGGGATATTTTGCCAAGTTTAAAATCCTCTTCTTAGATGAACCATGTCTCCAGTGTTTTTCAGAGGGGATTCCTTCCTGCCAATCTTTTTTTGTAATATTTGGTCGGGAGAAGCAGTGTGTTTTCCACAGAATGATCCAAATTCACTGCCTGCATAAATCCACAGAAGTCAGTGAAATTAGTTTGCCAACAAAGGAAATGGTCTCTTTGTTCTTCAGGAGGCTGAGAGAAAATTGCCTACAAGCAGGAGAGTGTATAAGAAAAATCAGGATGTGACCACTAAAGATAGAGCCCTCATGAAAGATTTGCCCAATTTTTCACTTTCACATCTACCATTTTAATAATCTCACTGTCTTTCTACATCTACATTTGCTTTTTATTAGTTAGTATTTACCTTGTGCTATATCTCTCTGAAGGGTGGAAAGATGGGTTTTTCATACGTGTGGCTATCCTTACGATTGTTTTATTCAAAGTTCAGGATTTGGAGTAAGTTAAGATGTTCAGAAGGCCTGCAGGGATTCAGCTAACACGTGAGGGGATAAATGTGGCAGCTAAGCTGCCTGGCCTGCCTTAAAGTACTTGCAGAACAGTATTGGACATGTCTGAAATGCTGTAATCTTTGCTCTTTCAAACTAAAAGCAGGTAAGCTCTGGGACTGATGAGTAGAAGACTTCACATTGGTAGCCACTGTGAAGATCCAATTTCTACTCTAATGATGATGCAGCTCTTTTTGAAGGTCAGTCTTTAAAATGACCAGTAACAGATAATTAAGAAGGTGATGCAGACCCCGCTTAACATGGAACCTTTACTTACCTTCCCAGATCCTTCTTCTGAATGAAGGCTTTGCACTGGCATCTATCAGTTAACTGTCTTCAGCTAAAATATTTGTTGGCTTCTGAATCGTAGCTCTTCAGAGAGAACCATAGAATCATCCAGGCTGGAAGAGACCTCCAAAGGTCATCTAGTCTGACCTCCCTGCAGTCGCAGGGACACCCCTAACTAGACCAGGTTGCCCAGGGCCTCATCAAGCCTCACCTTGAATGTCTCCAGGGAAGAGGACTCAACCACCTCCCTGGGCAACCTGTTCCACTGCTCCACCACCCTCATAGTAAAGAAATTTTTCCTAATATCTAATCTAAATCTACTCTTCTTCATCCATTGCCCCTTGTCCTATCACAGCAGGCCTTTGTGAACAGTTCCTCCCCAACCTTCCTGTAGGTCCCCTTTAGATGAAAGGGTGCTATTAGGTCTCCCCGGAACCTCCTCTTCTCCAGGCTGAACAACCCGAGTTCCTTTAGCCTATCCTTGTAGCAGAGGTGCTCCAGCCCTCTGATCATCTTCATGACCCTCCTCTGGACCTGCTCCATCAGGTCCATATCCTTCCCATATTGAGGGCTCCAGACCTGCACACAGTATTCCAGGTCTCACCAGAGCAGAGCAAAGTGGCAGAATCACCTCTCTGGTTCTGCTGACAACACATCTCTTGATGCAGCTCAGGACGCGATTGGCCTTCTGGGCTGCAAGTGCGCACTGCCTGCTCATGTCCAGCCTCTAAAATATTTAAATAAATTAAAAAAATGAGCGTGAACGCAGTCCCCCACTACCACAAATTATGCAGTCGAGTTTCCCGCATGTGGGGAAATCGCAGGGGTCAGCACACCTGGAGTGCAGGGGATGAGCCTTGCCCCGGGAAAACCCACCTGCCTGATCATGGTGTCTCCCCAGCCAGGTAAGAGAACCCAGGTTAATTTAGTCATTCAGACACCCACCCCTTTCTAAACAGTGCTAACATCCCAGTGGTGCCTCCACTGGGAGGGAGACTTACAGAGACAAGAGCAAATAAAAGTAGGTCACTTGGCTGTTACGAGCATGAGAAAATTATTTTGCCAGCATAGAAAATGAGTATGTTTACATTTCGGTTTTATACTTTATTTTATTTTTTGCATACAAAGCAACAAACTAAAAAAACAATAGGGAAGTAATGTGACCAACAAAATTCTTGAGCTTTATTTAATATTTTAATGAGCTTTCTTAACTGTGAGTGGGAGAGAGAAAGCAAAGACGTGCTTTCCCTAGATCTTTACAGAAAGCACAGAGTACTTCCAATGGAAAGTACCAATCTAGGAATTGTTCCCTGGAGCCTACTTAAGAAGATTTGCTTGCACTGAGATCATGGAAGTTGTCTGAGGTGCAGTGATCTGAGGTCAGAGGGGCTGATTTTGGTAAGAAAGTGTTTTGGAATTCTGCTTTTAGAAAGCTAACTAGAATTGGCTAAGTATTAACATCTACTTTAAATGTGAGTGTTATCAGAAATCATTGGAATTAATATGCTTGTCTTCATGCCATTATCTTATCTCTTTCTGTCAAACAAAGTTTACTGAACAGAAAATTGTATATAAGTGTATTATGAAGGCGTGCCAGGAGAACATGCATTGTGTGGATATGTGGACTGTACTGGCTCTCAGTTTTGCTACGTATCCATATTTCAGACACTGAAAAACTTAAGGGTCCTCAAAGTTAATCCAGCTCTTTATAGACTGTGTGACATGGTCTACATTCCAGATTCACTAGAAATGGAGGACAGAAAATTACTCTTTCCAAACATGACTGTATATTAAGCTTGTCTGTGTCCTGCTTATGGAGGTGGTGAAATCTGTGACAGAGAAGTGGATCAAACCACAGCCTCCTGACTTAAATCCATTTAACCACCCTCACTCTCCTGATTGGCATCTTTCTCTTCTTTCCCCTAAGCCTTAAGAATATTTTTTTTTTATTATTTTGAAGATAATCTTCTTTTAAAAGCTCCCAGGGACAATTCCTTATTTTTGTAAAATGCTGAACCTAGAAGCTTTAAGAGTTGTCTAAGAGATTTAGCTACTCTATAGCTACTGTAGCCATTAACTTCAATGGCAAAGTCCTCTGCCACCACATGGAGTTTTAGAGTTATTTTTATGTAAGTGTGTTTAAAGTTGTAAGGCCAAACTGTGAAGTTGGGAAAAGTTGGAATCATAGTTCCAAAGTAACCTGAATTTGGTCTCTTTATATATATACATTACGGTACAGTTTTAAAAAAATATGATCACTTTTTTCCTCTGTGTGATTCAGTACTTCTCATGATGAGGATGAGCAACAACTCTTCTTATTGTTTAGATCAGTTGCAGGCTTTATTTACTGGATAATATTCAAGTCCATTCTGAGTTTTTTGGTCTGTTTTTTCCCCTGTTGTGCCCACTGCTACATCATTGCAGCATTTACAAAATGCTCTTGTATTCTTTTCCATTATGCTTGGGTAGGATGGGACTGATGGGAAAACAGGGGCATGGGATGTAAGTAACCTCTAACTTTTGGGTACTTATTGAGAGATCCCCAATGGCTGATTCTTTGAGAGTGGTTAGCTGTATAGAGCACTTTATGTGTTCCCAGCAACCATGGAGTTCAGCTGCAGCTGTGAGTACTTAGTGCTTCGGCACATCAGGCTCCTGGGGCCCAGGTCAAACAAGGAATACACAGTAAATGGCCACCTGGCTGAAATGACTTAGCTTAGCCTGGTGGGGCACTTGGTAGAAGTTGATCCCCAGTCTAAGTCTGTATCTAATTGCCAGAGCTATGAGATCATCTTTTCTTTTCCAGCAAATCCTTCCTCCTGTAGCGTGTGAGCCTTCCTAGAAATGAAGCAGGAGTCTCAAAGTTTCTATTGTTATACAACACTAATTCAGTGCAGGATGTGCTGGAGGATTTTTAAGCCAAATGAAGTAACTTGGAGTTGAGAGAGATAGTGTGTGGTCATGGCAGATTAGAAGGAAGTCAGCAGCTTTGGAGGAGGTAAGCTGGTTAAGTGTAGGAATCGAATAGATACATCTTTTTGGTGGGAGTTGTTGAGAGGAAGAGAGGAAAGATGTCTTAAACTTGTATTTGCCTCCTTAATGTTGGTTTTCTTCTAGCATGTCTTTGTTAGAATTATATTAGTTCTTCCTAATCTGTCCGCTTCCTGAGGAGTGGAAACTCAAAAGGGATACGGAGTGGTCATTTCTGGTATTGACACACAAGGAGGCTTGTTGTGGCTCCTACTGTCCTGCTCTGTGTTTGCCCTGGACTCCAGAGACATCCTTGGCATCTTTGTCCTGTGGCTACTCTTCTCCAGGCTGTATGCTTTCTGCCCCATGCTCCTTGAAAAAGCTCCAATAGACCCCATTTGCAGTCTTTCCTTGCTGGGAGCAATGAGAAAGCTTCCTTGGATTTCTTTATTTCTGAACCAATGACTAACCCACCTCTTTCTTTAGTGTCTGCCTCTCCTGGAGTGTTGACTCCGTTCTGGGCAAGCAATGATCAGTCACAATTATTTTAAGAGGTAGTGGAGGCCATGGAAGCTGATCAAAAGGAAAACTCTCCATGGGTGGAAGAGCAGAGGCTGAACAGTTCTTCAGGGAACCTGTTAATTGTTGGGTTTACAATTGTCAGTCAATAGGAATCACAATTAGGTAAGACCAGACTTAAAATGTTGTGCATTGTTCTAACAATGAAGCAATTAATCTGTTCAATAACTTACTAGTTACTGTGGTTGATTGTCTCACTGATAATCTTATATCAAACTCTCTGTCTGCTGCTGCAGATCTGCTTTAATCAAAACAGCAATTAAATTGTGGGCAGACTAGAGATCACAATCACTGCTTTCAGCCACATCCCTGACTCACCATTTGGTAGCCTCAGACACTCCCTTGCTCAAGGCAAGGCGACAGCCGCAAATCCAGGGAAGTATTTTGTTGGCTTTGGACTCGGGGAAACTCAAAGGTACCAGACTAGTCCTGGAGAGCAAAGGCTCTGCCTGTTTGCAGAAGGGGTAGGTCACTAGGTGTTAACCGAAGACTGCCCAGCCTGGGAGGCTCAGTTCTGTGCTGGCCTAGAGGTAATTAATAAATAATAGTACTCTTTTCTGGAACTGTTTCTGAGGTACTTAAGCTGATTTGGGCCTTTTCCCACAAACAGCACAACATAGACATTTGGCATATTCCTGTTTAGCAAATAAAGTGTTTCCAAATACATAGTTTGTGGAGTTACCTAGAAATGAAAATTATCTCCTTATTTGTCCCTCCTGCAATCTGTTCCTTCCACAAACAAAATGTATTTGTTGGAGATTAAAGTGTTGTGGAAAATTTTGTCTCCAGAGAGTACTTTAACAAGCACAAACTGGCTTCCAAATCACAGCCATGATGTTTGCACAGCTGCTTCTATAACCAGATATTCCAACCGCGTTTACATGCAAGACCTTTCTAGTTTGCTTATGCTTAGATTTCAATGTCCAAAATATCCAGCTTCACAAGTGGTTTGACCTGTGGTGAAACCTGTAACTCCTAGATGCTGATTCAGTTTAGAAGGTGCTGTGCTTGGGTAGAATACTTTCTGTTTTCACCTTGATAAGACTGGTAATACCAATGACTTATACAAGACCTTGTTGTATGGACTCATACAGATTCATCTCCTTCTTTCCATACAAAATTACACTTCATGAGAAGGAGGAGAGGGGAGGGTGAAGACCTAACTAAAGCTCCTATCCTTTGTACCTTTGGGGTGATTGTTTCTATCTTAGCTTCATTTGTGTTTAATTCCTTCCATTACCCAATCTTTTTCTGTCATTTGTTTGTTTCATCTTTAAATTGTTAGATGTTTAAATGCAGGTGTTTGACTACCACGTCTGTTATATTCTATCTACTATGGGGAGACTCAGTCTTAACTGCATTTCTGGCTCCTGCTGAATACAGTGGATGCCCACATTCAGTCCACTATAGATTCTGCAAGGGTCAAGTCTATAAATTCTGAGCAAGCTGACTGGGCAAATGTGTCTGATTCCCCTCAGATCTTGGGAGTTGTTTACCTTTTTTGCAAGATTTCTAACCTGTTCTGATTTTTTTCAGTACCCAAGGATGTGAATAGCTTGAATAATCAGAATAAAACTCATTTACTAGTCAGTACCAAGTCACAGGGAGATCATACCCAACATGTTCCATTGCGTAGGAGCTTGAATCCATTCCATTATTTTGTCAGCCAATATTTATGGTCTTCCAACCTCTTCCCCATGGCGGCTGGCTAAAGTTTGAAAGCAATTACAAGTCTGGGCTGATGTTTGTCAGTTTGTAGGAGGGAGTAACTAAGTGCTAGCATTCAAAAACAATTCACTTTCTCTGCCTGAAAGAGTCTGTTGGGAGAAGACCCTTTTCTCTGGGTTAAATTATTCATGTAGTGTAAGTGCCAGAACTAGTTTGGGTGCAGTTCTGAGATATGGAAAAAACCTATTTTGCCCAACTTCTGTCTTGTGTTTTCTTCTTCTAGAGTCTTTCACAGAGTATCCAGATCTTCCCCGTAAATTTCTACCTAACCTTAGATGCACCCTTTTCTGAAATAGCAGTCATAACATTGCATTCTGTGATAAGTGTTCAAACAACATCTTTGCCTGAGTTGTCCCATGAGCAACCGTCATCCTCCTTGCTAGGCAGACAGCAGTGTTCTTAGATTTATAACTGGGTTTCAGGTTCAGGGAAAAATAATTACACTATCACCTCTTCATCTTAGGAGTCACTTTGGTAATGTGTTTGACAGCCATCTGTGGTCTTGGATGGCCAGACAGATTGGAAGTGTGTAAGAAGCAATTTGTAACTTTTATTCTGCTGGCTTTCCCGTCTCAGTTTTCTAAATGCATCTTTTCTTTCTCCTGATATTCCTTCTCGAGGAGCAGACCCTGCTGTATAACAGGAAGGAGCCATTACTGCTGCGCTGTGTGAAGCAGCATGGATCAGTTCATGCCAGAAATGCCTTATCTCAACAAGCCTTGAGACTGAAGCCCTCTCCTTTCCAAAGCATGTGCCCAACTCACTGAGCAACAAAATGAAATGCCTTTTGTCTCTCCCTCATAGCTCTTTACTCTTGAAATCAATATGAAATCAATAACTTAGCAATTCTCCTTCTTATCCTAATTCCATATGACATCCGCTCCTCATTTCTCACAAGCACCAGAGTGATTTCTGGGATGGGGACAGTCCTAAACTGGAGATCTGTGTTCAGAATTTGATCCTGGTTCTGACTTAATTTTTTAGTACCTCTTTCCTACAGTCTGAGATGATGCAAGTGTGAGAGTCCGTAGGTACCACTGCCACCGCCTGTCCTTGTGGATCAGAAATTGCTCCTCTCTCTGATATCACTGCATCATGGTCCTGGGAAAAAAACTAAGCATGATTGCAGGGTAGGAAAAAAGCACTGAAAGAAAAATTGCATCGGTTTGAGGTTAAATCCGTAGTTGTAGTCCAAAGATGGCCTAGTACTGACTGTCCTCTATAGCAAGGCAGTGAGGGGAATGCTCACGTAGAAATCTGGCAGACGGAGGAACCTTGAGATAGCCTGTGATAACCAGACCGAAAAATAAGGGAGTGGTGCTGATGGAAGCTGGCCTGGAAATTTGCAATCTAAAAATAACATATGATTTCAATAAGTTACTTCTACTAGCTACATTCTTTAAATGCTTGCTTATTCAGCATTCTATACAGCGTATTCTGTGCTCCACATGCTATACATAGTTTATCCTGTGGCCCAAAGTAATTATGAAAAAAAAATGAGATCCAAAAAACACTCTAGAGGTGCAAAATTCAGTCTGTAGATCAAGGGCTTAGCACTGAAATGCAAGGGCAGACTACCAGGCCTGGAAGTTGGTAGGTACTTTGGGAAGTTTCATGTTATCTCCTATTGTTTCTGTCCTTCCCTGCTCTGTCATCGCTTTAGCTTCACATCTAGGCCCCAGAGCACCTCTGGATGCCTGTTTGCATGCCATTGAGAAACACATTTTTCACAGCTTTATTGCTCTCTACTACGGTAGACTTAAATGAGGAGATGGTGTTTTATGGTGGAGCTGACAATAAAACCTTTTGGGGGGGGGTTTCTAACCTAGGCAATTTTTCTTTGCTATCGACTGATGAATGTTGCGGGGTCTGTATTAAGCATAAAGAACTATGGTCCCTGAAGACTTGCCAGCAGGTGAATCCTTGTGGGCCCAACAGCTGCCCTCTTCCAGGCTCCGTTTCTTCCTGCTCTTACACAAGGGCTAATTCCCCCGGTGACCAGTGTGGGTTTCAGGTAGGGAACAGCATGGACAAGAGATGATGTCATGCTTTTCAATCCTTCACGGAGCTTTGAAACAGCTGGAAGACTACATGAGTAATGAATTGTTAAAAATGGTTCGTGTCAAGAGGTCGCTGCTGCTGCAGGATGTGCCAGTGACTCAAAAGAAAAGGCAAATGGCTTATTTCTCTGAGCGAGCAATGACTCATTAACATCTGCCTTTTTCTATTTATACGTGTGAATTCTCGCATTGACTTGCAGATTTTCCTTTCCATTCTCTTTTACAGTAAGACTGTTACTATTTCAGTCTCTTTTAGTCCTTCTATAGGCAACTTTTTCCACTGCCCTCTTACCCCTTTCCATGGGAAGGAGTTGCTGCTGAAACTCCCTCTTACAAGGACTGTGGCCTCCTGAAGCCAGTTTGTCTGGAACCTTTATGAGATCCTTCAGCACCAAAGTTCAAAGCACTTTACAGAAAGTTTTTCTTAGAGGTTTGTGGAATAGGGGATTTCTGAGAGAGGTAGAACTGAAGTGACCAAGAGCTCCTATACAACCGCTCTCTTGTCCTGCTTTCCATGATGTCTCTCTTTGGAAGGAGGTTTCTCTGTCGTTACACCCTCTCCACGCTGCCGGTCTGTCTAACCCAGCCCTGCTGATTGCATCAGTTTGGTCAGATCTATCATTAGCTTCCACCTCTGCAGAAATCCCTCGGTTTTCATATTTCATCAAAGCACTCGGAATCAAATCAAAGCCTGTGATTTTTGGTTTGTGTTCTTAGCTGCCAGCAGGGTGCTGGTGGGTTTTTTTAATGACAGCCTTGGGTACGTGCGGTTGTGCTGCAGCATTCTCTGCTTCCAAGAAATGCTGTGTGTAGGTGCTGGCAGCATCTCAGAGGTGAGGGTACGCTGACAAGGCAGTGTCCCTCCTCTTTGTGCTGCTGCGGCCCAAAGTATGGTGGGCAGTTCTCAGAAAGAGAGCGGCTCAAAGCCTGGGAACTGGTGTGGGACATGCTCTTTAGGGCAGCTCCAAAATTAGGTGGTTTGCTTTGACTTGTTTAGTTTGTCATGAAACAGGCAAAAGGGATTTAACTGCTATCTCTCTGATGTATAAACAATCCCATTCTTTGCATCCCCAGAA
This sequence comes from Thinocorus orbignyianus, assembly GCA_013400375.1. Lineage (NCBI taxonomy): Eukaryota > Metazoa > Chordata > Aves > Ciconiiformes > Thinocoridae > Thinocorus > Thinocorus orbignyianus. The sequence goes on along the minus strand of VXBW01008250.1, from coordinate 779,932 downwards.
CTTTCTGGGCTCTAAGATCCGTCCAACTAAATTTTTCCAGGCTCTCTTACATTCCTTCTATCTCTCTTGTCTTGGTTGACTTTGGCCAGGGTCTCTCTGTGCTCCCGGTTCATTCGATTCAGACCCAAGTCTGAAGTTAGAGCTGGAAATATTTTCATAGAGATGCTTATCTTTGTGACCACAACAGGGGAATTGTGACCTCCATTTAAACAGTAAGAATCTGACTATTCATATCTATGTTTTTGGACACCATAATATGGTAAAGGTTTGGATGGATTGTGGGCAGGGGGTGATTACAGAGAAATGGAGGAATCAGAAGTTACAGTAGGAAGAGAGCTTAAGCACCATCCCCTCTAGCCTCTTGTTATTTTTTCTATAAAGGGAGAGACATTCATTTTTGCTTACAGTTTGTGAATCATTGATCACTGCTGTTTACCGACACATGCAGATCACAACATAGTCCTGCTGCCCAATGTTGAAGGATTTCTAAGGATGCTTTTTCTGCGAGTTGTCTCTCAAACCAGGGGATGCCCTTGGCTCATTCCAGGACAGAGCTCTCATTTTTGACATGACAAAAAGAAAATGCCACAGGACAGGAGACCCTATCTGTGTCTTGCTGCTGAAGAGCTGTACGTTGAGTTAAAATAGATATGAGTATTGGAAAAATAGGATGGGATTTTTTTTTACTTGCTCTGCTTTTTTATACCACCATTATTTAGCAGGGAAATATGATAATGGTAATAAATGATAATATAAAACACACTGACTCTCAGGTGCCACTGCTGCTGTGTCAGGCGAAGCTCCCAAACCACAGGCTGCAGGACTGTCTTCTCCTCTCCCTCATCTTTCTGGATTTTCCCAGGGAGACTCTCCCGCAGGAGGCAGCTTTCATTATCAGTGAATCAAAAGCCTCTGGTGATCTCATAGCAGATGCGTAAAAGTGCAAATTTTGGCATTTTTCAAGCCTCAGATTACTGCAGATCTAAGAAGTGTGCTTTTACCACTTGCAGTGGAGTAGAAAAAATTTTTCTCCACGCTGTCTCCCACAGCCAAGGAACTCTTGACCCCTGCTCCTCATGCAGAAGACCCCTGTTTAGTGGGAATAATTGCATTGTAGTGTCACCCACAGTTCTCTTCTCTTTTGCAACCTCTTTGGAGTACCCTTAGGTTGAAGGCCAGATAGTCTGTTAAAAATTGATGTAATTTGCTGAATGTCAATAGCTTTATACGCTCAGCTGCTGTAAGTCAGTGCAGGTCCATAAAAGTCAGTGGGTCTATATTAATTGACATCAACTGGGTTTATGACAGAGTTTCTATCTCTGCAGCAGCCTGCTGTCAGAGAGGGGAGGGCAGAGGCAGTTCTGTGGGGTTGGCAGGGCAAGCACAAAGGAAGGAGGCAAAAGGCAATGAGTTTTTAAAGGTCTTTGTGCAAAACAGCTTTTTCAGCTGGTACTTTTTAAAAAACCTTAATGAAGAGAGACCAGGGGATGAGACCGTTGTGTGCTGCTGGGCAGGAGGGAGAGAACTGTGTGGTGCAGAGGGTGTGAGGATGGGACTGGTCCCGTGAGCAGGGAGATGCTGCACTGCCTTATCCCTCTCGCTGGCTCTGCTGGTGCTTTCATTGCACACTGTAAGTCTCTGCCTGAAGGAGGACCACATTGTGGTTTTGTGAAGAGCAAGACAGTAACTGCCATGAAGTGCGTAATTTTACACCAGTCTGGGAGGCAGAATCCAGCTCATAGTTTCCAGGGAAGAGGAATAACTTTAAGTGTCGTTCAGACCGCTGTGGCGCTTTGTTTCCTCTTACGTGATGTTCTAGGCAAATTATAAAATCATTTTAGAGATGTCACTCAGTGATTCAACACGCTTCCAGAAGCAGTTGCATCCATAAGAGACAAATGAGGATAGGGCACTGCAACGCCATGTGTGCTAAAAGGCAGATTTTCCAAATGTGACTTGGTGCCAAGCTGTGACTGGCTGTTGTTTGATGAGACTGTAGCCCAGCTATGGTGTTTAGTTGTATCTGCACAGCAGCATTAAGGTTTGTGGGGAAGGAATCCAGGAGTCCCAGCTGGCTGCGGGGTGGAGACCTCCAGGAAATGCCTCCAGTTATCCCAGGAACACATGAATAGGAGTGCATAAGATGCTTGTTGGGATAACTCTGTTTACCAAAGTTTCATTAACCTTGGGGCTGCTCATCTGTTTAAACCACATAATGAAGATATGTCTGTACAGATTAGTATTTTTGTATTCCTGATTCAAAAAAATTTCTGAAAGATTCTCAAAGGTCGCATAGTGATCTAGAGGCTTCTTCATGGTCTCAACAGCCTTGACCTGTCACCACTGTCTGGTGACTGATCTGGTCTTGGATGAGGTGTCCATATCAAAACATTTCTGCTGAATATGGCAGAATATGGTATATCATATATATGATATATGGTATATCACTGCCCATGTGATACACCTTGCACTGCATCCTATTCCACTTACATGAACTTTTCTGCCTGGAAATTTTGATCAGCAGTGACTTTTTTTTATCATAAATGAAAGCCTGCAAGCATCCTCCCCACTCAGTACAGTCTTAGCAATTGACCATTCTTCCTATCTCACCCTGCTTCTTGTCAGAACAACTACAAATCACTTGCAAAGCTGTTGGAAATGCTTGAGAATGCTGTGTCTGTAGTACAGTTATGGGTCGGTTACAGGTTGCAAGTCTCTTAATACTCCTCATTTGCATCTAATCATATATCCACAGGATGCTTCCCCAACAGCTGCAGTTTTGCAGTGGCCTGTGAATGCTCCCGCTGTGCTTTGGACCACTTGAGCCACTGCTCGCAGCTGGATCTGCACTAAGGTGGGTCAGGAAGGGTCTGAGGGGCCAGTTTTGGTCCTGGTGCAGGAGCGAGCCATGAGGAGCAGATAGCAGTGAGCACACCAGCTGTGTTCAGTAATGTGAGGCCTTCCTTTCTGAGCTAGTTTTTGGTGGATACGTGCCAGAATCTCTCCCTAAAGCCCACTGGTGGTATTGGCACCACTCAGCAACAGATGTGTTGCGGAAAAGAGCACTCACAGCTTGAACTTGCTTTCCCTTAGTTCTCCTGGTTTGGCAGTGCCAAGGCAGGACTGAGATGTGCCGAACAACTGCCACTGCTCACATCTTGTGGATGAAGAGCAAGTTCCAGTTTCCTTGACCAGCAGCCCCAATGGTGCTAGTGTCTGTCCTGCTCTTTTCATCTTCCTCTACCTGATGTGTGGAAAGAGAGGACCTCCCCTCTGCAGTTGACTTATCTCTGGGGTGGAAGATGGAATACGCTTTTGAAACCTTCAGTAGTAATCACAATTTGAAGCAACGAGCAAACAGATTACCTTGTACAGCCAGGAATTCATAGAAGTCTAAATAGGATAGAAATACCATCTTAGACTTGAGCAGCACCCCTAAACTCTGCTGATATTCTGCAGCTTAATTTCCGTAAACTCAAATAAATGTTTGGTATTAGTGATACAGGGAGGTCAAAACCTCAGCTCATGACGCTCTGCAGGCGTCGGTCGCAGCTATGTGGAGCGCTGCTTTTGTTCCGGAGCGTGGTTAGAATTTACTTGAAGACTCATGAAAAGAGATACACCTGCTTTTCCTGGAATCCTCTCAGGGACTTGGCGCATATGTGAAAATGCATCTTCCATCTGCTGACTTCTGCTTGAAGTTTGCTTCTATTCTTTAAGGTCTCCGTTTCAAAACTCGCAGAACCAGAAGAAGATCTGTTTCGTAACAAAATTTTCACTAAGTGGCTCTGAGAAAGGAAAGTTAAAGAAATCCCAAAGAAATGACTTGGTTATTCCCAGCAAGCGATGCTGGATGTAGCCACTTAGTCCCTGGGCTCACACTGGTCCACGTTGCTGTGTTGAAATCAAGACATAAACTTCCAAAGTGAATTAATTTTTCTGCTGCTCTGAATTACTTGTTTTGCTTTAGGAAATATGACAGCATTATCCAAAAATGTTCTCTTCTGAGTTGATTACAGAGACAAGTTGCTGGAAGGTATCAAACATTTCCAGCTCCAAAGGGAGAGAGGAGTTTATGCAGGGTATGAAACTGTAAATGCTTCAGGTATTGCATACTTCAGACATAGGAGGCAGGCATTTATGATGTATAAACAATTTAAACAAACAAGAAGTTTGGTAAAGGAAGAATGTGATGCAGCAAGGCTTTGCCTGGTGTAAGCAGCATTGCTTTGACTCCTTTAGTGTGAGCTGGTTGATGGTGGCTGAGGGTCTGCTTCGAGGGCAATCAGTGAATGGACCGTAGCGGGTATAGGGATTCAGTCTAGAAAAACAAGTTCTGTGTTTATGCAAATCTTTTGCTAATGTTTTCAAGCATTTTTGAAGGGACAATCTGGTGCTGGAAAACGCAAGTTCTTTCTTATTATCGTTATTTACTTTTTTTAATTCATGGATTTTCTGTGTGTTTAAATAGGCTGAGTGATTCTCAGAGTTAACTTAAACTGTCGTAAGTGTAGCAATGGGAAGAACTGAGAGTGCCAGAGATACCCGCAAGAGAACTTAAAGGGTATCATCCATCAAGCGAGGCAGTTAATGGCAAATTAAACATGGAAAAAGCATCAAATGAGTTTAAAAGTCATTGGCTCTGATTTTCAGAATATTTTGTACTAGATAGCTTCCCCGGTAAATGTCCAAATACACTTGGATCTGAAGTGTTCCTAGAGACTAGCCAAACTGCCACAAACTTTTTCAGTTTCCATGATCCATCTCCTTTGCAGTTAATCTAGCAAGGACTACTTACTTTATTGACAGCTCCACCACCTTTGGACTGCAAGTCTGCAGTCAGCATGTAGCCATATTTTTGACTTTCAGCAAAAGCACCAAGATTTGATATAATGCAGGAGGAGGCACTTTTAATAAGATGCTTAATTGAGGTCTGTCCCTGTCAGGGCAACACAAAAACACATGCAAAGATTTCTGTGTTCTTTTCTGAAATACTAAGTCATAGTAACCAGGAAGCTACTTTTCTTTCCATGCAGAAAAATGGAAATTGCTTGAAAGACAACTTTTTTAGCTAACTGACAAAGAAAAAAAAGAGGTATAACCAAGTAATAAAAGTTCATGGAATCTTTCAAATATGTTGCCAATGTATAAAATAGGGACTTACGAATTCAGTTGTCGAAAACAGGTCGATGCCTACAGCTTGCACTCTTCTCTGTGTGGAAATCTAGTCCAAGGTTAAAAGTAGCCAAGCTTAGTTTAGCTCACCATAGATATTTTCTTAAAACTAGGCTGGACTCCAAATATCATGTGTTGACAAATCAAGATCTGATAGCCGAGACCATGCTGTCTGCTTAATACTAATGTTATTAACTTTATCTGCGCACCTCACTTGTCTATCACCCTGTCCCTGGTGTGAAAAACATTATATAAACTGCATTTTGTTATGTGGTGTTGCTGGAATTCAGGCTATGAAATGTTGCAAGTCACATTGTGTTTTCACATGCTTTTAGTGGCCAGGGGATCTGAAAAACTCATTCAGTTCTTCTCTGTTTGGAAGTTTTTAAAGCTCATTTGGCGTTTCTGTTTGGAAGGTTTTTCAGTCGCTGTAAACTAAGCATAGGCTGAGAGACGTCTCTCCGCTGAGTCTTTCTTTCACTTCTTGCTCAATCTGCTCATCCAGCTAATAAAGGTGTTCACCTCTTCTGAGGTCAAGAGATGTGCTAGACAGGGTTACTGGGCTTGGTCTGAAGCTTGCAGTAGGACTCACTGTGTGGTAAGAGTAAATCAAAAGATTACACTGATAACATGGCCCTCTGCCCAGGAGAAACTTTTCACATCTCTGTATTTAACTCTAGCCCTTTTCAGATGAAATAGACAGTTGTTGTAAGTCCCTTCCAGCTGAAATAGTCTATTCTCTTCTATATTGAGGTCATGTAGAAGTTGAGGCAGCAAAGTTCAGATCTGGACATCAAATCCTTTGCAGTCTTCAGTATCCTTTTAAATCTCTGGGGCTCTTGGTGCTTTGGAGATGGATTTAGACAGCTCTTAGAGAAAAATGGACCAGACACCAGCTTCTGGTCCTTGTAAGTCCCTTGGCACAGCATTCCTTAGCACCATGACAGCCTGTCCTTTAGCTGCCACGTAAGTCTCTCCTTCAGCACAGTGGTTTCAATTCACACTACTGGCACTGCAGAAAACGCGTTCAAACCTCACTGCAATGATTTATTTTCCTTCATTCAGTTTTGCTTCACCGGTTTTATTGGTGCCAAACAGAACCAGCCTTTTGAACGCTTTATTTAAAAACCTTTTTATTGTGACTGTTGGGAGTCCCCTCCAGAGCTGCCCACCAAGCACCACACATGGCCAGGCTCGGCAAAACGCTCTGAGAAACTGCTCGTCCCTTTCCCTGTTCCCCGCCACCCCCTGCTTTTAGTGGTTTACTAGTTAGAGATCTGGGTAGAAGAACAGATGGAATAAATCGTCTGATGGTAGCCAAGTGGCTGAACCACTTCTGGGAAATGCTACATCTCTCTTTCTGTTGGATTTATACGCGAGATGCCCAGAAGTCACTCTTGTGTCAGGAGTGTTAGGAACAATTTGCTTGGCGAAGCACCGTAAATCTCCGAGTCTGTTCTGCTTCCGGGAAGGCTCCCCAGCAGAGACGCCTGGAGCCTGCTCACGGGGAGTTTCCAGCCAGCCCTGGGCTCTCCTCTCAACCAGCATCTGTGTTGTTAGAGCCTGTAGGAATGAGGCCAAAACCACCATCTATATATCACCTCTGCGGATGTGGCGTATAAGCCGGGGAAAAGGGGGAGGCATGCATTAAATCTTACAAGTACCATTTTGTTTTCCCTTCTTTCTTCCCTTCCGCCCTCCTCTCCTCTCCTCCTCCTAACCCCCTGCTTTTTTTTCAGTAGCTGATGGGGGTGGTAAAATTCCAGGGGGCCAAGACTAACTATTAAATGTTGGGATTTCTAATGGTTCCTCTTGAAAATTGCTGACAGATGCTGGTCCTGAGATCAGAACGGCAGAGGCTGCCAGCATGAGGCACAGGGCCAGCCATTGATTCCCTTCTTTAATAGTGAAATCTAAATCTGTGGTAAAACTCCAGGCAGAGACCACGCGCCACTTTTCTCAAAGTTTCTCCTTGTCCCTTCATCTTCCCTCTTTGTTCCTATCCCTTTTCCCATTTCCCAAGACTTTATCCTTTATTCTCTCTTTCATTATTTTAATTCATAACTTTTCTGCCTTTCTTCCCCCCCCCCTTTCTTCCTTCCCTGTTCCTCTTTGCTGTCTAGCTCTTGGACTCTATGGATGTTTGCCCAGCTACAACTTAGAAAAGTGCAGGAATTTGACTGATGCAGCAAGTTTCTCTTCTTTTTGGAACCTCTGATATGCAAGACAGCCTATTTATGTCTCAAAATAATAGACGATAGAGCCTAAGAGGGAGATGGGATGGGGGGCTTGTTGAGATATTGAGGCCAGGCAGTGTCTTGCAGAAGGAGACGGGGGTAAGCTGCCAGCTTAGCAAAGGAATGCATTTTGATTCCAGCCAGACGTGTAGCTGTATTTGTGCACACTGTGGCTGAACTATTGTTGCATCCATAATGCGCCCCAGCACCTGGCACAGCAGTCTGGGCTTTTTCCTCACTTAATACCAGCTCCTTGTGACATAATATCCCCGACTGGAAGTTTCGTAAAGGAAGAGATTAGCCACGGTTTCAGTTTTGCTGGTGGAGCTTGGAAAAGCATTGACGCATTCCCAGACCTTGTCATGAGTTTCAGAAGCAATAGCAGGCCCCGGGATGTGGAGGAGGAGGAGGCATTTGTCCTTAGAAAGGGTCATGAAATTTGGATGGTATTGGAAACTGATTTCTCCAAGGCACAAATTTCTGCCAGCATGCAGGGGCTAAGTCTCCACTTTACCTTTCTGAGCACTGCTGTGAATGGAGAGGTGTGGAGATGGAGCACCTGGGAACTGGGTCCAAAGTCCTTAGTTTGAAGTAAATACATACGCACGGTTGGGTGACCAAATCTACTTTCTTTGGTTACTTCCTTTTAACTGTGCTACGGCCACAAGTTGTGATGTAGGATGTTCTTTTTGAGTGTGGGGAAAACATCTTCTCTAGGAAGACAGTGCAGCTCTGAGCAGGTCACCAGAGAAGCCGTGTCATTGCCATCTCCAGGCTCTTTCAGCCTTGGCTGCCTTGATCTAGTACTGGAATAGTCCAATAGCCAAGGGCTAGAAACATCCAGAAATTCTTTCCAGCTACCATTTCTGTGATGTTCAGATGACAGTGGGTGAGGGCATAATGTAAACACAAGTAGGCAGAGCTCTTTGCCTGTAAATATTCACTACAGAGATTCCCAGTTTAAGGCATATCCCTGTTCCAGCAACCTGATCATAAAAATAACAATGACTGCTCCTTACTTTATATCTTCAATGGCAGTGTCCTTAGACCTCGGGATGGCACCACAGAGTTGCTCTGGGGCAGAAAGTATGACCCATTCAGCCCCGTGCTGCTTAACCAAGCCTTCCTGTCACCAGTTTAGCAATTAATGCATGGAAAGGCATTTTATCCCTTTTCTTGCCTGCAAAGGACTCCAGTAAATCCCCTCGTGCTTATCCGACAAGCAAATGTTGGAGACTGAGATCTGCCAGAGATGTGAATCCCCAGCTTCCTGGCTGGCAGCATTAATGGTCATGCTTGCAGAGTGTTTTGCTGTCTTATTAGCAGCTGTCAACACCACTAAAGGGAATGCCTCTCGCTCTGACCAGCAGCCCCGGGAGATTCACGTGTGTGATCCTTAGAGGAATTGTTTCTTCTGGCTGCTGACGTGTCACAATTAGCACCTTCATCTCTAAGCTGGTACTTGATTCCTTATTAATAAAACGATTGTAGAGGATTTCCTCCCCGAGTGCTGGGGCAGTGCCATGTCGGAGAGGCAGCGATGATGGATCAGCTGAACAGAGGCACAGCCTGGGAGCCATGCAGACACTGCATTGCTCCTGTCACCACCTCATTACTGTTGTTGGTTTTTATGGCACCATAAACATTCGGCTGCACCGTTTTCCTCCCGTTGCAGACAGCGAAACGAGGGAGCTATCAGCACCTCTAAGGAGGCACTCAGTGTGATGCAGGAGTGAGTTCAGGGCCTGTTCAAAGGACATCATAAGAGCAAGGTGAGAGAGGTTTGAGCACAGGTATCCATAGGGTAGGCTATGTGTCTTCTCCTGAGGTTGGGGGATTATAAGGAAATTTCGAAAGAAAACTTTATCTCTGGCTTGGGAATGTACAGCACTTGTGTCCTTCTGTCCCATGGTTCCAAAGTCTAAGAGGCAGTCACACTGTGTGGCGTCTGAAGTGCAGAAATATGTCATCTTCACAGTTGCATCCACACCACCACTAGTGTGGAAGGCAAATTCTTTCGCATATTTAACAGGGAAAGTCTGAAAGGTGAAGCAGCTACATATGGACATCCCCATAACTGGTTAAACAAAGAAATTCGAGCAACTGACTCACTGACCTGCATTCATTTTCCCTGCGGTCTTCAAACAGTAGACAGCAGGGGAGAGCCTGCCCGAAGCTGCAGCCATCTCTGAACCGTGAGCCATCTGCAGTGCAACTCAGTCCTCTCCCAGCTTCATGGAGACCATGTTCGTTCTGTCACCTAATGCAAATAAAAGCAGGAGCTGCAGTGTATGCTCTGGGTGAGTGTTATTTGTTCTTCAGAGCTCTGCTTGTCTGTAGCAGGCAGGGGTATGGTGCTGCTCTGTACCTTCTGTAGAAGATATAATTGTTGGAGATCCCAGTGCAGACTGTGGTGGTGACAGATACTTCATGCAAAACCAGAAAGGATGACGTTGCTTCAGCCCACAGGCGCCTAACCACAGATGGGCGTTTAATACCTGGTGTCAGAAACATAATTTGAGTCTTAAAATCCAAAGGCTACTCAGAGAGTTAAAGCACTAGCCTTCCTGTAAGGACCGATGAAAAAGTATCAGTCGAGTCATTGAACTGAGTAAGGAACAGCAGTGAAATAGCTCATATATACAAAGAAAGTCATTACACTGTTTGATATTCTTGGCAAAATACAGACTGTATCTAATTGTGTTTTTCATTGCTGGGTTCACCGCCTGATCACAGCGAATAAATAATATTAGAGGAAGTAAAGTATATGTATCTGGGTATATATTGCTATAAATGTGTCTGGTATAATTGCTATTTCTTATTTATAGTGTAGTAACACCTAAATCCCATCAGAAATTGCAGCTCTGTTGTTTTAGGCACTGTACCCACTCGGAGTTCTAACAGCTTTCGTCTTGACATGCTGCCTTAAATAAGACAGCCTTAAGATTTGAAGCGTGCTTGGAATGGGAGAATGAATATCATCCATTTGCCTTAGATATCATGGCAGTGATCCATCTGCTGGGAATGCTCCTTGTGAGGGCACCGACGTGTGTTCTGTATAGAGATGTTCATATCTGGCTGGGGGACGTAGGGTATGGATGTGTAAAGTTGCCAGAGTGCACTACCTTTCTTACGGTGGCTATAGATGACACATTTCAGGACCTCTTCTGAGCTCAAATTCTCCATGCACAAACAGGAGAATGAAAATATATAGAAAAAAAATATACCACTGAACAGCATGTGCTTTCATGTCACAAAGATGCAGTAAATATGAAGTCAGTGGGGTTTCTGCATTCCTACTGATCTGGTACTTTGCCAAGGACTGTGCAGACTTTACAAAGTCCACCCTGGGAGCTTATACAGGAGGAGGAGGAGAAAGATAATGGTGTCTGTTCTTTGAAGTGTACTTTTTCTTCTGCCTGGAGATACTCCCATGCAGAACCCAGTTGCGATGGGAAAGAGATGGGGAAGAAATAGAGGTCCAGAATACATAAATAACCATGACAGGGCCTCTACAGAGCCAAATGACTTTACACATGGGAAGAACTAAGTGGGGTGAAAAAAGGCGCTTTAGGTTAAAACCCAGGAGACTGTCTGTGCTACAAAATGACTCATTATTAACAACACTTGTCAAAAATCCTCTCACGTGGGATTGAAAACACATTGGCTACTAGAGTGGATAGAGCCAAAGTGTTTTCAGTACCTATTATAGAAAATGTATGAGACCCCTGAGCAAGAGATTTCTATAAAAGAAGTTGGGAAAGGTTTGGCTTTTTCTACCCTTAGTGATCAGGTGATTATCCGGGCAGAGGGTACTAAGAAGGAATTCCTTGCTGGCATCTGTTGTCAGGCACTGATGACTCCAGAACGTGAATTCCTGTAGTGCACCACACCAGAGGTCCAAGGCTGTATCGATGGGATGAGTTTCAATAAGGCCAAGTGCTGGGTCCTGCTCTTGGGTCACACCAACCCCTTGCAACACTACAGGCTTGGGGCAGAGTGGCTGGAGCTCCCTGGCAGAAAAGGACCTGGAGGTGTTGGTTGACTGTAGGCTGAGCATGAGCCAGCAGAGTGCCCATGTGGCCAAGAAGGCCACCAGCATCACAGCCTGGATCAGGAACAGCGTGGGGGTTATATCTCGGGAAGTGATTGTCCCTCTGTAGTTGGCACTGGTGAGGCCCCACCTTGAGTGCTGTGTCCAGTTTTGGGCCCCTCACCACAACAAAGACATGGAGGTGCTAGGGTGGGTCCAGAGAAAAGCAACAGAGCTGGTGAGGGGTCTGGAAAGTCTTATGAGGAGAGGCTGAGGGAGCTGGCATTGCTCAACCTGGAGAAAAAGATGCTGAGGTGAGACCTTCTTGCTCTCTCCAACTCCCTGAAAGGAAGGTATAGAGAGGTGGGGGTTGGTCTCTTTTCCCAAGTCAGAGGCAATGGGACAAGAGGAAATGGCCTCAAGTTGTGCCAGGGGATTTTCAGATTGGATATCAGGAAAAGTGTTTACATGGAAAGAGTTATTAAGCCTTGGAGTGGGCTGCCCAGGGAGGTGGCTGAGGCACCATCCCTGGAGGTATTCAAAAGATGGGTTGACATAGCACTTAGAGACATGGTTTAGTAACAATTGGTTTTCTTACGAGAGTTAGGTTGGTGGTTGGACAAGATGGTCTTAAGGGTCCCTTCCAATCCAGACAATTCTATGATCATTCAAGTAAGAAATAGCACAAGTGAGATCAGCATCTGACTCGTCCTGTCTTCCTTGGCCCAGATTTTTTGCAACTGTAGGAAAGAACATACAAATGCTTGCCACTGAGGCAGAGCTGTGAGAATGTGCTAATTTGTGTCTAGACAGCCTGCCCTCGCCTCTTCCTTGGGCTTCCTTGTGCTAACACGTTGCCTTCCCTGCACCGTTTCAGATGGAAGAGGAAGTGTTGTAAATGCAGCCGTGAGGAAACAGTGTTAATGTCATTTTCATCCCGATTATGTCACTGTGTGGCTGCATCTGCTCGGTGCCCTGCAATAAACTGCATTTCTTGTCCTCCTCGGGGGCCTGTTCAGGCACAGCCCAGAGCATTTCTAGCTGATGGGGTTGGGTTTCTTTGTGTGGAAACTGAAGGGGCAGGAAGGAGCGAGCAGGATCCAGACGTGGTCCCGTCACAGAGATGGAGCTTTGCCAGCCCTTACACCTAGACCTGGGAGCTGGGAAGCATTCCTGGGTCCGACAGTATTGCCTGGCTTATTAATCATGGCTTCATAAACCCCGTTACATCAAACACCACCTTAGTTCACACTTGCATCATGGTGAGGTTATTAAAAATCAAGAGTTAAGGATATGAGAGGACTTAGTCAGCTTTTTGGATTTCAGAACTACAGGCAGAACAGTTTATATGAAGCTTGCAGAAATGCAGTCTGTGTGGTCTGACTGGGCTTTCTCACTGAGGGAATTTTTTAAAATTGGAAGTATCAAAATTAACAATTAAATACCGAAACATAACATTCGGAAAACAAACAAAATAAAGCCAGAAAAAGGTTTTAAATACAAAATTCTGTTTTTCCTCATTTTAGCAATCTCTTTTCATGGCTATCTCATGTAAACACTGTGGCTAACAATCTGCACTTAATTTATCACATTTTTATTAGTATACCAAAAATCACACAAACATCCTCAGATTGTTACCTTTATTTTTTAGGTGCTATTATCAAATCTTCGGAGCTGTCAAAGGAAGTTATTTCACTGGTTGTGGTGTTTGGGAAGAGTCTGTTCGAGCCTAGTTTTAACTGGAGACTTCTAGGTGACCTCAGAAAATACTCAGTGATATTTCAGGCTTTAGTGGTGACTGATTTCCATGAAAGTTAGGTGCCTAAATTCCTCATTAGGTACAAATTAGAGGACAGGACAATAACTGTCCTGGGCATGCTGTGACACAAGAGTAACCTGAGGAAACCGCTGGGAATTACTTTTCACTGAGGGCTGCAAATCAGCCAACACAGCAGCTTCTGCTGAGCCCTTACATCAGTTATTTCTCTGTTTCCTACTGGTGAAATGAAGATTTTGTTTCTTTTTTCTTAAAAGGGATGAGGATGAGTACATCTGTGTCCATAAGGTTGACCTACATTAGAAAAATACTGGAATATCTGTGCCAGTAACATAAAACTGAAGTGGATGTCTGTATTGACTGTATTTTGTGTGATTTGTTCATCTGTTGCCGGTCACGGGGTGCAAAAAGCTGGGTCCAGATGTTCTCCACGAGAGAAAAGTGTTTCTTGTCATTATTGGGATTTTACCAACCACAGTTGCCCACCACCTTTTGGCAAAGTACGAATAATTCCCTTGTATGATGAGAAAACAAAGTGATTTCTTCTGGTGGCTGTTTTCCTTCTTCACCTTGTTCTGTGTTGTGTTTGTAAAGGTTTTAGGGAAGTGAGTGATGCCCTCGGGAATCAGCCACAGCTCTGGAAAAGGCAGCAGCAGGTTTGGATGGTTCAGATTTTCTCAGATTCCTGGTTTCAAACAGCCCCTTGGGGACACAACAGCCGTGGGTGATCCCAAGCCTTCAGGAGGGTTGTGGAGGTTCCTCACTAGTGAAGCCAGGGAAGGTAAAACCGATAAATAACTAAATACAGAGCTCAGAGGAGCAGAAATTGAGTGTGGGGTGAAACCATGCAACGGGAGAAGTTTGCTTGCCATTTCTGGGGCAAAGAAGCTCAGACAGGAAAAAAGAGAGAGGTGCATCAGGTGTAGTGAGCAGTGGTGATATCCTGCATGACACACAGTGGTAGATTACGGTGGGTGAATACGTATTTTCAGATTTAGAGAGAGTTTGTGTCCTTCTTACAGCACAGGCTTCGTTTGCTGAATCACTGAAGAAATTCTCATAAAATCCTGTGGTTCTCTCTTCTAGATGCGGCCAGGAGCTGCTGACTGTCCCCTGCATGAAACCCCAGGCAGGGAGCTGCTGACTCTATCAGTATAAATTGCGTTTAGGATCCTAGGGACTGCATATATATTGTTTTTCTATGCAAAAAAGCATCCAACACTTGGAGTATCTAAGCAGATCTCCATGGCATTGAGTCATGCTGTGCCACCCCTGTAGGTGAGCCACACGTTTGCAGGTTATTGACGCTGCAGGGGAAAACAGAAGGATGTACGCTCCTGGAGGGGCATGGGGAGCACAGGGGCTTGTGCTGTCTCTCTGGGTCACCTCTTTGCTGGATTACTTTGATTTTTGTTTTTCCATGAACAACCTCTCCCCTGTCCGGGTCTCAGTGCGTGGCTTTATGGCTGGGACTGAAGTGGGGAAGGCTGGTCTGTTTGTTCAGAGCCTTTTAATAATAGCCCATCTAACCTATTGATAGCACCTCTGGATCCTCTCTTCAAACACAATTCATTCACCCATCAGGATTCTCCCTTTTGTTATTCTTCCTCATTTCACAGTCTATCTCTGAGAAAGAGCTGGGGACTGGGATGTGCTGCAGTGACTGTGAGGATCACGCCGGCTAGTGACCGCAGCTCGAAATGCAGTCATCCNAAATTAACGAGTAAATCATAGGAATTAAAAATGTCTCCAAAGCAGATGGATCCCATTAGCTAGACTTCTTGGGCTGCAGTAGTTTTCCAGTGCTTGGGACAAAGTTCTGAGCAGTCAGATTTGCAGACGCGCATTGATGTGGTGATTACGTGCAGCTTGTCAAGTGTCTGAGAAGATACACACCCAGGTAGCCTAGAAAAGGGAGAAAATCTTTCAGTTCTTCTTCATAGTAGGAATAAATCAGTTGTTTTAGAGCAAAAATTTACCCCTAGGTTGAGAATACAACAAAACAAAACTGACAAAAGCCCAAACTCACCCTTTTTCCCATCCCCGTTGCTCTTTGCATTCTCTGTAAGAAAAAGACTTCACCTAGAACCTGTACAATCTGCTGTTTGCCAAAGCACTGGGTGCTTCTGAGATCATTCCTGAGTGATTCCTTAGTTTTTCAGCTGTCAATCAGTTCTCTGACTCTCTGCATCAAATCCTTAGAGCTCCCAGTTTTGGGCCAGTTTTTTAACTTGAACAGTTAAATCCTCCTGGAATGGCTAAATTAAAACAAACGAAAAAACAAACAAACAAAAACAAAACAAAAGCCCCAAAATCAGTAATAGGATCCAAAACAATTAAGTGGCAAAACTCCTTAGTCCCTTTCTGGGGTTCTCAGATGGGAAAATTCTCCTCAAGAAAATACCCCCTAAGGATCTGCGAGTATTCTTGTGTCTATACATAATTTGTACGTTATCTGTAAGTATTTTGCAACACAAGGGCATGGAGAAAAGCAGGGGGGGCTTTGGCTAGAGCTGGCAGATGTCCTTTCTCCTTTCACGTGTGCTTCTAACATCACTGTTGGACATTTCAAACCGATACTTAGGACTTGCTCTGCTTTGCACAGCAGCTTGTCCTGTGCGAGGTACAACCACTTTTAGCTTCAACCAGAAGATAAACTCAAGGTCTGAATCAGAAGGAGAAAAGTAACATTCAGAGAAAAATACCAGGCTATGTTGGACATGACAGTGATTAAAATGTGTTTCAGGGAGCTCCAGAAGAGTTTAACGAACACAGATGACATGACAGCTATGGAGAGCAGAATTTCATAGAACCTTTCAGGCAAAAATCAACTGTCAAAAATCTTCAGCACACATTTTAAAATCTTTCACACAAATCTTGCTTTTCTGCCAAGACAAACTTGCTCCCTTTGAAAAGCAGAAACGGTTTTCAAAGAGCATTCTCCTGTCATTTAGTTATTATGATTGATTTACACATCACCCAAAATACTGTAGCCTTGACTTTTGTTGTACCAGTAGTGAGAGGCAGAGCCGATAAACCAGCCAGTGCATCTGCCAGTGTCTCTCCCAGTGAGACAAAGAAAGTTAATCCTGTTTGTTGTGCACAAGTGAAGCAACAGTTGGACTAAAAAAGTGATTCAGTTCCTTGGGATGGCACTGGTCTGGGACTTGAAAACCAAAGAAAATAATGCATGTGAAACCTTTTCCTTCTAACTCGATCAGCTGTCCTAATACAGTATAAATCCTGTGATTTCACCCCACAAATCTCGTCTCACTGGTGTCTCAGGCCATCGCGTCTCCTGCAAAACTGTCTACTATGACATGTCATCCTGACGCTGTAGGAAGTGTGAAAACTTGTAAAGGAAGATACAGAAGTTCCATGAAGGCTGAGAAAATGCTTCAGAACTAGAACATAAATTGGTTAAATATGTTTAACTGGCAAAAGAAAAGATTGAGAGGTGAAGTAAATATGTTATGTAAGTACATTCCTGGGGAAAAAATAAAATAAAATACTGGCTCCTTAGTTATCCAGCAAAGTAAAAGCCAGCAGATAGATCTGAAGCTGAATAAATTTACATGAGAAATTCTGTGTTGCTGGATGTTTTCAGACAAAGCCCAGAAGCCTTTCTGGAAAATACTTTTTTTGACTAACACAATTTATTTGGTTCAGAATAATTAGGTGAAATGCAATGGCCTGGCCCACACAAAATGTTGGAGTTGGTGATCTAGTGATCCCCCCTGATCATAACGTCCCTGAGTGTGCTTTGTGGCAGCCCACGCCAAGAAAAGCCATCCTACAGCTACGCAACCACAGTGTGGGAGTGGAGGGGGAGGTTAAGTCACTTGCCTGAGGTCTCGTGGTGGAGCAGGAAAGCAAAACCCTTGTCTCCTGACTGCC
Source organism: Thinocorus orbignyianus (assembly GCA_013400375.1). NCBI lineage: Eukaryota > Metazoa > Chordata > Aves > Ciconiiformes > Thinocoridae > Thinocorus > Thinocorus orbignyianus. The sequence continues at coordinate 762,813 of VXBW01008250.1, read as the reverse complement.
CTTGTCTCCTCCGTGGGCTGCCCTGCTCTGCCTTTCCAAACCATGTCCTCTCCTCCACACATCTGGTCAGCACACTAAAAAAAGAGAAAGGCAGTTAAGGAGATTAGCCAGAAGGTTTGAGGTAGTTTCCTGCTCACATAACGACTTTCCAAGCTAATGGGGCTGTTGTCCTAATGAATGGAAACTTCTGAGTCCTCAAGCAGACAAGGACAAATCATCTGTGTGGCTGGAAGGTTAGGAAAGACATCTACAGGTCAGGGCGTGTAACACCAGCAGCACTTACTGGTCCTCCAAGACATCTGAACTCCTACTGGTATTGAAAGAATATATGTCAGACCAGCACATGTTGGTTTACAGAAGTATTCATGTATCTTTATTGCCAGACAGCCAACAGGGAAACTGAGGCACAGGTTGTCAGCTGGGTTTTCCAAGACGTTAAAGCAAGTCCTCGCAGATCTGCACACAGAAAATTTGTACCTGGCAAATGAGTTTTTTTATAATAGTTTCTGATATCTGACCCGGGTAGGAAATCTGGGACTTCTGCAACAGGAAAAAAGGAACAGAGCTGAGAACAGAATAGTCAAACTTTCATGAGATATCATTGATGGAGGATTTGGGGTTACTTTGCACCTTGTTTGTGAATAACTTAGGTAATTCCTATTCTCTTTGCAACTTTACCCTATATCTTACAAATGAAAGCTGCCAAATAGTCCTGACAGGTAAATGGAAGTGTCAGTGCCAAAAAATATGCAGTAAATAACCAACACAGGTTAAATATTCTTCATCCCCTTTGGCTGAAAAGCACTTTGATGGCCTTTTCCTTGGTTTAAAGTTAACTGATGCTTGAAATTCTTTGTATTTCAATTCTCTGGTGGACTAGCATCTTTGAAGGTGAACCCCATCTCCTGTGAAAGGCTTGGTGGCAGCGTGGGTCAGCTGACACGTCTGCAGTCTGGCTGCTACCAAGTTTAGGAGACCTGTTGCTTTCTGCTGAGAACTATGGCTTGTTTGCCCTTGAGAGTGTGCAGGATCCTCTGGCTTCTCATCTCAGGGAAAAAGACTGCTGTGGGTATGAAGGTTAGAGTTCAGGGAAGTCTCACTACTTCAGTGAAGTGAAGACTCGGCAGTAGGAAAAAGTGAGAAATTGGGCAACTCTGGGAGGCAAAGTCACAGAGCACAAGAATTATTATCATCATCATCTTTATTATTTATGATTAATTCTTTTCCTCCAAGGAGAGGAAAGAGCGGTATGTGCTGGAAGAGTTGCGCGCCACATGGCTTGGGGGAAAAAGTAGCTCTTGAAAAGCTGCTAACTAGGGCATGCGTGAGGAAGGAGATACAAAAGATCATGAACCCATGTAAACCTGGTTAATCAAGCTCAGCTCACCTTCTTACCTCCACGAATTTTGGCTCTCTGAGACCCAAACCCATATAAGCTAAAGCACAGATGTCTAAACATAAATGACAATGAGTAATTCACTGTAATTCGGTATTTCTTTCCAGGCCTCTCCGCACCATTTAACACCCTGAAGCTCCCAGAGATGATGTGTTAGGACACAGACGTTCCACAACTGGACCTGAAGTGCTCCCACAGAGGCACTGGAGGAAGGTATTTACAATATGGGTTTTGATCCCCTTGGGCATCCCCCCTACATTTGGTTCCATATTTCTACCCACCAAATGCCCAGCCAAAGCACAGGCTTCAATCCTGGAAAGTGGAGGCACTCAGGGTGTGCAGTCCTGGTGAACTGGTCTGAAAATGCACTGGTTTTTTGTGAGCTTGTACAAATGCTGTTGCTGGTTGTGATGGGCAGGGGCAGAGGACTGCCAGCAGGAGCTGCCTCCGCAGGGTCTTTGTCCTGAATTCCTCTGATCAGGCTATTAATAGTGAGTAGTTTTGACTTAGTGTCCCGCACAATGACACTCATCAAACATTTTCTCAAAAGATGCTTCAAAGCCTGACAGGCATCACTGGAGCTGCTGTTTTAATTTCTTTTTGTAAACTGACTTAAAGCCAGTATCAATATTTATCTGCGACTAGGGAAGTGTTTTGCTGCCAGGAATCTGAATGTTCTGTTTTCCTCTAACTATAAATGGGGCAATTACTAATGAGAATATTTCCAAAATGGATGAGTGGAACATTAATCTCCCCTTAGCCCCAGTCTCTAGCCATCCCACAAATAAGACTTTACATGTTTTCAAGTGTCATCTAATGGTTAAGTTGCAGTGTCTGGTACAAAATATTATTTTATTACAATATTCTGGGCATTACTGTTCCTCAGACTTTAGTATCTGGTTGTTTTGTCCATATTAACTCTGGTTGATGGGTATTTATTCTCTGTCCTTCACTTGGAGTGAGAGAAGAGATATTTCTTATCACAGACCACAGAAAAATTCTGAAAGGGAACTTAGGAAACATTTTAGCCAGCCCCATGCCCCATGGCTGGATCTGCTGTATCTGAGCTACTGCCCACAGACAGCAGCCTGACCTGCCTGCACTCGGGAAGCTGGAACCTTGGCAAATCTGCAGCATCCCTGCACCAATCTGAGGATTTACTGTTCTGGTGCATTCCCTACATCTACATCAAAACTTCCTCAGCTACACTTTAAACTTATGACTTATCGTCCTTAACACAATGGATATAGTAAATGTTTTATCCCTTTCCTTTTTGCAGTTAGCTTTCACATATCTGAGCTCTGTTACCATGTCTTTCCTTTGGCTTCTCTTCTCCAGGTTTAAACAGACCATATCTTTTCAATCTTTCATTACACGCCACGTTCTCTAGAGCTCTGATCATTCCTCTTGCTTTTCTTTGGACTTCTTCCAGCTGGTCTTCCAGTCTCTCTTGGTGCATGGTGCTTCAAACCAAATAGTCTGCCAGCTGGAGTCTCTTGGTGTGAGCAGACTGGCAGGTGATCTATCAGCTCTCAAAAAACAATACGGGAATATGATATAGAAGCTGATAATTGCATGTCATCAGTTCCTAGTGCATCTACTATCTGTTAATGCTTTTACTAAGCTGTGTTGTACACTGGTGTGCCAGCTGACACCAACAGACCAAAGGATGCTTATGTTCCTTTCCACCCACACTTTGGCCAACTGTGGTCTGATTAATTTTCAGTAGTGGGAGGTGAGATGGGTTCCAAACCTGCTCCCTTTAAACCATCCATCATTATTAACCTACCAAGCCAAATTAAAATGTTCTTTGATGATAACTTATGTCCCTGGGGAGGAAAAGGCTGGAAGAAAAGTTGGAGAGAATGAGACATTTCATTAATCACCCCATAGCAACTTAGTGGGAGGCTGGGTATTTTCCTAAACTACCAAGCTGTTTTGTGCATACATCCTCCCCCACATTTTTTTCTACTTGGTACATTATTTCCATCTCTCTGCTAAACTCTGGGTGTTGCCAGTTGCCAAGCTAAGATCTTGCAAATTCTCCCTTGCAAGCAGGGTCATTTCTATGAATCACTCAGACTGAGAGGAGTTATCACATGCCAAGAGACTTGTGATGGATAGACTTTAATGGAAGCTGTGACTTCACATATTTATATGTATAGATCAGCTTCCAGCTGTGGAAGGATTCCCTCTTCTCTATCAGTTCAGCTTGGGATGTGATCTCACCACTTTTTGCTTTCTCATGGAAGACCTTCAAGTCAAGCCTGGGTTACTGTGGGAAGCTGTGCTGTAGACTTAACAGTTGCCCTTCTCCGTTTCGGCTTCCAAGCCGAAGCCTCTTATGGTAAAGTTTGCAGTGTATCTATATAAATCACTGAGCTCATGGCACAGGATAGAAGCCAAATCCCTCAACACCAGGATACCAGACCCCAGTAACTTTTGCCTGTAAAATAGCGATTTAATGCAGCAGTTACATTTCTCCTTCTAAAAATCAGACCTAGCGTTGATAAATTAGTTCCTGCTTTGCTTGAAATGCTGCTGCGTTAGAAGAAAAGGTGGTGCAGACAGAGACTAAGTAGGTAATGCCATACTTTATAACATGCTTCATTAAGGCATGCACACAAATACCTCTTTGAGTAAGGACCCTCCAAGGTGATCCGGTCGAGAATGAGCCTGAAGTTCTCTGTTCTGTGCCCTGTGTTGTCCTGGAACTACCGTTGGACATGAACGTGTTCCTTCCGCTTCCCCTTTCCCAGTTTATTAGTCATTTAAATGACTTTATAAAAGGAGAAAAAAAGATGCATGATGTTTCTTTAGGATTTGTTGTCTTCAGTGTGGTATAAAGGGTAGGCTCTGTGCTATTGTCTTGGGGTATGGAATTGGCACAGTTTTAAGACCTGCCCTTAAAAGAGTATAGATTAAGGCTGGATTATCCAATGTTAACTTTAGGGAAAGTCAAACACTAACATAGGATAACTGCAAGATTTTATCAGTGTGCATTATTGGATTAACAGTTAATTTAAAAAAATCCCTCTGATGCTCTTATTTATTCAAGTAGATTGTGGGCAAGAGGTGAGACTCAAAAATAACCTCTCAATAATTCCCTGTTGAATTCCTGGTTACAGATTGTTAACATGAGTTAATCAATTAAATATAAATGAAAAATAACTTAATCTTTTAAATTCTCAAAAGATCTATATTGCTAATGGTAGGCATTGCAGAGTGGAAGGAAAATCATTAACTGACTACATTCACAAATTGAAGGTATGTTTTTCCATTTCTAACAAAGGCTGACGGAAATGCCAGGCTCTCGCTGCCCCCTGTGAGTGCATTTCCCTGGTTGGAAGAGGACGGGCTCTCAATCAGCACTACTGCGCCAGCAGCTTCCAACAGCTCCAGATAACTCTGATTTCATCTCATGGGAACAGGAACCAAAGCTGTACAGGACACCTGGGCATTCAAATCCGATCCTCAATTCCCTTCACGCTCAGAAAGGCAGGAACGCTCAGTTTTGGTTTTGACATCTCTCACATCAAATGGTATCTAGCTTATTGTTTGGCTCTTGGGCCATCTTTTCCTTTCCAGAATTTTCTCTTATTACTATAGCATCTTTACTCCTCTACTTTGTCGACAATGCATTAGGACAAACTTCATGAAAACATCTCCATTCTTCAGTGTATTTGCTAAAAAGGTTGAAATTTAATGTTTTTCTCCACACAGGAGGCAATTTATGTGTATCTGGAACAGCCTTGGCTTCCTTTGGCTGTAAAATACAGTATCTTTCCCTGGTCTTAATGCCATGTCTTGTGTATGGCTCTAAACTGCTAAGGGCAGCTGTTGTGTGTTCTGGGAGGCCATAGACATTTATTGGCATTTCCAGGGATTATCACCATGGCAGACGCATGCTGGGGAAGAGCCAAGGCTCACTTCAGATGATGATGACTTCTTTACGTGATACAAATTTATCCTCAACCTTTCTGAACACATTAGAGGAGATAAGAGGAGATAATGTCACAAAGCTGAAAAAATAGTGTCACAAAGCTGAAAAAATACTTGAAAATATATTTAGTAGATTGTCCCACCCTGATAAAGGTGTTAACGGTAGTTCCTCTGCCTTCAACAGGATAACCATCAAGCCCTGCCAGAGGTGAAGGAGGCAACCACCTTCTCAGGAGGACTCATTGAAAGAGAAAAAATAAAGAAAACAAGGAATGACTGTGTGATTCACCCTCTGAGATCCCCAAAGTCATCCGGGCCTGAATCACTGCATAGGCAGAGGCAGGTTAATTGCAAAGCGTTTATTAATAATTTAAGAATAGGCTGACCCTTGGCTACATGCTCATCCCCAGCAAGTTTCTCATACCACCAGTTCAGTCAAGCCAATTCCAACATGTGACATTACACAGAGGTACTTGCCTGCTTATATAGAGGGAAATAATGCAGAAAAATACACCCGCCAGAGGGAATGAAAACGCAAAGAGCATAAATTTACACTGTCACTTTGAGTCTGAGCCTGTTTTTAAATACTCACATGCCTTCTCTCTGTATTGTTTACCAGCGCTTTGGCTAAGCCTTGGAGTTTTTCTTGAGGATCAGGCCTCCATGCTTTAGCATATCCCACGTACCCACTCTTGTGAGTGCAGTCAAACATGTTACGTTCCAGTCTACCAGTAGCTACCTCCCAGCATGGTCATCTCTTTTTTAAGATTCCTCTCTCTCCATCAGAAACCCAAGCCATTGGGCAACCGGGAAGTGGGAAGGTGCTACAAAAAGCAGCAGAGCATCCTCTGTACTTTTCATATGGGAAACTGCTCTCAACAGGATGGCTGACAACTTCTGAAACTGGGGTATGTAGGGGATGGACCAACCTGAAGTTGCATTTGCAAGATTTTTTTTTATTTTTTTCCAAATTGTAGTTTGAATGCATCTAAAATCTCCTGCTGATCTGGAGATTTTCTGAGATTGTATATAAATACGGGGAAAGTAGCACAACAATAAGCGAGCTGAAGATTTTAAGTGGAATTAGGTAGAACCAACTTGCAGGTTTGGACACCCCAAACAGGTCTCTTCAAAGACTCAGGTGACACCTATCTCTTCGCCTTGAACACAAATCCCAATATCCTGCCTCCTTAGTCAGTCTTCCCGGTGGTGACTTTAGTTCTAATAATCTCCCAACACATCCAGTTTATTTTCACGGCTTTTTGCTTTGAAATGCCCAAATGAATCAGAGAAGAGACCCTCTAAACAGTATTAAAGATGTTAAAAAAGGCTGGAGTAAAGGCATGTCTTTTTCCAGGGAATCTCTTGACAGCTGGACATGCAAAACCTGGGCAGTTAGAGTTTTGAGATGATTTTTGAGATCTTGGCCACTAGTTCGAGAGATACCTGGCTTTCTTTATATGATAGATACCCCTTTTTGGTACTATATAGAAAGAACTTGTCTTTGATTCTTTGTTGTCTTGAGGCAGTGCAAATCACAGGGTTGCAGACTCTGGCTTCATTTTCCATGTTGCATCTTTCAACAAGAGCAATACACGTTTGAAAATTGAGGATGTAATTTTGATCCATTATGGAGTCACACAGCTACATAAAAGGCGGCGTTGTTCCAGTTACAAGATTGGTCCATGGCAGACAGTTCTGTATTTGCCAAAGTATCTTCACAGCCCCATGAGATGCCAGCAGTTAACTGCTCTTTCAGCTCATGCTTTGGTTTAGATGATAATTCAGAAACAAGATCACTGCACCAGCCTCAGATGTTTTTCCAGTGAACTGCTTAGAAATGTGTGTGCATTAACTGTGTACTTCCAAGGACACTGACTGCTCCTTTTCTTCTGGGAAAGGTGTTAGAACCGTATATAAACTTCCTCATAGACAGAAACTTTGCATCTTCTTAACTAGCTGTAATTAACCTGAGTGTATTATCACTGTAAACAGTTGAAATAACATGTGCTGGCCTGTCTTGCTCTACTTGTCACTTGGCTTTTAGCTTAGTTCTTCCTTCTCTTCTCCTACTATGAGAAACCTGATTGCAAAAGCCTAGCTTGATACTTGGATCGATGCTAGAGCAGGGCAGAGCAGAAATGAGCGTAGCATCCCTTGGTGCACTCTGCTGGTGGCAGAGAAAGAAGTAAACCTGAATATAAATCCCAATGCCCTGCTTTCTGTCCTTATCATTTTTCGAATAGTCCAGGGTAGGTGGAGGTACCTTGTTTTTTTTTTTGTTTTTCTTATTGTTGCTGTTGTATTTAAAACTTTAGAGGAAGTGACTTAGAGGGCTAACAAAGTGTCGCTTGGAAGCTGGTTCAAAACAGTTCTAAGAATTTCTTCCAAGCTTTTAAAATAATATTATCTCTCCTCTTCTGATCGATCAGAAAAACGACAAAACATTCCCTATCACACAACAATCACTCTCAAACGCCTTTTCCTCAACTGTGTTCTGTATTACTGGCAACTCTCCGATTTCCACCACCTCCACTTGGCACATACTCCCTGGGTTTCCAGTGCCTGGGGGACTGCGTTATCACAATCAAGTCAGGAGGAAATTACAAAAATGGCATCCTGTAATATTTTGTGCAGGAATCAAACGTCACTTTACCATGAAGTTATTGGTTTTAGTCTATAAAATCCAGTGCACTTCAGAAGTTAATTTCAGTTACTGGATACAATTTTTAGACTGGCAAATAGATGCAGCAAATATATGAGCTGAAGGGGACCTAATCCCATTTTGAAGGGAACTCCATGTTTATAGCTGTCAGAAATTGGTGTCCCTGAAGACATACAGGTTCTTTTCTTCACTCCAAGCAGTGACAAACATTGTCAGGATTTGGCATCTGAGTCCCTATATTGCTATGGATCTGGGCCCAGCACCATGAGAGAGCTGACAGTAATCCCTGCTTGTGGTAAGGTGTCACTGGAATTTTAACTAAACCTTGTTTGTTGAACAGGGAAGTTCCCACTTGCCACCTGGGTAAAGGACGGTAACCAGATGTCTGCACCCTGGGTCTCCACACCAGAGGAACAAGGCGGTGAGGACACCAATTAATTCCTGTGGGAACCTCAAACAGATTTATCTGAACAGAGTGAGTACAACGAGCACAGAGCAGAGATCTCCCCTTGCACAAATGCCATGGTTGATCTCACCAGGCAGCATGGGCATTTCTCCAGCATTTCCAGGTACTCGCTGGCTGGTCTGAGCTGCTGCCCTACCTGATCTGGGAGTTATGGAGAAATCCTGGAAAGCTAGCCAGTACTGTTGTGCCTGGACAAATGTTGAGGCAGAGGAAGCATGTGTATCTGGGCTTTCTCAGACACGGGGTAACCTTCCAGCTGCTGCATTTAAGCCACACATTCAGTTCCCTATCCAGATCTCTCCAAGTTTTTCATACTCTATAAATAGGCAGTACTGGCTTCACTCGGACAGTCTGGCTGAACTGCTTTCTCAGTGAGGACAATTAATTCTGAGGGCAATCACATTTGCTGATATGCCTGATGAGCCTGTCACTAATTGATGCTGGTACTTGGAGCAGTTGTATGTCTATTAGTAAAAAGCTCGAGTTCATTTCCTCCAGGCAGAGAGCCAGACCTGAGGACTGATGGAAGTGCAGACATGCTCAAGCAGTACCAGGCCAGAGTCCCACCAGCCACACTCCGTCAGATCCGTCCCCAATCCACAATTGTTTGCAGGGAAATGCATGTTCAGCATCCTGTGTTCTGTGCCAGTTGTTAGTTGAACTTCAGCCCTGCTGCCAGGCGTTACCCGGGAATCTAGTGGCAAAAGGACAGGTCCTGTGTTTAATTCTCTGCTGAGTAACATGGAAGAGCAGATTTTTCAACAGAGGTCCAAACCTAGGGCAAGCAGTCAGACCCCAGGAGCTCCCACTTCTAACATTTTACGGGCAGTGTATGAATTCATCTGAAATCTGACTTTAAAACTACTGAGAGGTCAAAATGACAAATAAGCTTTTTGCAGATCTTGTATCCTTTTCTATATCAAACTTGAAATGTGCAGCTTAGCCCTTTCTGATAAACTCAGAGTGGTGGCTTTATCTGGGATTGGACTCACTGTGGATTTGGGAGAGGATTCAAGGAGTTCTTACCTTCTGCTGTTTGTTTTGCTTCTTTCTTATGGGATAATGCAAGAGACAGAATCCTCTTCCCCAGCCACACTGGGAGCTGGCCCTGCCTTTCTTCAAATGCAACCCTATGGTTGAAATAATTTTCTACTTTTTTAAAAACACAATTTGCTCTCCAAGCTCCTGCTATGCCACTTCCACTGGGGTGATGGAAGCTGCTCCTCTTTGCATGGCTTGAGAGACTGAGCCCAAGATTTTTGTCAATAGATTTCAGAGTGGATGGCTAAAATCTTGGCTGATCTGAAGTCTGTGTCCTTTTATTAACTATTGTGTCATTTTATTGTAGTTCAGAGGGTACTTACCTGCAGAGAGATCTAAGTGCATAAAGCACTGTCAAGAGGGGAAGAAGTCAATGTAGAGTAACTTGTGTAGTTGGGTTCTATTCCTCAAAAAAACTGTTTATATCAAAAATCTCTCCAATACTGTACACTTGAGGTCCTTCCTATACTGTTGGTATTAAATCAAACACTTAGAAGTTGAAATCTTAAGGTCTGGCCCAGGTTCATATCTGCAGGGAAGAGTTGCAGAGCAAAGCTGAGGATTGTGTGACTTCACAGAAGTAACCCGGAGTGACATCTTTTATACTCCAGTGCTGACACTGGTCCAGCCTCTAGTTTAATTTGGAGTTGCCTGAGTCTTTTTTCTGTCTTTACCTTATTACTGAGGTTCTCAGGATGATTCTCAGAAGTCTTGAAGTTATACATCAGACCTGCATGGATCATTTCATATTCTAATTGTCAAGCAGTGATTTTGCCAAAAAAAAAAAGTGTTACAGTGGCTGAGAGCAGCTTGTTAATTCAAGCTGGGTTCACAGATGAGCTCTGTCTAAAGGAGCACTGACACTGCTGGTGCTTTCTTCTCTTTTTTTTCCCTGTACCTCAGTGGCAAGCAAAGTGAATGCCACGGGGCTACAGGAAGCCTGGGTTTTTGTCCCTCCTCTGCCAAAGTAGAGCTTGTTTTACAGCTCTTGCAAGTCTACCCATTAGGTTATACAGTACTTAGACTCCATCTCTCTTAATCTCTTCAGTTTGGGCTAACTCTGCCTCCTGTAGGCTCTGCAGAGTGGAAAGAGGAGAACAAGTTGGTGATTTTCAATAAAGGTTCTTCTCCTCAAAGGAGACCTCTTGACTAGGAGAAGCTGTGGTCTATCTGACACAGTTACCAGAAACCAGTTTAATGCTGCTGTGACTAACACTGCTCCCAGGCTGTGATCCTCAGAAGCAGCTCTGGTGAAAGTTGCTCCTCTCTCCAAAGACATCACTCACTGGTTCCAAGGCACTGTCTGTCGGCAACGTGAAGGGTAATACTCCTCCTATTAGCAGCTATTTCTTTTGGACTGCCTTGCTTATCTTTTCAAATAGTGTGTTTAAATACATTTTCCAACTGGGAGTGATTTCATTGGGTGAGGGGAAGAGTCTTGGGGAAAGGATGAAGACCTATGGAAAATAAATTCTGTGGCTACGGGAATGGCTCTGCAAAGAAGAACAGACCGGGCTGTAGGTTTTATTAACCATGTATTAGATACAATTATGCACCCCCAAGTGCACATAAAGGCTGTAATAATATTTCTGAGTGTCTCCAACACTTCTGTGTGTGGTGATGTCACCAGCAGCTTGTAGTGGGATAGAGGCAAAAAAAAAAGGGAAATTGAATTTTGTTCCTCGTTTCGGATGATGCAGGAAGCAGGGATGTATAAAAGCGATTCTTGGCATGGTGCTTTTCTTGAAGCCATGTCTGAGGTAACCTGAGCTGTACTCCATGTGTTTCTTATCAGTGGCCTAAAAAATCGGTTGAATCTGTAAAAAACTCTGAACCACCACCACCACCACCACACCTACTCACTCCAGGCACCAAGAGGAAATCATTCTGCTATGGTGCCAGCAGAGGAGAGATGCTGTCAGGCATGTCTTATTTTTGTTAGATGTCTGCCTTGAAAGTGGCTTTCAGTAGGAAAGAGCAACATTGCAAGTGCCAAGGCTTTGTTCTAAGCTGATCCTACAGTAATAGCTGACATCTGACCCAAGCAGTACTTACCATCCAGTGCTACTCACTGTCACATGGTTAACTGAGGTATTTTTCCTTACCTGAACTTTATTTTTGGCTTTGCATATTCCAAATTTAAGCTTATCTGGAAGAAATCAGTTCTTTTCATCTCCTTTGCCGTGGGTGTTGTGGTGTCAGGAAAGCCTGAGGAACCACTGAAGGTTTGTCCCTGAGCAGCACGTGCTGTCCTTGCAGGGAAGGGATTCCCCTACGAGACGGCATGGCTCGGAGGAGATGCTGGCCTTCCATGAAGCTCTGCTGCCTCGCTGGGTGCCTCTGGCTTACCTGTGACATTCCAAACTTTGAAACAGAACTGGAATGTCACAGGCAGGCAAGGAGGGGACACAGGCACCACAGAGCGAGAGTCCTTATTGGCAAGAGAGTCCATGGTGGCCAGGGTCCTCGTTAGCCAGAGTCCTCGTTAGCCAGAGTTCTCGTTAGCCAGAGCGTGGAGGAGAAAGTGAGCAAACCAACTCCCTGCTGTAGCTGGTATTTCAAGGGTTCAAGCAGGCGTAGCTCTTTCCCTGGCACGTTGATCTTCAACAGCAGGGCAGGAACCTCAAGCGGCAAGATAAGGTGTCCCTGAGTCCATCACAGACTTATGTTATCTAAGTGCAGATGTTCTACCCGCAAGCACACAATACTAAACAATTTGTATAATATATGTGTTTCCCAGCACCCCAGGTGCGAGTCACTTGAACATACTTACAGTCCTCCTCGCCAATCTCTCATTACTTTCCCACATGGTTCCTTGCCCTGGAGGGGGACAAACCCAATGGCCTGTTATCTGCAAGTGTCTGGAGCAGAACACTGTTCCCCCTGTCACTGACACTGCTAATCAGTCCCAGGCAATTCTCCCTCTGTCTCGTACACATACACTTGGACACAGGCTTTCACCCCATGAACAAATGAGGCTTTATTATAAGTCTTCAAATTCTTTGCTTTGGGAAAATGAGTGGAAGCAGAGAGCAATGTGAATTGAAAGCTTGCCACCTTCTGGACATTGCAGAGTAATGTTTCTTCTGAGGAAAACAGTAATTACAAAAAGGGAACTGCAGCCAGGAACTGAAAGCAGATTTGCAAGTGCCAGTGTAGGAAATTTAGGGATGAGAAAGGAAAATGATGGATGAAGAGGGAATGTGAATTGCATAGTACAGCACTCACATCCTCACAAAGGCCAGAGTCCTCATTTTCTCCCTTTGTGTATGTTGCTGAGCTTGTGAAAGTAAGGAATGGTGTAGCATATGCAAGTATGTGCCAGTGTGCCTGTCTCCATCCATCCATCCATCCGTCCATCCATCCTGTATCTTCTCTTTTCCTAGTCTCACCTGCACAGTTGCCCAAGAGCACTAAGCTGTGTTAATGACTGTGAGAGACCAAACCCTGGACTCCTCTACTGTAAAACACAGCACAGACACAAACCTACTTTAATTTATAATCCACCGGGGTTTGAATTCGGGGTTCAGGAGATGGGAGGCCAGAGAAGTCACCCCCTGCATTTATCTGTCACCCAGGCAACTGTCATCCATGGATTTCTTACCTGCCCTGGTGTTCCTCAGCTGAGCGCTGTGATCTTGATTTTTAATAAATAGGTCCAAACAAAATCTCATGGTAATAATACTAGGTTCTAACCATGGGTCTTACACATGGGACTTAAGCCACTAGCACTGTGTGCTAGAGCTGGGTCTCTGCTGCTCAGAGCTTCTTTTCTCTGGACTAGCCCATAGACACATGGAAATCCTTCTGGTAGCAAATAATATTGCTCAGATGATGAGAACCTGACAGTTTTTTTACCTGAAAGCAAATAAAAACAAAATTCAAAGTAGAATATTTTTAATTTCCTTTATTTTATCTATTTTTTTAGATGAGTCCATAATTTGTGATAGGAATCTGAACAGACATTTGTACAGCCTCAGTGCAGCTTTATTGGTGGGACTGGAGAACATGAGCTCTCAAAATCCCCCAAGGTCAGCATGCAGCTCTCCAGCCCTTCCCTTTCTCTGAAATTTCATAACATTCACCAATAACTCAACTCTCAACACAGGAAAAAGGCCTGCAGACAAGCAGGTTTTGTTTCTGTAGCTCTATCAAGTATCAGTGGTATCTGATGCACTGGTACAGGCACTGGATGTGTACTGGGGAGCCGTGACATGGCTACCACAGAGACGCTGCTCTCAGATTCAGCACACAAAACCCAAGGCTCGAATTAAATGTCAGTGTATTCCTGGAGAGGAAATTGTTACTATTCTTTCTGTGACAGGAGCTACAAGTACTGATACTATACCAAAATAAGCTCAGAGTTACATACTCTGGCAAGCTGCTATTGAAGAAGACAACTCCAATAGGTACTGATCAACAAACCAAGAAGATGGTTATATTTTAAAAAAGAATAGTCCTTTTACTTGCTGGCTGGAATATGTTGGAGACAGAAATTGCACAAGCCCATGCAAGCTGAGTCCAGCATCTCTTCTAAATATTAGTACCTAGACATCAATTTAAGAAGCAGGTATAGGCTACCTGTAACAGCATCCCTAATGCATTAGGATTTCATGCCTCTGAACATCACTTATTTCTTCTCTGTTACATGTCCCTGTCACGCCTGATCTGCTTGATGCTCATTCAGGCCACTCAGATCAATTCAGTTCCCTCTCTGTTACCCTCCCATGTGGCTGCAGTGGCAGAAATTGCTTTAGATGTTTGTGTTCAAGAGCAGGGACAGTACGGTTGTCCTCAAGAGTGAAAAGTTCAGAAGGACATTCCATCCTTCTCCTGGCCACAGCGTGACTTCTTTACTCTTGGCTCTGCACATCAGAGCCATGTCTTGGTGTTTGCAGTGCAAACAAATGCCAGCCACAAATCTCTTTGAGAACTAGAAGGCAACTTTTATCCAAATAGACCTTCTTTGGGTCCCTAGGGACATGCCACCCTGCATCACCTTTGGGAAGCAGAGAAAGGCTTCGATCTCTCATATCTTTCTGCAGCCTTCAAGAGCTGCCTGAACCTCAGTGAGTCCTTTCCTCCTGTTTTGGCCTGAGTGCAAATGTGCTGGTGTCAGCACAGTTGTACATCGGATAAACCACCATCACAACCAGTTTTTTCCACCCCTTCCAGGACAGCTCAGCAGTCACAGCAGTCAACAGCTTCAGAGGCAAATGCCGTTATAGCAAAGATGATGATTGTAACAGGCATGCAAACGAGTAAAGTCATTTAATTTAGATTGGCAGCATCTTAATTACAGCAGTGTGATCAACCTTTTTGACCGTACAAACTGCTGACAAAAAAAATAGCAGGAAGCTCCAGGGCGTATCAGGCAAAGCTCAGAGAACTGTGAGGAGAGGGAACTCTAAGGGCAATTTGAAGGTGTGAGGTGGCATCCACCTCCAAATACTGATCTCCCCAGGCCAGCTGGCAATCTGAGCATCCCCCTTCTCTCCGGGGATTCACACTAACTAGCGGGCATCATGCTGCACGACTCTGAGAACAGCAGGAGTAAAGGTGTGTGATCTGCTTACAGCTCATCTGAGGCTCACGGGGCACCCTGAATTAGGGAGAGGTGTGCTACTGCTGTTACTGTGTGCTGCGTACCATCAGGCTGAGGTTGCTTTGCCTTTTTGAAGTAATGAGGAATTGCATTATCTGTCTCCCAGGATATGTACGGCATATCAGCCTCTGTCATCACAACATTGCCGGCTGGCTAACAATGCACGGGTAGTTTCTGTTATCACTCACCTTTTAGCAGGGTGTGCAAGGTAAGATGCAACCCTAGGCAAAAGACTGACAGCTTTTTATCCCACAAAACAAGCTTCAGTCCCAGGATGCAACATGTGCAAGGCAGTAGTGTAACCACCTGGAGCAACATCAGCCCTACAACTCCTAATTTCACTGTCTGCAGTAGCCTTACATTAAGACGTCCCTTTGCCTTGTCAGGCTACCACAACCCAAACCTGAAGCTATATTCAAGCCCAGCAAAATCAGAACCACTTCTGAGACACTAGACCTGGTGACACTGCTGTCACTGCTGCTGAAGCTCTGTCACAGAGATGACAGCATGGCAAAAGAACAACCCTGCAATATTGCACAGATGCCTGCAGCAAAACCAACACTGCCAGACAGTATAAGTGTCCCAGGAGAGACGTGTGAGCCAATATTAGACCATGGCAGAGCAACCCCACCTTTTGCAGGTCTCCCCTCCTTAGATAATTCCCTGAATGTGCCTCACCAGAGTCCCAGAAGGGGTGTGACTGGGAGCTCAGGGGCACGTTCAAGGCTTTGTATTGCAGACTTTAAACTCAACACAATGGAATATTTCTCGGAATTTTCCACTAGCTGCAGAGGAGACTTTAGTCTAAATCCTTGTAGTTCCTTTTATGTCTCTCTTCAGAAGACACCCTAAAATTACTAACATCAACCCTGTTAAAAATGCTTTGATTCCTAGTGATATTAGCTACTGAATTTTGTGACTTGCAGCTAATGCTCTGTACCTGGAACGAATCCCTTCCCTGTTCTCAGGATAAGCAAGTAATCTCAAAAGCTTTTTGAATAAGCCCATGCTGTGCAGATTTCAGGCAGAGGCACACAGAAGAGCCCTTGCAGATGTACTCTGCACAAAGCTGCAGACAGAGGCTGTTGTCTGAAATAACACCTAAGTGCTTTTGTAGCAAAGTCACATATTTATGCTGTCACAATTCTTCCACGTTTACCTTTTATCTTTGACATTCCCTCCACTGTCTGTGTCCACACAGCTCTCCAAAATCCTGCTACCAAGAGAAGTCTCTTTTTAATTGCACCCAATTTTCTTATGGGACTTGCTTTTCCTTTATGTTTCCACGTATAGAATTCATTCCTTACTTTGTCTCTCCCTTTAGCCAGGACAGAATCACAGAATGACAATGGGGTTGGAAGGAACCTCTGGAGATCATCTCGTCCTGCCAAGGGACCTGCCAAAGCAAGTCCTCCTAGAGCAGGTTGCGCAAGAACGTGTCCAGGTGGGTTTTGAATGTCTCCAGAGAAGGAGACTCCACCACCTCTCTGGGCAGCCTCTGCCAGGGCTCTGCCATCCTCACAGTAAAGAAGTTCCTCCTCATGTTTAGATGGAACTTCTTATGTTCCAGTTTGTGCCCATTTCCTCTTGTCCTGTCTCAGGACACCACTGAAAAAAAGACCAGTGACCCAGGCAGCCCTGGAGTTTAAGTTCCTCTTGTGATACTGAGGTACTTTGAAAAGGTAGAATGTACTTTTAAAAAAGGTAAAGTATATTTTAGAACATAGAATATCTCAGTAAGAACGAAGAACTAACTAAAAAGGTTACAAGGCCCTACGAAAGCGGACACTTGGGGGATGGTGGCTTTCAGACCCACTAGATGGCGGCAGCTCCTTAAATTTGTGCTGGTTTTGTGGAAAAGGTGATGGTTGAGCCTTTTCTGGTGGAAGTTGTGACGTGAATGGAGCCCATAATTCTCTGGGGCTCCTGTACCCCCCGGGCTGCTGTCTAGGGGCAGCCCCAGAGGCAATGAAAAACACTTGTTTGGGGTTGAAGACCCTCGTATACAATTCCTTTATAATTCCTTTAATAAATGCTGCAGATCTGCTTCTCAGCCCACGGCTGAGCGCATGGCAAACCCTTCGAACCCTTTGGTGTGTTTGTAGCTGATGGGGTGCCTCAGGGCCCTTTGGGCTTGTCCTCTCCCTGAGGTGGCTGATAGGCGCTCAGCACGGAGCTGAAAGCCCTCTAAATGGGCTCAAATGTGTGTAAAATGGAAGTCTTCAAGGCCAGGGCTTTGAGCAACCCGATCTAGTGGGAGATGTCCCTACCCATGGGCTGGGGGTTGGAATTAGATGATCTCAAAGGTGCTTCCCAACCTAAGTCATTTGATGATTCTGTGATTATGAACATTACATCTACCTAAAAGGGTCAGGACTCTAGAATTGGAGCTTCCCTGGGTTTCCTGCTCATGTGGTAAAATACCTTCAGCAGCTCTGGCTGCTGTTGCTAAGATTTTTGCTGTGTTAAAAATTAGTCTTTTGGAGACCAGCAATACCCAAAGATAGAGCAGGGAAGTAGATTTGAGGACAGATTCCTGACAACAGGATGACCATGAGCCAGCAATGTGCCAATAGCATCCTGGGGTTCATCAAGAAGAGTGTGACCAGCAGTGTCATTGCCCAACCAGACCCAAGCCATGCCATCAACAAGCACCTTAATCATGGGTAGTGGCAAGGCAAGGGAGGACAGTTACATTAGCTCAGGCAGGCATCTTAATTTCCTTTTCACTGCTGTTGCCCTTAGATTAGTCCCTCCCTTCTGCAGGCTCATTTGTGTGCTCTGGTGCGCAGTGTGTATGCTCCTGGCCTTCCCCAGACTATAGAGAGCATCCTTTTTCTACTGCAACCATGATGGATTTCATGGGTGTGAGCCTTTCTGAGTGGTTCCTGCTCTACTGCTTTGCATGGGTGCGATGCTGGGAAAGGAGCAGCCCTGCAGTCTCAGATCTTTCAGGCTGAATCTGGCTGGTGACAGATTTGCTGGGAAACTTTCACAAACTGGGCAGTTTTCCCAACGCCAGCTCCTTCAGACTCACTTGTAGCAGAGCGCGCAGTCACCTGGGCATTTCGAGGGCTTGTACTTGGTAACGAGTGCCATGATTCTTGCTATTGTCATTGCTAAAAAATGGAATATGTTTCATTGCAGGTCCATTGCCCAGGAACTGTAACACTTACCTGGTGTTAAAGGTGGCCGGCTGTGTTTCCAGTAGTCATGTACAAGACAGCACAACCTGTAAGTGACTTAAAGATGTGCAGTCTTCCATTTGCTTATGTTCTTGTAGCTCGCCAGAGGATATCTCTTTTGTGATGCTTATTACACTGCTGAAGTACTCACCCAGCCGTGCTGGGGAGGCTTGTTCATCTAGATTCTGCTTTTCATGGAATAGCCCTGCAAAACTGGGAACGACTATTACCTGGAGTTCATTCGAGTCTAGCCTCCTTCCCCTCAATGTTTCAGTGGAAGGCAGCTTAACTGGGAATTTCAACTTTTTTCTAGGGTGCCATTTTCTTCCCATTTTCCTAATACTGTGTACAGAAATGCTGATGCTCTCTGGATGCTTTTACCTAGAGCTGGCTCTTTTCTGGAAGGCTTGTCAAGGGAGCTTGTTAAAAGTTACCTCTGTGCTTAATTAGTGGTCTAACTTGGGGTGGAAATGCTCCCTTGTGCCCAGTGCAGTTCTGTTACTGCAGTGTGTCACTTTGTACCCAAATCTGTACTTTATGTCAGCACTAAAATGGTAACTGTGCTTGATGCAGACATAAATGGGATGAATATGGGTAGCTTATATGTAGCTCTTGATTCCCCCTGTGTGTCTGTTCTGTGAAGCGTTTGGAGGGCTGAGGAAAGGAAGGGAATAAGGTAGTGAATTTGAGGCCCTTATTTCTGTTTGCTGAAGTCAAATGACTGGAATTAAATGTGACCTGTCTGAAAGCCAACGTTGTTTCCAAAAAGTGCATGGGGAGCTGAGATCAGAAGACACATTACAAACATTGCAGTAGCATAACTTGAGGCAAGTGCAATCATTTACTTGACTAATGAATCCCCTGGGCTGCTAGCAAGAGAGCAAATCTCTCATTCATCTTCTTAATTTAATAAGCAGAGGGGTTGGCCTTAAGGGTAAATGAAATGCGTAGTGATCCCATGAATGTTTCAGCAAATTGATGTACAATAAGATAAGGGAGATCCACCAAATGGCTTACTTTATTCTGAGGGGCTGTCAATGGATTTTAAGAAGGGAGAGAAGCAATAGCTGATAGCTCTGCGCAGCTCCCTTCACTGTGTTTCTCTCTGTCTCCAATTGGTACAGGCTGGAGCGGGGTTTTTTTCTTAGGATCTCATCTTGTGAGCTTGGAACTAAAGTCAGGCCTGTTGTGCTTGGTGCTGCACATCAGAGAGAGATCAATGAGCTTCCTGAGCCAGGCAGCAGGGAAAGGATGAGCAGGGAACCAAGTTCTCCCTGAAGTAAAGAATCCAGGACTGCTTCCCAGCCTGGGTGTACACACAGGGAGCTGGTGCTGCTTGGAAGGGTGTGTGGAAGAGCTGGAGGATGCCTGTACTTGTGGGAGCTAATGAGGCTCATTCCTGTCTTTCATGCTTTTAATTACTATAGAGAAGAAATCAATGGTGTGAAACAATGAAATGCTTTAATGGCACAAGAACAGTGATAGTTAGTTCTGCCATCACAGCAATTACTGCATGATCACCTGAATAAATGTTAGGCAGTAGGGAAACTGAGGCAGAGATGAAGTCATCATATTGCTATAGATAATAAACTTTTTAGTATAGAAATAAAAACGGGGTAAGGAAGCTTCTGACATATGCAATAAATTTGGTAGGTTTCTGTTTTTTTTAAAAAGACAACCAAAACAACAAATAACCCCAGAAGGGAATACTTTTAAAACTTCAATTAAATCACGAGCATATAACGTGACTTTGGGAGGCTGGCTTAAGTATAAAGAAGTTGAAAATGGGAATGCTTATTCTTGGCTATTGTTCAAGAGAGGATTTGGGGATTAGATGGTCCATTGCTATTGAATGTAGTTCATTACTTACCAAGGCCCTTTACAATGAACACAAAATTTAGAACAGAGAACTGAGCTGAATTATAAAATTAGTGGCTTTTTGGAATGTCATGAATTTCAGAGTTTTTGAAATCAAACAGGATGGTCAGACTTTCTGTTAATGAAGGTAAAATATACAGATATAATGAGGGTCATGTATTGCATTGGAATCTGAAATAATTGCATTTGTGAGCTCTGTCTAATGTGATGGGATGGAAGCTACAGAATATGGATTGAAGCTATGAAACTTCATGTATATGCATTAGTTTAGCTCTATATGAGAGTAAGATTGTTTATAATGGAGTGCTCTTGGATTCTGGCCAGGACTTGCAGGGCTGCTCTTTTGGAGCTTGGTGACTTTAAAGTCTTAAAACATTCTTAAGAATGTGTAGCAAATTCTTCCTTTTGATCGAGGTAAATAGTTGTCATGTGCTGAACCAGGTGTCGGCATAATGTGAGCAGTATGGTTCTATTTTAGGGTTCAGGTTACCGTTCTGAGCACATCAAGGATTGAAGACCTTGAAAATCTTGGTCTTGCAATATTTATGTTTGCACAAAGCAAAATTTCTCAGAAATGCCAAACTGGCAGTGCTGCCAACTGCAGTGGAGTTTGCACAGTGACTTTGCAGCCTGGTTGCTGGTTGCTGGAGATGCCATGTGCAAGATGCTCCTGTGTCAGGGCACAGGATGTCTTGATTTTGGGATACGGATGGCTTAATCTTGTAATAAAGAATATGACTGAATTGGGCTGCCAGTGTTTTGTGTCCTTTGCAGTGTTGTAGCAGACATGTGTTGTAGGAAGCCTTTATATTCATGAGAGAAAACCATAACCAGGTGTTTGAGTTTCAATGAGGTGGGGCAGAGGGGAAGCTTCCAAAGGGGAATATCCTCATTTCCACTGTGACTGAGAGGCTTGACATTAAATGGTCTGTGCTGTCAAGCTGTCTAGGAACTAAAGAGTTTAGGCAGGTAAGTAGTGGTCAGAGCTGCTGCTTGTTCATGGAGCAGACTGTACTGCAGGATGAAACAACCCATCTGGGCATGCAGTGTTGCTCCCTTAGGTTCTCCCTCACCTGCGAGGGAACTTTGAATTGGTCAGTAAAGGCCAGATCCATCTCCACATCAGACTTAGGACATGAGTTCTGTTGGCATAGGAAGAAGAATGAGAAGTGGCCTGGTTCTGCAGTTGGGATGCAGAGGGTGAGGGGATACATGCCTCTTGGCTAGGACTCACCATGATTTGGAGCACTCCTAAGGCCTTGTAAGTTAGCTGTTCACTACTATTCCAGTTTAGCTGCTGTGTCTTCATCCCTTCTTGAGACAGGGCTACTTTTATCAAAGGAAAAACTTGGAGTGAAGGAAAGCTGAACCTGAGTGACACTTCATTCCTGCTGTGAGAGGGAAGATTGTGTGGGTCTGCTTTTGCTCCTGGTTGGAAAGTCTACCCCTTCCCTTGCAGAGCTCAACAGAGGCTTTGACCATTTTGCTGAACTAACAATCCCTCTTGGTGTAACCCAGTAGACCTACTGGGTGCAAGTCACTTCATATAGGACTTAACTCAGTGAGTGTTTCAGAGCTGCTTGCTGAAATTACTGCAGCCAGCCTGTTTTCACTTGAGAGTGACTTTTGTGCTGGTGTACTAGAATAATGATTTTTGGCTGCACAGCTGTCACTTCCTTCCTATGAGTCTGGGTAACATTCAGCCGTATTAGATGGGGAGCACAAATAGTGGAAACATCTAGCTGATTCAGCTCTGTGTTCACCTCCCCACACCAGTGCCTCGATAATGTTACGGTTTTTGTGTGAACCTGATGAGCACTGGGGTGAGAGAGGCCAGCAGTCTTGGCCGAGACATCAGATTTTCAGTTCCCAGTTTGGTGTGCATAGCTCACTCCAAACTGGGAATTTGTTATCAAACTGGTGTCAGGCTTACAAGAAATAAACTCTTCCTGCTGACAGATTATCAGCAAACCTGTTGCACAGCCAGTCACTGGACCCCACGTGTCCCATCTCCGAGTACCTCTCATGCTGTGCTGCCTCTCTGCATGTCGGGAATCATCTGGATTAGTGCTCTGCGCTGTCGTGTGTGAGTGACCCCAGAGAATCTTGTCTTAAGATGAAGGAGCTGAATGATAAGGATATACAAGTGCTCTAACACCAGCCAGGGCCTGAGCTTGCATATTACTGTGTCTCTGAGGGTGACCAGTGCCAGATGTGTCTGCGAGGTGCCAGAAACTCCTTAACGTGCTCTTTTAAAATGTCAAACTCTTTTTGTCTGTTCTGCAGAGCTATGGGATCTTTCATGTCTTCACCTGAGCCTCCATATTAAAAATGGTAGTTCTGTACCTTGTTCCAGAGCTGGGTTTCATTTGGCCAGAAGTCCAAACCTCTCCTGTACTCCCGCCCCAGGAGGTTTAGCCTTAATGCATTTATCTGTGTGTACAAGGAGAAGGGAACATTTCTGTTTTTACAGATGGCGTGGATTCAGGAAATCCAGTCAGCTGGTGTGGATCTGGAAACCATTCTGCCCTTATTAACACCCTCCGATGATATAAACAGAGAATCCCCAAAGCAAGGAGCAGTCTAAATAAAACTTCAGGCCAAACCAGAATATCTAAGGTGTGCCAGATCTTGCCTCAGGGAGAGAGAGAGGATGGGAAGTGCCAGGAAAAGGAAGATCTTAATTTCTAAAAGAGCCCCATGATTAAGGAAAGTCTGTACTCTTGCCTTTCCCTGAAGGGAGAGCAGAGAGCTGAGGAAGGGATATCCCAGGGAAAGGATATCCTAGGGAAAGGGCTTTTCTCTGCCACAGTCTTGTCTCTTCTCTTGGAAATGACGGGCGAGGTCTAAGCCAGGGTTTGTCTGAAGAGAGAGGTTGGAGGCCAGAACGCCTTTCTAGATCTCAGCCTGTATTTGCCGTCTGCCTCAGTTTCCTGTCTGTAGCGCAGGAAGAGGGACTGAAAATACCCAGCTGCAGAGCAGTATCTGTGCCTGTGGCAGTAGCCCTGAGGTCTTGCTGTATGGCACATCCTTCCTAGCTCCTGAGGAGAGATCTGGTGCCTGCAGGTATGTTACACCAGGGCTTGGGGGCGTGCCACCTCCTGCTACAGCTCAGGATGCACTTCTGTTGTGTGTGCCCTCACCCTGGCATGTGTTTGTAATGGGGAATGGACTGTGGAGCAAAGTGATCTTTAATGAGTGTTTAAGAGGCTTTTCCTATGTCCTGCCAAATGGACTGGGACAGTTCTTCCAGGGCTGATGTCTCCGATCAAGAGAGATTGTGAAGGGGCTAGAAAATGCTGTGTGATAGACTTTGAGAGCTGAAATAAAGAAAAGGAGGAGTTCCTCCTTCTTTCCTTCTACTGTCTTATCTCTTTCTGCTTTCCTTTTATCTCTCTTCCCTTTGTGTTTGTGTCTGTTCTTTCCCTGTGACTCCCAGTGTAAGTAAGAAAGAATTTAATATGCTGAGACAGGAGAGAAGTTGTTCCATGCGTTGCAGATGCATAACATGTCTTCATTAACTCCCCATGACATTCAAAATAGCTGGAGATAAAGATAAACTAAATCTGGGAAGACAAATATAAATACTGTTTCCCCCTCCCTTCCTCTCGCCCCTGCGCAGTGCACCCCTCCAGGGCATGCATTCAATTACTGAAGATGAATGGAGCTGAGCAGCGCAGCGTTTGGGGATGCTTTGAATCGCTCTGCCCGTTTCTGCCATCAGATGGCCCCACACTTCACGAAATCTGTTCCCTGCCCAAGGTCCAGCCTGGGAGATGCTCCATAGGGTCTCCAATCCCTATTTTTTTCCTGTTTTCCCGGTGGGGTGATGGCTTGCAGGCAGCTCAGGGAAGGCTGGCAAAGCCCTGAGCAGACATTGCTGCATTTTCCATGTCTGTGCTGTCTCTTTTTGACTCCTCTAACGGTGTGTGGAAGAGAAGATCTTGGGGAGTCAAGCTTGTTCTCCACCCTGCTGTTTAGGTCCGAGCTTCTCCCCTGAGTGTGGACAGAGGCTGGTGGCAGTGAGGACCGGGAGTGCTTCTGTGTGCAGTTGCCTCTGCTCTCCAGCAAATCTAGGTGGCATTATGGAGATCCTGAGGTTCTGGATAGCTTTTTTGTGTAGGCTGGAGTAGTTGTGTGTGCCCGTGGCCACCCTGGCTTGTACCCCAGCACAGAGGGGCTTTGGGTCTCAGCTGTGCTGTTGTGTGAGAGTTGATGGGCAAAGGCGGCGCAGGTGCAGAGGACCTTTGTGAGCCATTGTGGAACCAGTTTGACTCAGGATCTTATCCTGTAAATGATTGTTAGCATATTGTGGGTCCTGTTAGCCTATTAGTGGTAATGTAAAGTAATTGTAACTCCCTGAGATCTGGACTAAACTGAGTTTTTTTGCGGGGAGAATTCTCTCTGCCCTGGGGTTTTCAGCTGGGTACCCAGAACACCCCGGCTTGCTCTGACTCAGAGGCATTCAAAGAGCTGCTCTTTCATGTGTCCTTCCCTGTACTCCACCAGACTCAAACTCCGTTCAAGCTTTACTTGCATGGAAGTCTTTCTGATCTCTCCAAGCTTTTCTGTTGCTGCAGTGCCGCAAGAGTTAGGGTGAGCTCAGATTACCGCGAGCTGGGGTGAACAGCTTCCCAAGGAAGGACTTGCCATCTTTTTCCATTATAGGCTTTTCAGTTCCCTACCTCTCTCTGCACAGCAGATAATTATCTCGCAAAAGCATTCTCTCTTTTTTTTTTCTTTTTTTTTCCCCTGTGTAGTTCAAATTATCCTTTCCTAAGTGCATTACCTTGCATTTGTTGGTGCTGAACTTCATCTGACTTCGTGCTGCCCATCCACCTAGCTTTGTTAAATGTAATTGAAATCGAGTTTGGGCTGGGGGGAGGCCTGGGGTTGATGTAGCAGAAAAACGGAGGCCTGTGTTTCCAGGACTAAAGAAATACTGTGAGCTATTGCAGTTGTTGAGTCCTGTTAAATCTGGTTGTGTTCGTGTTACAGTGAATTAAGTGAACATCAGAAACGAAAAGGCAGGGCAGAACCTCATCTCTGCTACACCAGGCTTGAAACTAGAATAGCCGAGTAGCCTTCTTTCTGTGGATTCATGTTTCATGCTCCTTTGTCTGAGGTCAGAATCCGTCCCTTGGAAATTGTCTAGAAATGACAACTTCTTTCTTTCTCTACTAGAAGCAGGCTGAGAGAGTGAGATGGGGATTGTTCCTTCGTGTCAGAGGACACAACCCCTGAGGGTTCACTACAGCCCAAGCAAGAATCTGGACACAGTTTTCTCATTAAGAACAGTATCTGCTTCCAAGGACTTAAGTTCATCTACACGAATGAGCTGGTGAATAGTTTTACAATTTGCTCGGATTGTTTCATTGTTTAAATTACTCCAAGTAACTGGCTAATCATAAGAAGTTAAGCTTTTAATAGGAATAGTGGGGGTAAAGCCACAAACTACTGTTAAAATGAAGCTGCTTCTTGTGAATAGAATTACACAGTCCAGTAGATTACAATACATGCAGGAACCCAGGCAATACCTTTCCATCCCTTGCTATTAAAAGGCTTTTTGTGGTGCAAGGTGGCATTCTGGTGAGAAGAACCCAGGTCTCCATTTGGAGAAGTGAACCCAACACTGTTACTTGCAGTTTGCTTACAGGTCAGGTAAGATAACGACGTGTACATGGGGTTTTTTTGGTTTTTTTTTTTTTTTTTTTTTTTTTTTTTTTTTTTTTTGCAAGGAGTCCATCAGAAAGAGATGCAGAGTTCAGTCTCCCTGCTGCAGTCAGCAGATGAAGGCATCTCAGAGGGTTCCCCCCTGTTCCCAGGCTTCTCCCTATAGGAACAGCAGCCATAAATCACCTACTCAAGTGCTGTAATCTCCTTGGTGCTGGAACTTGCATAGTGGGATGTTCAACCCCCTTTAAACTCCTTTAGTCTGGGATTTTGAAGCCTTGCAGCCCCACCAGGAGGAAGGGGTTGTGTCATCACACTGTATTTACAGAGCAGACACCTGAAATGGGGAGAGGTTCTGGTTTGATCAGCTCTCCAGCACCAGCAGAGATGAAATGGAAGGGACCCTGTGGGTGATGTGGGTTGTAAGTACAACCTCTGCTTGTTTTGCAGCAAGTGACCAGCCAAGTTCTGCTGGAGATCTCCCTGCTGTTCCCTGTACTGCCTCACCTTTCCCTTTGTCGGTGCTTTGTGGTTCTGTTCCTCTCTCTCCTCCCTGTGTTCTTTCTAATGGTTTATTAGTGCCTTAGTGGGGTTTTTCCCTCCTTCAGTTCCTGTGTCTCACACAATGAACAGCTCCAGCATCCCTGTACATGACTAGCAGCTTCAGGTAACGTTTAGTGGCAATTAAATGAGATTCTCCTCCCCCACCCTGCCCCTTTGTTGAATGAATCTAAAAGGCTTTTATAGGGGGGGAAATGCAGGGGGGAAATTAAAAGGGTTCATAAAAGTGAATTTCAAGAAAAGCCTAATGAAGGAAATGAACCTCCTGAGAGATCAAAGCTGAACCTGCTGTGCCAGTGCAGAGAGTTTAGGCTTTTTCTTATGTTTCCACTGGCATGAAAGCACTTGCACAAATATTTCTTCCCACAGCTTTAACTCTTAAAGTCCTGTGGGGTTGGCATTAATGGCCTATTTCTGTTTTGCCTAGTGCTAGGCCTCAACTGTTCCATGAGAAATTTGCTTACGTAAAGCTTCCTTTCACGTATGGAGAGGATTTGGCATCTCTATGATCCACCAGACCCAACAGTAGGGCTGCCACCTTCTTCTCGAAGAATCAGGTCAGCTCTGGGCTTTGCTTTGTGGTGTTGCTCCTGCCTCTTGCTACGATGGCACTGTGAGGAAAATCATAGAATTGTTTAGTTTGAAAAAGTCCTAAATGCTGTCCCAAGTAGATCAGAAGGCAATACCCTTCCATTCCCCTGGTTCCCAGCTTTGCCTCATGAGGGAGATGGTATTTGAAGGGGGAAATAGCTAATCACCTGGTCATGGTAAGTTATGGAAATGTTATGAAGTTTTAAAATTCCATTTTCCTTAAATTAAAAAAATAGGGGGCTCTCAATAGGCTCCAAGGGGGATGGAAATGTTGACTGAATTGCACGTAGGGGAAGTTCCATTAATCATGGAAAGCAAACTGAAGGGTCTTAATTTTAACCAATTTTTGTAGGCCAGACTCCCCATACCCGTAATTTTTCCATTACGCATGTAATCTCCTTTCTGAAAAAGGCTAGGTTTGTTTAGCATCAATTTATTTTTTTTGGTTGTTGTGGATTAAAGACTGGATGGTTCAAATTTGTCAGGGGCTGGCTCTGGTCTCCTCTCCTCATCTCGTCACTTGTCGCCCTTGCACAGGTCCCAAGGCTCTTACTTTTAAAGTGTTTCCATGTGTTTGAGAATAGAATAAAAATGGGGCTGCACAGAGTGCCTTATGCACTCGCAGCTTCCCAGAGTGCTAATGAGGAACATATTGGCAGTAAGTGGCTGAGTAGAGCAGTATAGCAGGAACAACAACTTGCACGCAGCCTTATTTATTGCAGGCCTGTTTCTCGGAGAGAGGGAATGTCAACCTGGATTTGGACTTTCACCTAATCTTCTCTGAAAGTACCCAGAGATATTAAGTGGCCACCTACTCGGCAGCTGGACTTCAGTTTAAAAGCCGATCCAAAAAGCCTCCTTCTACGCAAGCAAATTGCTCGCAGGCGCGGTGGTGGCTGTAGGTCATGGCCATAAGCCTCAGGTTCTGTATAAAACCTTCAGAGCTGATCCTTTTGTGTGAAGGTGGGGTGATTTTTGCCACGGTTGGAGTGCTGCTGGTGTAGGACTGGTGGCAAGGGTGGGAGTAATCCTGGCCCTTTCCTCTCCTGGGAGGTGATACCAAAGCTGTTATGAGAGACCTAGTCAGTGTGGTCTTCCCAGAACCTAGTCTAGGAGATTGGGCTTTCCTGGGCCTGCAGGTCGGGAAACAACCTTGCTGCCTCCTGTAGCAACCTGTTTGAGCAAAGAAGTGGAGAAGAAACAAAAGGAAGCAAACACCAAATTCAGTGATGTGCACCCAGACTCAGGGAACTCCATGGGCAGGTACATGCTTGTGATCAACACTTGATTTTTCAGATTGGCCTGTTGCCTTTTCACAGGAATAATGCTGCCTGAGTGGCCAAAAGGGAGGATTTTTTAGTGGACCAGCACATGTTGCAGTGCTCGGTCTCCTTCATCTCTTTTTGCCTTTTTTGAATACACAGTGTTCATAAGTTGATCTGCTGTGGGTGCTCTACTCTAGTGCCCTGTTCTCTAGTAATTCTCCTTGTTTAATACAGAAAGGAATGAAAAGTATTCCTGCCTGCTATTAATTCTCTATTCATGGGGAAAGCTGGAGATGTCTGACAGACCATCTCGCTGCTACTGCGGTGCTTCCAGGAATCTGCAACAGTATTGAATTTGGCCCAGTGAACACTATTACACTTTAAAAAGCTAGGCACTGAATTATTTTTATAGTTGGTTGCCTGTTGTGATTCATCATTATCCATGTACATTCTAATGACTTGATTAAAATATCTTTGAGCCATGCTTTTCCTGCTTTTTTTCCATTTACCCAGACCCAATCAGACAAAGCCACGATGGAGAGCACTTTGCCTTTTGCAGCATTTACCAGGTAGCAATTAGCTGACAGTTACAACAACTTCAAAACAGTACATAGTTTTAAAGAGGCCTTCTTCAAGGTGAATGGAAGAAATTTTTAAAAAGAGTTAAGTTCTTTATTAACAGGCTGACCCAGCTGCTTTGACAGTGCAAAATCGACATTGCTCTGATTTACCCTGGCTGAGAACTTCACCCTCTGCATTAAATTACACAAATTACTACGAATATTGCAAACTATAGTCAGTCCCTTCCTGCCAAGGGATGAGCTCATGATTCCTCACTTGTCTTGTGAGGGTTACGATGACCTAACCAGGACCAAAGATGCTAGTTTTTGCAGCTCCTCTTGGCTGCTGTTTGTAGCAGGAATGGTGACTTCTCTAAAGAAACACTGCCTTGTCAGCAGCGATGTGGGAATGACAATCCCTTTGTTCTTCTGGGAGGTAGAGGAATCTCTTACCAGGGTGTGCGTGAGTGGGTGGGGGTCTAAAGGCAAATCTATCAGTGTCTGGTCACATTAATCTGGCTGGTAGAAGGTTATTTCTGATTCTGTGCTGAGTCTCTCACTATTGCAAATGGCATCGCTTCCCCTGGGGATGATGGTTCCCATTCTCACTGGGTGTGAGTTTTGTCCCTGCACAGACTTGCTTATTTGCCTCTCAGACTTTTTACTGCTTCTGCAGGGAACGAGGGAGCCGGAGCAGAGCCATCATCTCACTTAGGCTGAAAAACCTTATAGTGAAGGAGGAAGCTGGCTCAGATTGAAGCAGATGCTATGTGGGAACAATTACCTGAGAGAAACTCTGGGAGGGAGTGGAAGAGATAATGAAACACCTAGGGATTTGGGAGTCAGCTTTCCAAGGAGCAAAGGGGTTAGCAGTTTAGAGTTAGAGCTTGCAGCTGTGGTAAGAATCAGCTTCCCATTCTCTCCACTCCTCCTTTTTCTCCCCTCTTTCCTCCCCCTGGCTCAGGGGATGGAGGGGAAGGTGACCTTTGGAGCACGAGTCACGTTGCCAGCAAAGAGCCCTGGCTGCAAGGGTGCTGTGCTCGAAATGCAAGATGCTGATCTCAGCTGCTGCCTGCAGCCCTGGCCAAGGCAAACAGCCGGTGTGGGGGCTGCAGTGGGGACATCGCCGGGTCCTGACCCCGCTGCTTGTCAGCAGAGCAGCTCTCTCCCCGCTGGATGAGGCGTCGCTGTCGCCAGATCCAGAGCAGCCTGAGCTCTACATGGATGTGAACTTAATGCCCTGCGACTCCAGAAGAACAAGAGCAGGATGGGTGCCCAGAAATCATCCAGCCGTAGATTCCCTGGAGCCTGGGGCTTAGCTAGTTCCCCTCCCCTTTCTCTTCTCCTGCAGGCGAGCACTCCTATTCCATCAGCTCATCTGAAAGGGCCAGCTTGTTTTCAGTTTACCTACATGGCTTCCAGTACTGTTGATAGGGGATTTAGCATATGTGTTAATAGCAGGCTGAGCTGGGAGGACCAGGGGATGAATAACATTCACTGGGTTTCTCTACCTGTCCTGCCAAAAGCCCACTGTTAGTTAAGGCTGTTTCTGTTCAACCCAATAACAAAAACAGAGTTTGGACAAATTGTCATTCCTGCAAAATAGTCTGTGCTGTACTCAGTGTGTTGCTGTGTGGAGTGAGGAAACGTCAGTAGCTCCATGGTGCAAGCAGCAACCTTTGCCCTTGCGATGCACCTGAAAGTAAAAACAGGGCCAGTTTTTGGCAGCTGAAGACCCCCAAGAGATCACAGAATCATGGAATGGTTTGGGTTGGAAAGGACTTTAAAGATCGAGTTCCAATCCCCCTGTCCTGGGCAGGGACACCTCCCACCAGACCAGGTTGCTCCAAGCCCCATCCAGCCTGGCCTTGAACCCCTCCAGGGATGGGGCAGCCACAGCTTCTCTGGGCAACCTGGGCCAGGGTCTTGCCAGCCCCCCATCAAAGAATTTATTCCTGAGATCTCATCTCAGTCTTTTTCAGGTTCAGACCAATACCCCTCGTGCCATCACTCTACTCCCTGACAAAGAGTCCCTCCCCGTCTCTCCTGGAGCCCCCTTCAGGTGCTGGAAGGCTGTTAAAAGGTCTCCCTGGAGCCTTCTCCAGAATGTCAGATCCACTGACATCTCAGTGCCTTCATCCTGGTTTGCTTTTTGACTCATTGTCTCCCCCATCCTTCTGTGCCTCGGTTCCTTTCTTTGAGTCTGAGGGTAGCATGGGGAGCTGTCTGCTCCAGCCTCTCTCCATGTCACCTTTCTGTTGACTTCAGAACTGAGTTTGAGGGTTTTCTGCTAATATTGCAAGGCCTCCTCGGTGCTGGCTGTGGGTAACGCTTTTTCCTTCTGAGCTGTGCCTCTCTTGAGCTGCTAAGAGAAAGTGTGAGCGTTAAAGATGGCTGGTTTGCAAGGGATGTCCTACACCCTGCAGGTTAGATGGATTGAGAGACAAAGAAAAGCATACCAGGAAATTAGTTGAACTGCTGGTTTTCAGTGTGTGGTTTGTGACCATTTTTAAGGAGTTGCTAAGAAATTTTTAGAGGAACCTGTCATCAGTGTGCAGATATACTTCCTTCTGGGGGAGAAACCTGTGTTTTAAGAACTGGAGTAATAATAATAATAATACAAAACCCACTTCAACAGTTTAGGTCTTTAATATGAAATTTTATGTAAATCTTGTCAATGGTGTTAAGTCTTCAATGCAGAAAGCTAAAGCTTCATCTTAGAATCACAGAATGGTTAGAGTTGGAAGGGACCTTAAAGATCATCCAGTTCCAACCCCTCTGCCATGGGCAGGGACAACTCCCACCAGACCAGATTGCTCCAAGCCCCATCCAGCCTGGCCTTGAACCCCTCCAGGGATGGGGCAGCCACAGCTTCTCTGGGCAACCTGGGCCAGGGTCTCACCACCCTCACAGGAAAGAATTTCTTCCTAATATCTCATCTAAATCTCCCCTCTTCCAATTTAAAACCGTTCCCTCTTGTCCTGTCCCTCCACTCCCTGACCAAGAGTCCCTCTCCAGCTCTCCTAGAGCTCCCTTCAGATCCTGGAAGGCTGCTCGAAGGTCTCCCCAGAGCCTTCTCTTCTCCAGGGTGAACAGCCCCAGCTTTCTCAGCCTGTCCTCACAGCAGAGGCCCTCCAGACCTCTGATCATCTTTGTGGCCCTCCGCTGGACCTGTTCCAACAGGTCCATGTCCTTTCTATGTTGAGGACAGAGTACTGCAGGTGGGGTCTCACAAGTGCAGAGTAGAGAGGGAGATACTATAAAACCATGCGAAGTGGGATGTGTATGGTTTGTTACTTAACTATGTGGAGGTTTTTTAACCCATACTGAGGGGTTCACGAGATGCTGCTGTTCTGAAGCCAACACACAATTTGGCCCAATTTATATGTGCCTTCTTTTCTCCCATTTTAAATCTAAACAAAGGCTATAAAAGCTATGCTGGGTGTACGGAGGAGGAGGTTTGAACTACCGCTTTAAAGGGCGGGAGATTACACTCTTATTTTTCCCAGTCTTGATTAACGGGGGCTATTGCAGGCGATCACCTTGGCTCAGGGTAAAATGTGTCCAGTTAGCAGTTTCTGCAGTCGGCACAGAGCGCATCAGCAGAGATTTGAAATGTGGCTTTGTTCATTATTTGTTATTGTTTCACCTGCCTTGAAATGGTGATTGCAAGCGCTTTGATTCGTGCATGAGAATGCAATTTCGTTTCAATTGTTGCAGTACCCGTCCCTGAGCCGGGCTTTGGAAACTTCCCCATCAGCAAATCCCAGCAGATCCCCCCCCCTACTTCTGCTGCAGCAGCCAGCATTCACAGGGAAAAGATGGTGGGAAGGTTATGCTGGTAAAACAAGGCATTTATGGCCATCTTGCCCCCAAATTTTTTAATTTTTAATTTTTTTTTTTATCTTTACTATTTAGTATGTTTTTCTTTAGATTTCATCCTCGGGAAAGAATGGGCCAGAACTGGCTGAGGGGCTGTGCTGACGGCAGCAGCAGAGGATCTTGCTTTCTATTTAGACTATTGATGTAGACACTCACTCCTGCTGTTGTTGCTTGTGCATTTTCTGTACCCGAAATATTTCTCATGCTGTAGCAGAACCAGCTTTAACCTAGACTAAAATTCGCAGTTAAGGCAGCGAATGTTTAGAAATGTTTTGTTTTCACAGTGATCAGGAGCTGCAAATTAGTGTTACCCCTGGTGTTACCAGCAGGAGACAGACAGCGCTGGGGATTGTGTATGCATGAGGTTGCCAGAGAAGAACTTTTGTATTTAGCTGTTGGACAAGCTTGTGCGTGATACCCTGAAAACAAGCCTCAGTGTTAATCAAGGAGGAACAATTCCAGAACTGAACACAATAGCAACAAACCTGGAAGGGACCTCGAGAAAACATGTAATTCAGCCTGCTGCTTCCAGGCAGGATCTGTTCTACCTAGACTATTCCTGACATACCTGCCTAATCTGCTTTTAATTTGTAGTGAGGGAGTACTTTAACAGCCTGATGGAGGAGATTTTTGTCTTCCTAATATTTCACCTTAATCTCCCAAGGTTCAAATTAGCGTTGTTATTCCTTGTCCTATCAACCAGGAGCAGAGAGAAAAAAATGGGTTTTGTTCCCTCTTGCCTAGTTGAGGACCGAGGGGAACTCGTTGATCTTTCCTAGGCAGGACACTCCCTGATCCTTCAGCCAGCGAACTCCCTGTCGGTGTTTTTTAGACATCTTATTCTTACTCATTTCCTCTGAACTTGCTCCAGTTCTGTGCTCTGCTTAAAATGCAGCACCAAACACTGGATTTGAGGCCTGAACCAAGGCAGGACAAGAAATACTAATGTTTTACCGGGATCCTCTTTGTATTTATAGGTCTTTAACTTTTTTTCCCCTCCTAGGAGACCCAGAAAAGGTGCAGTTCAGCTCCGTCTGGCCAGGCAGATTTCTGGGATGCTGTATGTACCAAGTGATTCTACAAAGTTTCTGATAGGGTTTTGAGTTCGACAAAAATCTGAGGGCACACGTGCGAAATTGAGATCCAGGGGATCCACAAAAGCTTGGAAGTCAGTAATATTCATTCTTGCACAGAAAATGAGCACTTGGACACTCGTAGCAACCTTTGGTGTAGTCCTGCAACAATGCTGTATGCTTTGCCATAGCCTGCTGCGGGAGAGCTGATTTGAAGGTCAAGTGCTGCAGAGCAATTAGTTTCCAGGCAAAGTAATTCTGACACCTCGGCACAAGAGGGTGCAATAGGTTTGTAATAAAACCCAGACACGAGGTGGGTCTGTCCCTTCTGCTGCAATGGTGCCAGTGGGGAAGTTTTTCTTTGCTGAGACTTGTCTTGCAAACCTAACATCCCACTAATTGGTGGAGTTCGAGCTGTGCGAGTTTGCCTCATTATTTTCGAGTCCTTTTCACTCTGAGCATTTCCATAATTATGGTAATTAAACTTGGTGGCTTTTTAATTATTATTTTTTTAAAAATAATCAGAACTGTAGTTGAATTATGAGAGTGCCAAAATGAGCCTGGCAAATCGTAATTTTAGTTTGCTGCATTATAAATCAAAAGCAGACTTGATTTCCCAGCTTGCTGGATGTTTTGTTAACCAGATCACTCCAGCTCTCCTGGGGCCTCGTGTGCCAAGAACTGTCCCTGTACGAACAATCAGGCTTTATAAATAGCAGCCTTAACAAGAGCGTCACTGCCAGATGCTGCTGAAATAACTTAGGGACTCGTGCACAAAGGAAACTCCCTCATCTGGGGGCAGCTGGGCTCCCATCCATTATCTAGGACATCCCCCTGCTTGTGAAATTTCAGAGAAGCTGTTAAGATGCCTACAGATGGGGTCACGAGCACATTCCCGTGTTTCTCAGATATTGGGCTTGCCAGCAGCTCCTCCTGATGTGCTTTGTGTTTACTACAGGAGTTCAAGATGTGGGTTTGATCTATTACTTCCACTCATGTCTTGTACAGAACCAGCAGTAACTCCTCTCTGCCTAATTAGCTCTAACCAGCGTGTCACTGTGCTTTCCCTTAGCACGGCAGCAACTGAGCTGCCTTCCAAGGCGCCCTGAATGTTTAGCAACAATTGCAAGTGGTGGTCCAGGCTCCTGCCTTCCCCGCACAACCAATTTCTTTTCTGAAAAGCCTTTCTTCTGCCTATTGCCAGTTCTCTTGGCAGGTAACACCAGCCTTTAAGCGATTAAGGTGAGTGGTGGACAGCATATCCCAGTTTTTAGGTAAACAGTGATTTTTTTATTTTATTTTTAAGTGTAGGGGGT
Organism: Thinocorus orbignyianus; assembly: GCA_013400375.1. Classification (NCBI taxonomy): domain Eukaryota; kingdom Metazoa; phylum Chordata; class Aves; order Ciconiiformes; family Thinocoridae; genus Thinocorus; species Thinocorus orbignyianus. The sequence continues at coordinate 727,714 of VXBW01008250.1, read as the reverse complement.
GTATGCAAGTCTCAAATAAGGCATTATTTAAGAAGTACTATGTGCTGATTTCAGCACAGAAATATATCAGAATATATTGTATCAGAGTATAGTCAGAAATTACAGTCTTGGCCTTTCAGACACTTTGATAAGGTAACAGGGACCCACTGGTACTTGAACTCCCTAGGGTTTCATAAGGAAGCAGGTATCTTTTGAACTAACTGTAAAAGACTTTCCGGAGGTGATGAAGATGAGAAGCCAGGTAAAATCCATCTGCCTTTGTCCCCATGGTGTGTCTTATTCTGAACACAGCCTGTCCTTTGCTGCTGATCCTCACAGGCCAGCACGGTTGCAAAACTGGCCTGCTCAAAAGCGTGATTTGGCAGGAAAAGATACCAGAGAAGAGGGACAGGTGAACTCTATGGGGTTGGGTGAATCCTGTGGGGTCGGCGTTGGTTTTATCTCAGAACCAAAGCCCGGTTAAATACTCTTCTGGTCCAGAGCTCTGTTTGAGATCTGAGTCTCTCTGTAGTTTCCAATGTATGAAGATGGTCACCCCTTGCATGAAGATGTGCTTTGGGTACAATCACAGCGCTCTTCGTATCAGTGCTATGGATGGGAAGGAAGAGCACCATATTGCTGTGGAAGCAAATGACTTTATAGCGCAAAAGTGTTCTTCCTGAAATACTTTCTGCCTCCTGTGTTGGGTCACCCAGAAGCCCTAATGTACGGGCTGAATGTCTCTTGCTCCATCTCAGCAAAGCCTTAGAAATACAGGGGTTGGAATGATAAGAACAGTCTAAACTTATGTGCTTCCATCTTTGGGCATCCCAAAGAATAAATGAAGAATGTGTTGGTTTATCCCCATCCTCTGAAAAATAAGCCTTTCCCTTTCCACAGAATTGTAAATTTTGTACTTATTTTGGTAGCTTTTTTCTGGTCAATTTATATGTATTCCGTATTGTGCAAGCTATATAATTTCTTGTATTTCCTGACTACGCCTCTGCTAACTTTACTTTTCAGATTTCTAGGCAGGGGAAAAAGGGAATCATGAGGGAAGTCATCTCTAAAAAGGGAAGATAATGCTCTTTCACATCTGGAGCAGTGTTTCTCAGTTAAGTCAAACAGTTTGAGGCTACCTGATTCCCAGCATGTGGCTTGCTAGGCTTCAAACATTAGAGGCACAGTACATCCTGAGCAACTGCTGATCGTGTACCACAGGGTATGTAAACACATCACCCCATGGGTGGAAATATTTGGCTAAGGAACACTTATTTGCAATCCTCAAATAGGTGCAATAAGCGCACCCTGTGCTGAGCAGCAGCTTCTGTACATCTTTGTCTAGAAGTTATCAAAAGGCTGAGGAAAATAGATGCCATTTCAGGCTTTCATCTGAAATGAGATTTATAAATATATATGTAGAACATATCTGAAAAAAAAAAAAAGTCTAAAGACTTACGTGTAGCAGTTGGGTTCTATGATCATTTCGGGGAAGATGCTGTCAACAGAAATGCATACATGTCTGCTTACTCATAACCACCGCAATCTGTGGACTGTTCTCCTGCTCAGACAAACAAGAGCAGGAATGACCAGCTGGGTCACCACAGAGCTCTGAGAGCATCTTGAATTAACAATCAAAACATTCCCTGCCGTCGCTCCGTGTCTGTAAGCATCATTGATGTCTCCTGAGCAGGCGGTGCTTGCTCTGAGAGCTGGATCTGTTCTGAGATGGTGGTATTGAGCTATGTCCTTGGGACAGGATTTTCTGTCATTCTGTCTGTTACAGAGCTTGTTACACAGGACAGGGAGAACAATGTGAAACTTCTGTCATTGTGCTTGAAGTATTTACTTCCAGTGAATGTGACTTCACAAACTGCAGGGCTGGAAGATCAGGTCATGTGTAATTTAAGTCCTTGTTTCTGTTGTTAATTTTTCCTGATGTTTTTGCCCATGTGGTTTGCCTATTGCAATGACCTGCTCTTATGCATCTTGCTATGAAGTGGAATTCCTGAGTGTAGTACAGAGGGGAGAGGTATTCCACAGAAACCAGTACAGGGAGCTGAGAGCTGCTGATATTTCCTAGCAGGAATTGCCCTGGGGGAAAGGGAAGAGACTGAACTTGAAGCTGCCACAGTCTGAGTTGGACGTAACTAAATATGCTGTATATCTGGTCAGCACTTCTGCCCCTAGAAAACAGAGTAGAGTGATTCTGTGAAGTAGTCAAGAGCAAGTGGCAACAGTCTCCTCCTGCAGGAATTAGGATGGCCAGCAGGAGNTAGGAAATGTGTAGATGTGGCACTTCAGGGCATGCTCTAGTGGCTGAGATTGCAGGGTTTGTGTTGTGTTTTTGTGTAGGGTTGGACTCGGTGATCTCAGAGGTCCTTTCCAGCCGTGCCATTTTTGTGATTCCAAACTCAGAAAGCTCTACTGGTATCAGTCTTGCAGGGAATGCACACATACATGAGTGAGAAATGTGTTTGCTCTTTGTAATTTCTTATTAAGAATTTGAACAGCATCTAACCCTTCTTCTGACTTTGCCTTCATAGTGCTGGATTTCTTAAGTGATGGGCTTATTAGCTGGAAAGCTGCTAATTGTACCCTGTAGTTCTCCAGATTTGTTGTTGTGGTCCAGGAAATGTAACCTCGTTCAAATTCTGCTTGTGTTCTACTTTGTCCTTGTCTGCCATTCCTTCAGGCTCGTGCTGCTCTGTCTGATTTAGGTGGGATGTTCAGCCTCTCTAGTTCAGTCTGAGCTGGCACTTTTGTGATGGGAAGCAAATCCTTGCAGTCACCCGATCCAGTTTCCATCTGTCTTTTCTAAGGGAGTCAATGATGTTTTTACACCATCAAGCTGTAGTACAAGGTGCCCCTTTACGCCTCTCTCAAACAGCTGATGTGATGCTGTAACCAAATTCAACTCTGAAACCATACAGAGTATGGCTGCGTTTGCTCTCTGAAACTTGCTGCTCATTGCGCTTCATCAGTGGTATGGAAGGAGAAAGACTGCTCTTTTCATTGACTGGAACAATCTCTCCCAAGGAAACCAGTCTCCTCTTTGAGGCAAAGTCCTTACTCTGAGGAGAGGGCTTTGGGAAATCCTCTGCCACATGGCTGTGCTCCAGTTTATGCACTGCATACGTGCCAGAGGTCTCCTGGGGGTTCTCACTGGGCAGCAGCTGCATTGTTTGTTTCCCTTCCTTATGCTGTTCCCAGCCTCACCAGTTCCTGTGACACACATTCTTCTGCCACCCACCTTCCTTTTGGATACTGAATTCATCTTGCTGGGAGAAGGGAGGACCATTGGATGACTGAGCTCAACCCGAGTCAGGGCTCTGGTGCAGCCCCTGCTCCAACCTACCTGTGCAGGCTGGGGATGGGGCTTGTCCCTTGCCCCTTTACTTTCTGTGTCTTAGGAGTGGAAGGGGACAAGTGGGAGAAGGAGTATTTACTAATGAATCCTCAAGCTCTGCTTGTGAAGGATGAGAGGATGGGGGCAATAGAAGGGTGGTGCCCGGGTGGTGTGAGCTTAGGTTAGTTTATAGTGGTTATTTCCCACCTGCTTCAAACCATCCACCTACTGCTTCTGCTGCCCTTTAGCCTAAACCCTTGGCTTCCAAAGCTTGACGAAATCCCTCAAGTTTTACTGCGTACAGCATTCTTTTAGTATACAAAATACTCTTAGCAAATGCTAAAAATATACCGTGAGTACTAAAATTATACAGCTCTTTCCAAAGAATCTTCCTAATTTCTGTAGATTTAGTACATGTCAAGAAGCGATTTAAAGGTCATCTCATTTCCTTCTGTTTGTTTAAAAAGAAGTGCTGAAGGCTAGCATTTTGGCAAATGCTTGCTATGAGTTGTATGCTTTCTACTTGTTTTCTAAGATAATGGTGGGCTTCACCTCATGGAAGCAATCAAAATGGAGCTGGATCTGCGAAATAAGGGGTGTCACAAATCTCAGCTATATTGGTAAATGTAAGTCCTGGAAAGGAATGATATATTCTGTCAAATAATTGGAGTATTCGTTAGAAGTAATTAGAGTAATTGGAGAATAAAATCTATCACTTTTTATCTCCTTGCCTTTTTTTTTTTAAGCCTACAGATTCTAAAATATCTTTCTAATGGCTTGAATTACTGTTGCATGACATCTGGCTGCACAGATGTGGTGGCAAAATAGTTGATTCCTGATGGAAAGAAATGTGCACGGAAATCATACAAGGGCATCGCTGAAGTACAGCCTTTTGCCTTGAACTCCTCTTTACCCCCTGCGTTTCTCGTGCACAGATGTTCCATCCATCTGAGCAGCTTAGGTGAGATGGGAGGATCTGCCTTTGTTATTTTGAGTGGCAAGAGGAATAATTGGGGAATTCATGAACTTACCACAGAGCCTTTGCAAGCGGGGCTGGTGCTCCATGGATGGGAAGAGAAACTTCCATTCAGCAGAGGTTTCCTGCAGGTTTCACTTAGCTAAACCTGGCACAAGAGCACAGGCAGTGGGCTGGCTGTGACGATAAGGCAGTTTTGAATGCATGAGCTTGGTGTGTTTCAGTGGTGGATCTGGAGTCTTAACTCCATTTGTCTTAATGGAGATGTATTCCAGATTTATAGTGGTGGGGAGAAGAGGGAAATGATTAGGCATAGGGTGAAACCACAGTTTTCAATGGGAAATCATGTAAACAACAGCTTCTAGTCTGCCAATGCAAATTGAGACAAATTAGGGAGTAGATTAATTATTATAATGTCATGGTAGCAATGCTACAGTTCAGGTTGCAGAAGGCATTCCATTACCAGCTCTATTCTTCACATTTACCTTTTAATTGGTAATGTATTTGTGTATAAATTAAAGCAAGAAAGCCTCTAGCCTTTTGTTTTATAGTCATTAAAGAAATGCTTCAGTGGGTTTTGGACTAGAAGGAAAGAGGGACCCTTTACAATGATCGGAACAGACGGTAATGCCCCACAAGGGGGACCTTTGTAAGAATGGAAATTCCTTTTTAGACCTCACAGTGGAATACAAGTTAGATACACATCTGATAAACAGGCTATTTTAAATCTGTGTTTGGGGATATAGAAAAGTGAAGTGTGCAGCTGGCAAGCTAAATCTCATCATGCTTCACTTCTTAGAAATAGATGGTCGCCAAACAAAAGGCCTTATTACACTTACTCTGGTAATAACTAATATACATACCTGTATGTATGTGTGTAAGTCCCTTCAGAGAACAGCTGCAGGAAGAAGCTGTGCAAGAAGACAGTTCGCATTTGCAGTGCTCTGGAGGTGATTGAAATTCTCCACATGTTTAAAAACTTTGATGTGCACTTTAGGTGTAAACCGAGTTTCAACTCATAATGGAAACTCCTCTACTTCTAATGTTCTATTTGACAGATGCTATGGCCATGAAGATAGAAAAAAAAAATTATTTGAAATGTGGAAAATCCATATTACAGTTCTAATACTGACCTGTTCATGTGCAAGGTCATTTTACCTGTGTTCTCTTCAGGCTTTTACAAATGAAATTAAAGCAAGTAGGATTTTTGGAAACTAACATGTCTGATTATGGGGATGCAGCTTTTACTTATGTATGTGTATAAATGGTCATCTTGGAACTATTAAGTTTTTCTGAAGGGTTGGTTAAATGACTGTGGCGCAGGGAAAACCTGGGGGGAACCTGACATTTCCCTTCCAGCTGGAACCTCAAGTGTTTTGTTTGACTTTTCCAAGAGACCTGGAGGAGCCTTGTACGCCCTGCCCATCCACTTGAGGAGATCTGGGTGGCTTGGGCTGTCTTGGTGACACGTTTCTGGAGCATCCATTTGGGGAAATACCTTGGGGCAAGAGCACTGGGGGCTTGCTGAATGGGAATCAGGTTGTAGTAGCTGGAACCTTCCTAAGTATCTAGGGTTCCTTTTCTCAGACTGTCACACTTATTTTCAAGGCATTGGAACCTGGCCATCTTTCTTATCAGGTTTGACAAGGGAGGTAGGAATTGTCTTGGTAGCTCTAGGGGCAGAGAAGTGATGACCCTGACCCAGGTGGGCAAGTGGTCTTGAGGCTGCTTTCAAAATAGACGCGTGTCTTGACGAACCATTGCTTTTCCTCTGGAAAATAATAAAAAGACCTGTCAGCTCCATCCATACTGTACTGGCACCTCAAGTAGAAACACTGAGACCCTTTCCTGCTCCTGGGAGCTTTACATTTACTTAGTAGGAAGGGCTGTTAATTTAAGTATGCAATTGATATATGTCATCTGAATCAAAACATCTTGCACGGATATGATTAAATGAAATTCCTCAAGTGTGTTCCTGCCATCTGGAACAACTTTTCCATATTTTGTTGTCTCATTGACTTTTAACTGAAAATGTATTTTCACTTCTCTTTTTTCTTTGGTAATGCTTACTTTTCATCTACACTGCACTTCTGTAAAAATCTGCAATTCACTTTGGAATAAACATTGAGGGGAGGGAGCTCTTTGAAGTCTGAACATGAGCTTGTTGGATATGAGAGGCTTCCACTGCTCTGAGACCCCATCCCTTTGTCCAGGGGACCTGGATTTTAGCCTAGGAATCCTATTAACCTAGGAGTTAGGTGGGAAAAGGACGTGTGGGTGATGTGATGCCCACAGCCTAGGCAGCTAATGCCACTCCAGCCATAGAGAAGGCAGGCTGACTTTGTCAGGTAAAAGCAGTCCCCAGAGCAGCAGGAGATAAAGCAGCCCGTATCTGGGATCCCAGTTGAACATTTCTCATGTTGAACCATCCTGTTGGGAGCAACAGCCTTCCTGGGTCTACTTCTGTGGAAATCAGGGTCAAAATGCTCTGTCTTTGAACCCAGAACCTAAAATACAAATGACCTCTTAAGTGCATGGTCAACTTCAGGCTTGTTAGGACTTGCTGCAAACAAGCCATGGATGAGATCAGGGCTCTGCTAAGCAGAGATGAAATGCCAAAGTGAGATTTAGGGGGTACAAAGTTACAGTTCACTATGCTCGCTGCCTTTCAGTCACCTATTTAAGCATAGAAATATGGATAAATTGTTACATGCAGGTTGCCATGCATGTGTTTCAGGGGAAAAGAACAGCAAAAAATACTGTGGATGTGAGAGTATGCACTCAGGTGAAACTAGCTTCTCTCCAGATACCCAGCCCGAGATTTTCAACTTCAGCTGGATTGTTTGGTGCTTGTTTTATTTCATTAATGGCATCTTATTTTCTGAATTACTTGGAAATCTGTAATTTTGCATTGTTCCAAGTTGATTGCTGTTCCTTTTTACTAAGTTTTGCTTTTGATTATTTTCAGTAAAAGCCAGTGCCCTCCTGCCCCCAGAACTTGCTTTGCCGTGGATGCACTCTGGAAATAACAAATCAAGACCCAGCTGTCAGTCATTCAACAGATTGAAAATATTGAGGGATTCTGCCCTGTAACGTAAGTAGCTATTTTTGTGCTTTTTTGTGACTCACTATTTCTGATGTGAAGAATTTACAAAAATAGTAATGAGGGAAGACTAAATAAGGAGAAGTACAAGAATTGAAAAGGAAGAATCCAAAAGTTAGGTTCAACTGGAACTGTTTGCTATTTGAAATGTCTATGGGTTTAGGTAACTTAAATATTTAAACCACGAAGTGAGGAAAGACTGGCTTGAGAGTACTTTGGCTCAAACTTTGAACCTGATGTTGCCCAGCTAATTCTTGTTTGAATTTTAGTCTTGGCCTAGATCTGATGCTACTGAAGACAGTAGCAATACCCATTGATATATGCCCAACCACAGAAAGCTGGGCCACTGCTTGCAAGATACTGCTGATATTATAGATTCAAAAAAATGTTTATTATTGTGTTGGCATAGGGAGAAAAGACTTAAATATCTGCTTTAAATCTAATTACCTATTGGCACTCACTTCACTAATGCTGAGTGACAGTTGCCTTGGTGTCCTGCTATAGAGAAGAGGCACACAGGTAGGTATGGGCGTCCTGACACCATGAAAGATCCTTTTGGAAGATGTTTTGTCCCTACACTGATGAATGAAGGGGTCTAAGATAGATTTGGGTAGGAAGAATACAGACCTGCATCAAGGTGGTTGGAAGCTGAAGAGTGGTCTGCAGTTCATCACCATCCTAGATGGGCAATAGAGAAGGGGCTTCCACCAGAGACTGGGTGCTGTTGCCTGGTGAGGAGACATCTCCTGTACACTCCTCAGTCTCTTGACTCCTGAAATTGATGCATATAAGGCAAAACATTTTTTGAAAGTTTTGGCCCACTCTCCTGCTGCTGACCCCAGGGGGAGTAGGATGAGTGCTTCTGACATTCCCACTCTCAAAGTTCAAGCAACTTCCTTTCTTTTCCCTTGAGCCCTCACTATGGATCCGTTGAGAAGAAAATGATGAGAAAATGTTCCTGCTTCTGACTTCTTGTTAGTGGTGGTAGTGCTGGAGCCGCACTGTCATGTTGTCAGGTCCCAGCTTGCAGTTGCAAACTTATTTGCTAGGAAAACTACTTGTGTCCTATAAATAGAAATGGCCAAGAATGGTTTGATTAGAATTTTGTTTACTGTTTGAAGTCTTCTGTTTGTGGAAAGCATTAAGCCAGTTGGAGTAATAAGCTTTCCTGAAATACTCCTCAGGAAGCTTCCTCAGGTTCAGGGCAGCTTCGTGACAGGCTTGTCAGCTTGGAAGGGGGATAAGGTACAATTGCTTTTCTGATTAAAGCAGATTGAAGTCTTTTCTCAGCCATGCAGTCACTCTCTTACCTCCCCCTAAATCTCTTGCAGAGCTATTAATCTTTTACTGCCCCAAGGATGTGGAATGAAGCTGAATTTCAAAATGCTGGGGGTTTTAGTGGGACAGAATTGTTCTCCAGCCAGTCCTCCCACTATGCAAGTGGACTGGAGTCTGGGAGACAATAAATCTAGATAGCACAATGTCCCCCTTCTCTGCCTTCCCCTCCCTTCCCTCGAGGTCCTCACTTGAGAACAGCGTGCAATAGGAAAACACTGTGGAGCATAAGATACTTATTTAAAGGCTTTAAAAAACAGGGTACTTATTTATGTTCCTAAATTTGGATTTAGGTGCCCAATGTTAAGCACTCTTCTTAGAAAATGCTGGCCTCAATGGACAAGCTGTAGGTTGTTTTTTTTAAAGCTGCAGACAGATTAAGTGGAATTCTGTTTACCTGCCTGGCAGCCCTGCAGAAATAGGATGGCAAAGCCACAAAAGGAAAGAAATGTTCCATCACTTGGAGAGTGACATCATTTGCAAGTCAATGAATGATTTCTCATTTAGGAACTTTCATAAATGGCTGTTAATGGTTGTTTGGCGGACCCTGCCAAATAGGGCCTGGATTAATGTGGTCATTGTTCTAGATTTATTATTCTCTTTTTTAAAGAACACTCTTATATATTCAAATGGACCAGAGGCAGTATTTCTAGTGAGAAGCGCAGGATACTGACTTAGGGTCGCATGTCAGGCACTGAAATTACCCTCCTTCTGTATTGAAAGAAGAGTTCTAATCTGAATGACCAGAGTTCATTTGAACCTTTAACCATTCTTAGACCTTCTGATTATTGATTTCTGACAGACTTACATACACTTCCACCTTAGGTTGACTGAACTCCTGTATCAAAAGTTCCCTGAAAATTCAGGGAAGTTCTAATCCAGGACTGGATCTCAGCTTTGTGGCTTCATCCCTTTGCCAGATAATGTTAACGTTTATAAGCAGCGCAAGTAGCTAGAATTTCCCTGTCAGTTCCTATTATAAGTTCATGATTGTAGTTGATTATAACTTTGCCAGACTTGTACTGTGGAGCTGACGTTTTCCATGCTTGACTTTTTTCTTTTTCTTTTTTTTTTTTTTTGTTGAAAGTTGCAGTTAATATGGCTCATCTGTCTCAGTGCGAGGGAGGGAGCTGGAAAATACGCTGTTTTGCTCATGGGCTCCTTTTTTTGAACTAGCAATTTTAGAAGTAGGAATTTTCCTGGTAGAAGGTATTAGTTCAGATGTCAGTTTTCTTATTTCATGTGGCACTGAAGGCTTCACAGAGAGCTGGAAGTTAGGGCTCAAAGCATTTATGTAGCTGCTTTACAGGCTTAGCCACCATAATTTCTAGAGGGTACACACGAGGGGGCCACATCCTGGTAGTGACTGTTGCAGTTCTGGAATATCAGGCTTTTATAATGCTTGACTAAAGTGCTTTAGCCTTTCTTATTTGTAGCTTTGACTTGAACTCTGCATTCTAAAGGTTTGGGTAGGGATCTTATCTCTTGAGAACTGGACCTAAAACATGAAAGCTGGAGTTTTTTCATGTTGGTGTTAGCGAAGTAATAAATGAGGATTTTGCTTTAAAAAGCTTGTGCATTTCAATCCTATCTTACTTTTGCGTAATTTTTGTCTTGACTGTGTGTTTTGGTATTAGTTGAAACGACTTTACCTCTCTGGTAAAAGCTTCAGAGTAGCACCCTGCTTAGGACAAGTTTGAAATGGATTGGAACCATGTTGTGTTTAATTCTGTCTCTAAGTTATGTTCCTGAATGCAAACACTTATGAAAATGCAAAGAAGCAGTGGCAATAAGAAGGAAGTGAACTTATTTGAACTTTCAGGAAAGAACTTAAACCCCATTTAACTTATTTAAAATGTGAGTTGACTGCCCAGGTCTGTTCTTATGCAGTTTGGATAAATGTTCCTGTCCTTAATCACAGCAGAGATCAGCCACTAGTTCTTTGAATGTAAACTGTGTGCACAAGGGCTTAAATTGAGGGTGAACTTGGGGGAATGATGTTCCTGGTCATAAAGCAATTAAACTAATATGTTCTAGAAGAGGATGGAAGGGAAAAGGGATGTCCTTTGGCTGGCAGTTACCATTCCAGCTCTGTACATTATATGAAATGCTGGCTTTGCACCATACAGCTTTTCTCCTCCACTGTCATTCCTCTATAGTGCTCTGTAAAAGCTGAGAATAATTTATCTTAGCATATGTAAGTTTATTTTTTATGTAATTACGTGTACCATCATGTTAAGTTTGTGAAAAGGTTGTGTCTATTGTCCTTAGAAAACCAAAGTGATTATCATTGGTTTGTTTTGTTACACAATTGTTTAAATTATAATAAGTTACCATCATTGTTTCTTGAGTCCAGCTGTGTTTATGAATTAAGATCTACTGACTCAAATATTTACAGTGTTCCAAAAATTACGAGAACATGCAGTGCTGGGGGTTTTCCATATGCTGCTTTATTTGACTGAGTTCTCCATTGCAACTGGAAAAGAAGTTTTGGTCTGGAACAGTTTGGTAAAAGCCTGTTGGGTCCCTCCTGTCTGCCTGGGCCAGTGCTGCCCATGGCTCTGTGGTGCTTAGTGTGGAGGCAATTCCAGTTTCCAAGAGACATCAGAGTTCTGGTGGTGATGGGTGTTGAATCCTCTGGAAAACTTGACCTGATTGGAGGCACTGGCTGAGTCCTTGGAGTCTGGCTAAAGCCAGTGATAATTGCATCAAATTCTACCCTCAGGCCACTCCAGTTCTAAACATCTTCTACATGTGGGTTTCCTGCTTCCGCAGGGAACATCTGTACTGGGATATCCTTTTAGGTTCTGGACTGGGGCAGCTCCCAGGAAGTCTGTGGATGTCTTCAGAGCACATTTATGTCCCTTTTGTTATACTTGTATTTGTGTTGTCATTATGGGCCAGGTCTTTTTGATGAGAGGAACTGGTGTTATTCACAGAAGAAGCCCCCACGACTTGAACCCCGTTGAGGAGTGTGGCTCTGTGCAGGGAAAACGTTCCTTGAAGTCTGCCAGATTTGAGCATGTGCCTATAAGCCCACGTTTAATGCTATGTTTGTGTTCAAATACTTCCTCATGCAGGGTCTGAGTCTGCTGCTACTGAAGCCATAAGCCAATATCAAATGGCAAGGGGATTAGGAGGAAACTTTCCCTCTTGCCTGGCTGTTCTGTGACTGCCTGCTGCAGAGCTCTTGTATTTTCCTTTGTAGCACCAAGTACCAGCTACTGTTGACAGGAGGGTATTAAATTTGTCGGGCCACTAGTCAGTCACCATGGCAATTCCTATGCTTCTGAGAGGGGAGAGGGAAGGGACATGAGAGGTCGTTGTACTTTGCTGTAAATAAAACAGGGTGAGTTTGTTGGAAGAGCTGAATCATCACATCTTGTCCTGTGTGCCTTGAATCCACCCTGTTGGGGCTGCTGGCTGTCACCCTCTGCCATCCCTGTTCACTTTTTGGCTGTGGGCTCCTGCTGCTTGCGCTGAGCACAACAGACCTCATGTTATTTTTGGCACCTGCTTTGTATTTTTTGTGTTGGCAATAATAAGTCAGCCATCATTTTGCTGTCATTCATAAAGCACAAACTGTTCAAGAGCAAAAACATCATGGAAAGTGGGTGAGATGCATGCCTAGCTTACCAACACACTGCCTCCATACCAGTGTGGAGACTCTGATGGGTCTAGAGTCTTGTAGACCCTCTCATGAGTTGTTTTTCTTGGTCCTAGTTCCACATCACTTTGTAAACTGAGTACAAGGGACCAGGGTGGTCACTTCTGTACAGCCTCTGTGTGTACCGTGTCTCTTGAACTAGGTCATACAAGCACATGCTTCTGCCTTCAGGTCTGAAACTAAATTATCTTCATTACTGTGGCAAATGGCATTTTTTTGCTGCGTATGTACCTTAGTCGTGAGTATTTTGCCAGAAACTAGTCCTTTCTGACCCATTCATGTGACAGCATCAGTCCTGAGCAAACCCATAGAAGTAAAATGCTCTTCCAAAGTTTGTAGGCAGACTGTCCTGTGCGTGGCCTGGAAATCTCAGCAGACTGTGCCCTGGTTTGTGCCCTGTTGGTAGAACCTGTGGCTTTCCCTGAGCTGTATTTCTTTTAATTCCTGTGTGTGATTGCCTACAAGTCTGTCATTGGGTCTCATGACACGAGTGGTGTCCTTCGTTCCACGTGCATAGGCTCCCTGTGGGTCCCTGTGACTCCCTGGATTGAGTCAGCATTTATCCAGGGATTGCACAAATCCTTAATGATGGATGTTGAAGTCTATTTAAAAATAGGTTTATGGCAGCTTTTTTACGGTTTAAAAAAAGCAAGTCCATTGTTATTGGCAGCATTGAAATGATGTCCAGTTCTTCATTCTCCGAGTCATCAGGCACCTAAGCATGTGCTTGAAGTTAAGGAAGAGTTAAGTCTTGTCCTGAAAAAAGACCTCACGGTGTTTTGTTTCATTAACGACACTGTAAACTCTAGGTTTTGTGTGCCTGAGCGTTTTTTAAATTCTCGTCTCTATTGCATGTATTGGAATAAAAGTTATTCCCCTGCGCATAGGAAATACCACTAATGGAGCTATGGACGCTTTATTTTCCTTTGTACCATGCTGAGAACTCACCTCATTGTGTCTGCCTAATTAGAGTGAAATACAATCCTCCGTCTGTCTCTCTTTATTGTTAATCACCGTGAGTTTGGATAAAAATATTAACCCGAAGTAGCAAAAGTATGAAAGCAGTATGAAGACAAAGCAAGAAAGCCATCTGTTCTCTCCTTTTCTTCCTTTGGCATATGGAGGCATGTTCTTCTGCTGTAGTGCACGTATTCTTCCTGAGGTGTTTGTTTTGTTTCATTTATATTTAATTTTTTAATCACAAGTGTTTATGTGTCTGTGTAGGTGTGAATATCAATGTAATGATACAATGGGAGATGGCTGATGGAGCTGATGTGCCGAGCAGCTGTGCTCTACTTGGGGCTTTAAAAAAAGTTTGAAATGTCCAAAATGTATTCCCCGGTTCTGGGGCTTTGTTTTTAGGGAGTTTTTAAAACTTCAAGATGAAACTGAGTGAAAAATAGTAGCATCAACTCTTTTTAAGGTTGTTCAATACTGTTACTAGTATCTTGTATTCAAGGGGTAATAAATTTCCTGGAGTGGTAGTCGATTGGGTAAGTGCTGTATGCGAACTGCAGACTGATGTTTTTCTGGAAGCTTGAGACAGTTGATCTGTTTGACGTCTGGAGAGAGATTAATGTTTTTACCTATATTTTTAACTTCAGGGGTTTGGAGTACTTGAAATAAGTAGAAGGTCCTGGGGATGGGCCCTGAGCTCTGTCCTGCAGATGTATGAACCTGCACAACTTCAGCCTCATCAGCACAGGTCTGAAACCAAACACAGCCCTGTGAGGAGGTGTTGATGGAGCTGCTTCAGTCGTGATGGACATGACTTTCTTTTAGTGCCAGTGCCCTGCCTGAGCAGGCAAGAGACCTTTTTCAGAGGCATAGGAATATGCTGCTATTTGTGAGCTTTGTCTTGCTAAAATGATGATTTCCAGCAGAAAAGGCTGTGATGAAATAACTAACAGCGGCTGAAGAGTGTGGAATAAAGAGATGGTGGGGAAAGAGGAGTTCTGAAGGAGGGGGAGAGCAATAGGTGAGCACTGCTGGCCCGAAGCCGGGTCCTGAGGACAGCCACTGTGGTCCTGTAAGAAAGAGAAGCCTTTCACAGAGGCCAGGCAGGGCTGAAGGTGGGAACAGCCTTGTGTTCATTAACATCTCAATGTTTGCCTTCAATCAGTGCTATAAGGTCTTTTTTTTTTTTTTTTGCTTATGGTATTAAATAGAAAGACTGTTCTTGTGAAATCTAGTTCTTTCATCTGGGGGATTACAGAGATAAATATCAGCTTAACACTCCAGTAATTATCTATCACACTTTTATTTTGCTGATTAGAGCTGCGAAACTTCTGAAAGTTTGCATCAAATTTGACTTGTTCATTAAATCTCTGTTGGAACTGCAGCACAAGTCAAGTCTGAAGGTGACAGATACAGCAGTTCAGTTATGCTTGCATAAAACTTCTTTAGTTTACCTGGATGATATCAAAGTGGATGTATGTATTAAAAATATGGATATTTTTAACCCTGATGAGTGTGTGAAAAACCAGGAGCTTTAAAGAATCTTTAAAGAGTCACTTAAACCCGAGCACTAATGAGCATTATCATGCCAACTGTGCAGACAAGACAAAAGAAAGAAAATAACCTATAAATATCCATGATGATTCGTTAAAACTCCTGTTTTTGTCAAGTTGTAATGGATGAACTTTTTACCAGCAGTCACTGTGAACATGAGACAGAAATAGCATTCACAGAAATCTTAGATGATAACACATCACTAGCTTCATTGTATATTTTCCGTTTCATGGTGACTACAGAGGACCAGAGTCCACAAAACAGTCTGTGCTCACACAAAAGCCCCCCCTGTATAGCAAATGAACAAAATGTTCTTGGATCAAACTCCCGTTTTTTTTTTGTCTTTTTTTTTTTTTTTAGGCCAGAAGAAGTTATTTGAATGCTCCCACAGCTTTCCTCTTCACCTCTTGTACCGTTACATCCTCTGACATCATACTGTGCTTCCAAGGAGAAGTTTACGGTGTCACGGGAAGGGCCTTAGAAGTTCAAGACGCTGTGACACTGAGAGAAAGTGTCTGTGTGTTTTCAAACATTATGGAAATTGTAAGCGTGCTTTCCAAAACTGTCAGAAATATATACTTTGAAAAGATGAATGCCTGTGTGGGATTAACTCCTCATGTTACACATGTACTCTGGAGTGTGTTGTTTTCTCCCACTGGTCTCCGGAGCCCAGTATCTCAAATGGAATCTGACACACCACACCAGATGCTAAATGAGGCCTTTCCAAATTGAGGTGTGTGTTTTCTGTGCTGAATGTAATCTTTCCAGACCGAGTTTGTGTAAGTCTGATGGGAGTTGTCCTGCTGTTTTGGAACAATTCACCTGGCTCAGCCACAGCCCATCTTTGTGTTTGTTGGTGTTAACAAATGCGTGTGGACGGGTCCCTCCTTCCCCCGCCTCCCAGTCACCCCCAGTTGAAATGGCCTGCCGGTGTAGTGGTGTAGCTAACTGGTGTACATATGGAGCGTATTTCTAGGAAATGTTATGCAAACCAGTTCCAAAAAAGAGGCAAGCATAGGAAAATGATGTTAATGCTGTCCCTGAAACAGATAAAATCCATTTCATATGTTATTCCTCTTCCTTTTAAAAGAAGCAAATAATTATAGCAGCTGTTTGTGCTATAACAAACTGGCATTGTGTATTCAGGGATAAAACTAAACAGCTGATCTGTTGCAGATCCCAAGACTTCATAACAAGATCTTGAAAGGCAGGGTTTACCTGAATGTGAAACAAGAAATGCTCCAGTAATGCTGGCACTCGGTAACTGGGAATACAAATGGCAAGTCAAAATGAGCATAACCAGCTCTGACAGATCCCTGGCTTGGACAGGAGAAGTCCTGCACCTTGTTGAGGAGGAGGGTAGCTGTGAGATTGCCTACGCTGGTGTGGTTTAAGGTACCAATGTGGTGGATGGCACAATGTTGTCAAGCTCCCTCTTCATTTGCCATAAATGTTTTGAGAAGCGAGTGCCATCTGACTCCCCTGTTGAGGTTGTCCAGAATTTCTGGGCTGAGAAAAGGGGAGGATAGGATGGAGATGAATTTTTTCTTTTCAGTGTTCTTAGGTGAGTGATTAGGGTTCTCATCAAGCTGAGCAGAGACTTGCACTCCAGTCTCTCCCCTGCAGGAACTCTTAAATACCTAAAAGTTGACTAATCTTTGGATACAACGCCGTGCCTCTGCTGTGTTCTGTGTGGCACTGCAGGAATCTGTTTTTTGATGATGCTGATCTGTCAGCTATGCTGTCTTCTAGATAAAGTGCTGTTAATGCATCACTTTTGAATGCATGAGACTTTCACATGGCAGTGACAGGTAATATATACTTGTTTCCTTGGAAAAAAAGAATCTTTTCCGTTAGCAATGACTTGCTGATTGCCTATTTATTTTCACAAATCTTCTCATGTCAAAATATTTTGATAAAAATCTGGCCCGTATTAAATAATCAAGAAAATAATTACTACTTCCAATTTCATTTAATTTTGGACTGTCAAATAATCTAACAAGCTTATTTTTAGATCTCGGGAATACGTCTTATAAGGTGCTGCAGTGAGTGAGCAAAGATGGCTTGTACTTGGTGGCAGTCGGGGAACGGGGGGAAGCGGCTGATTTCAAATCCCGGCACTCGTTAGGATTGAAAGGGAGTGAGCATGGGGAAGCAAGAAATACTTTGTGTGCAATCTTGACCCAGCAACATGGGGTTAACGATCACAAAGTGGCAGCCAAATTGGTTAATTAGAGAATAAGTGCCTGCTGTTTGCATCTTTCTCATTAAGTCTGAAGAATGCAGCTGCTGGGGAGAGGTGCTGAGGTCCTGCTCCACTGGAATTCCTTCTTGAATGTTGAATGTGACTTCAGTGGTTATTGTATGTCTTGTCATATACCCCAAAAGTTGTATACGGGGTCAAACACGGAACTGTGAAGAATATTTATTCTTGGTTTGATATGCTGGACTGAAACCTTACCATAAAACGTTGCCGTTTTAACGTGCAGCAGGAATTTCCTGTATTTATGCCATTAATGTTGAAAACATTGAAGTTTCAGAGAAGAAGGGAGTTAGGTAGGGCAGGAGGGTGAAATTGAAGGTTAAGGGGTTGATTATTTTTTTTTAAAGGAGGATGTGGGCTATTTGACCAAGTGTTTGGAGGCTGTCCCCAAACGTATGCCGCGTGTGGAATTCCTCTTTGAACTCCACCATGAGACTGATGGGAGAGTTTGTGTGTTAAATAACCAGTCTGAGACTTACAGGAACCAGGCCTGAGCAGTTGGGACTGGAGAAACCAAAGTGCCTGGAATGCTTTTTTATTTTTATTTTGCTTATTTGTTTTGGTTTTGTGGTTTGATTCTTTGAAAGGCGAAAGCCAGTGGAAGGAGAGTGAATCTGCCCAGACAGGTGATGCCCTGCTGCCTGGTGTAGAGGGGACTGGGAAGGTGAGGAAGATGAGAGGTGAGTGAAGCAGTGCAGGTCAAGAGATTGGGATTGGGATTCAGGCAGTTACTCGATATGCAAAAGTAAAAGTCTTGAAAGGTGGTGTTTTACAGGGGCTTCCAAAACAACATTGCTCACAGTGAAGTGGGGCAAAACACTCCTGCTGCCTGTTAACAGGCACCATAATGTGAGATTGTTCTCTTAAGGCTGTTTCTTGTAATCCTTTTTTTCTCCTAGAGGCTGAGTGTTAACTCTGTTTGGAGGCCAGATATGGGCAGAATGATGCTCTGCTCTGAGGACGATGGTAATTCAGGGCGGTTTCCTCAAGCACACCGAGGCCGTTAGGGACCTCATCTTAATGACAGTCTTTCTCCATCAACTTTTGAGTCAGGTTGTTGCATCCTACAGCTGAAACTTCCAGCCCCCTCACAAGGATTTTGGACACTGAGTCCCCTATGGAAAATTAAAATGAGATTAGAGAAGCTCAGCCTGCTTTTCTAAGTGGATTGAATCAGAAGTAGGATCAGGCTGGGGGTTTTGTTAAGAATCAATTGAAACTGAATACTGCAATCACTTTAAGCATCCACAGGGAGAGAAGGCAATTTCTCTGGAAACAGACAGTATTGTATATCACAGAATTGAATATTCTGCATGGAATATTTATTGAAAAAGGATTTACATTACCTTAATTTTCCCCTACAAATGTCTGCCCTTTTCTGGCTGGAATTGTGTTTATAACCACATCCCTGTTTCTACAGCTGCTAATAGAGCTGATTTAAGTTGTTCATTAAAAAAAAATGCTTTTCATGGAGAAAAGAATTGTTCTTAAAGTGCATCTGACTAAAATATGCCAAGGTTATTAGCACTTCACATTCTGCAAATGAATTCATATCTTATTTAAAATTTTAATTGAACATACACAGCTTGCCTGTTTAATAACTTTCCTGAAAAGATTATTCTTTTCCCAATAAAAACCAGACTGTGCTCACTAAAGAAAAATCTAAGGAAAATTTGAGCTAAATTACCTTTTCCCTCAAAAAAAAAAAAAAAAAAAAAAAAGATGTTTGAAGAAATAAAATAGAAAAATAGGTCTCTTTGGGCCCTGCAAAATGCAAATATCTCTTAATGGGCAGGTTTTGCTTGGCTGTTAACTACTTGTAGCTATTCTTGCTTCATTTGGTTTGCATAACCGTGGCCTAATTCAAAACTCTTTTTTTTCCCAATGTACCCCTTTGTTACTACTTTTGTGCTAGTACTTTGGCATTTCCCTGTTTCCCTAATAGCTTTATATCTCTCTGCGACCTGGCCTGCCCACATGGTATGGGTGGCAGGGACACCTGAGCCTGAGCTGCTATCTGTCCCTGCAACTTGTCTTCCTAACCTCTGGCTTGAAGGCTGTTGTCACCCCAATGGAGGTGGGGGATCCTGGGTCAGGTGTCTGCTCATGGGCCAAAGGGATGATGGAGGGACACTAGAGGTCTGGGGAAGAGAGACAGGTGATGGGGTTGTGTGCTGGACCTTTGAGCAGGGAGATGGACGTGGTGGGCACCACGACCAGGAGTGATGGGTCTGGACTGTATTTAGTTTGCAACCTACCTGAAAAAGCTCTTGCTTTTGTCTCCACCAGCACCCTGGGGGTTGAGCACACCCTTATGTTAACTCTTCCAGCGCAGTTTAAGTCCACGTTTACAGTTGATAACAACAGAATCAATCCCTTATTAAAAACCAGGAAGATCAAAGCAGGAAAAGTCCAAAGAACTTTGTTGATGAACATCAGTAGTCAGCTTCCAACAAGTAATTGTTCTCAATCTAATTCTTGCCATGCATAAACAAGGGCTCCACCAGCTGTACCTTGATATCAGAATTAGTTTGATTTGAAATCAACCAGAACACTTGCGTCCTGGCAATGCATCACTTTTTATGTTGCATGTGATTCCATTAGGAAAGATTTGATGTCACCCTCAGGGTAAAATTGCTGATTTCAATCTTTTCTGGTTTCCCTCTTTGCTCTTTGGCAAGTAGAGAAGTATTTTGCTTTTTTTTTTTTTGCGTAGTTTTCTTTTGAATTAACTAGGACACCTCAGAAGTCTCCTAACAACAACAACAAAAAAAAAGTAAAAAAAAAAGAAAAAAGACTGGTAACTGCCATCTTAATGTTCTCCAAGTAAAGCATCTCAAAGATCTGTTATTGTTTTTCCTGACTTGCAGGTGCTGTGTTTATTTTTTAAGATGGGAGTCCATGCCATCCAGCCATTACATAAAGAAATTTTGGACTGTTTTACATGGGTACAGGACGCTTCCAGGATGCGTAAGAGACATTCTCTTTTGGGGTTTTAACTGCAGCTCTTTATATCTCTAAGACTTTTGATAACCCAATATTACAGAGAAGAGCAGACTTTGAGGTTAGACTGAAAACGAGCAGAATGGCTAAAAGAAAAGCAGTAGGGACAGCTGGAGAGAGATCACTGAAATGCAGTCCTGGTGCAGCATCTTTACCAGCACTAGGTACTGCATGGTGGGCAGTCCCTCCTTCCTGGGACGTTGCATGACAGTGTCCATTTTCACACTGATGTATTTTTTTTCTCCCTCAAATTTAAAGAGGAATATAATGAATGCAAAACCAGAGTTCATGCGGCATTTGTCACTACTGCACTACTGTGGCATCTTGGCCTATCTGTTCTGAATAACCAGCTCCATAGTTCCTGCCCCATGTGAAAATTAACTGTAGATCCCCCAGATGAGATCTAACCACCTCTTCCCCCAACTCATGGCACGAGAGGATCTCCAGGAGAACTTGAGAAGAGGTAGTGTCATGGGAGGCAGTGTCCTGACTGAAATTTTGTGGTGTTGACAATATTTTTGTTAAAATTCTTTAGACAAATCTGTGTGGAATGTAATTGGTTTGGATTTACATTTATAATATGAAACTAAATTGAACTCTGAATTTCCAGTCATCTTCTAGGCAGTGATACTTTTTGACTCAGGCTTAGCAGTTGTGTCCCATTATTACCAGTGATACGTTAAGACGACATGGCCAAGTACCATAGTCCCTGTGATATTTAAATATATAACATATTTGCTTTTACATCTAATCTTTCAGCAACCTTATACTTTCTGATTTTTTTTTCCTCAAACTGAGGACAAGCTTTTTCCTTTATTGGGGAATTCTGTTTTCAGTCAGAAGGTGTCAGCAGCTCGGACCTGAGGGATACTGTCAAATAGTGCTAGTTTAGTCATAATTTTGCAAGAATGACCACACCAAAATGCTGTGTTTGCAGACACTCCGAGTCTGTGGCAAAGGTAGGAATAAGAGCTATCATGCCATGAGATAGATATATAGGAGATTTTTTTTTTTTTTAACTTAACAAAAAGTAAAGAAAACTAGAAGTGACAGGATAAGCCAGCTCTCTATTTTTTTTTATTTTGTTTCTTAAAACCCACTGCAATGTTGTAAGGTTTGGATCCGATAAAGGTCCCAAATCTTTGCAAATACTGTGGAAGGCTTTCTGGGAGCTGGATACAAGGCAGGACCCCATTTCTTTTCAGGTAGTTCAGGCAAGCATTCAGATGTGGAGCTCTCATCCATGTTGCACAGAACCCTTTTTGCAACCATTTCTTGGAAAATACTGCATTATTTCTCAGTGCAGGAGCTCAAGACCTGTTTTACACCTGTTCCTCCAGTACACCTGTGCTTCCAGGATCCCCATCAAATAGGCATAATTTATACTGACAGAAACTACTTTTGCTGATATTAGCTGGTAACTATTCAGTGAGTGAAAAGTGCTGATAAATGTTCTTTTACATGGCTGCACTGGAAAAGCTTTTCCTGGCACACATCACAAAAGCTGACCCTGTTCCTCACTTTAATTGACATCGATGGCCAGATTGGCAAGTTTCTCATGTAGATTTAGTGTCTGGGATGGAGTCAAATATCCTCCAAACTTTTCACCAGGGCTCCAGAATTAATAATTTGGTGGGGTTTTTTTTTGGAAAGCCGGAGTTTGGTCACGGTGTACATGTGTGGCATAGTGCGGTAATCCCCTGGCTTGTGCCAAGCAGGTTGGCTCCAGCTCTGCACCTCCCTGGCAGCAGCTTTGGCGGCCTCAGATTTAGCTCTTGGAAAATGTTGTGCTGGGGAGTGGAAGAAAAGGAGCTTGGCGTTTTACAGGGCCTTGAAAACAAAATGCTCTTTTTCACAGGAGGATTTTAGGATTGGCTTGGGGGAGGGAAGCAAGGAGCTTGTTGAGAGGTAAAGGGAATATCTCATTAATGATTTACTAATGAGCTGTAAAAGTTCTGACTTTATAACTTCTGAGGATGGAAAATGTTTCTTGGAATGCTGCAGCCCCACAAAGGCTGGGGCAGATCCTGGCTGCCTCTGTGTAGGGTCTTTGATGGAGTCTGTCTTACCTCTTTACTCCAGTCCCTTAGGCCTTAGAAAAGATTAATCACAGTGTGGTGGGAAGCACATGGAAATAGCAAAGAGATGAGAAACGAGAGCGGGAGAGAGGAGAAAAGCCCCAACATGAAACACTGTTTTCTTTCTGGTAGGGCTCGGACAGGAATAAATTGTCAATGATCTCACTTTTGAGCAATGTCAGTTTATTTGTACTGACTCTGAACTGGCCATTTAGCAGGGGCTTCTTGCTCTGAGGCCCGACGTGCTTCTCAGCTCGGGCTTACAGGGGAAGAGCCTTGTAATGACACAAGGTTTATGTATCCCGGGAGTCAGCAGGGATTTGGTTTGCGGAGGTCCAGCCCGAGCCTGGTGCAGTCAGTCTGAAGGACACTGGCTTCAGCCTGTCCCTGACAAATCGGCTTAGACATAAAGGGAGAGCTGCATATATCCATAGTTGGGCACAAAATACATGAAATGAGGCAGATCAGAGCCTAACGGAACAGAGATAATTAACTGAAACTTGACAACTCTGAAATCAGAGTCCCTGGGTTGTTGAATGGCAAGGACTTGGAAAGAGTCCAATACAGGCCAGGTTATGGTATAGATTTGCCTTTCCTGCAGTTAGCATGTTTTCTTCTGCGTTGTGTCTCTAGTTTGGAAGTGCTTGAGTGTTTTGTTTTGTTTCTCTAGCTAGTTCTTCTGGTCTTTATTTCTCCAGTAGTAGCTAAGGGTAGTACTGGAGTTAAGGCAAGGATCTTGACATTAGTCTACCAGGGCTGAAATCCTGGTTCTGCTGGTGACTTATGTCACCCCCAGTTAGTCATTTTATTCCCTCTATGCTTCAGTTGTGCACCTATGAAATGCTGTTCGCAAAGCTTTTCTCCTGTTCATCGTCAGTACAGCCTTTGGGATGGGGCTGCTCCTGACCAAGTGGATGTGAAGTACCTTGCAGAACAAGCCTGTTGCTTTGTTCAGACCTGGTAGGGTTTTTCAATAAAATATTAAGAATAACACAAGTGGAAACCCCTGCTGGGGTTAGCAGTGAAATCTCTGTGGCTTTCAGCTTGCGAGGAACCTTTGTTGAGTAAGCACAGCACAGAAAGGAGCTGTGACCTCTCCAAAGCCCTGTGGACACTTTTCTTTGCAGTGACTCTTGCCTGGGAACAACTCTAACACCATAAATCCTCCTGCACAAGGCAGCGCTCCCACGTCCTTGTACTGTACAGGAGAGCAGAGACCATATGAAGGTGCTGCACATTCACAACCTTGTCTTGCTCGGAGAAGTTGGAAGGTACCCAAGCATCTATCTAAGCAGTGTTAACACTTTGTGTTTTCTTGGTTTTAAAGCTCAAGTGTTTAGTTAATGTCTACACAGGTGGTTATGTACAATGGCTCCCTCTGCCAAGTTACAAATCTGAAGTTTACTGGAAAGATAAAAAAAATATCATAAAGTCAAAGTTTATTCATGGTTTTTGCAGGTTGTAAATGTAAGGAAATGAGACCACTCATGCAGATGGGCTTAACGTATGCCTAGTGTGATACCTAAAATTGCCACTCAGTAATTACAGACCTCAAGGCTCAAAGCAGTGGGCAGAAGTCCCCTTTAACATTGTAGTTTGTCACATGGTTTATATTTTACAAACTAAGTATGTTCAGCCAGTGTGACTGTATTTTGCAAACATTGCAGCAGAAAAGCTATTTAACATCAAAGCATACATGTTTTAAACTAAGTCCAAGTATCTTTCTGAAAAAGAACTGCTGTGCAAGGGGTGGGAGATCGACGGAAGAGGATTCTGCATTTGGCCCATAACAGCCCAAGAAGTGATGCTCCAGGTACTGATGCAGCCTGTAAGGCACAACAGCTTAATTTCTCCCAGTTTTATGGTTCTGTCATCTCAATGATTCTGGGAAGAGCTAAATGACAAACACAAATCTGAATGTCTGAATTTTCATCTATTTCTGAATGCAAGGATGCATATACAGCTTCTTGTGACTGATGTATGATGTAATGTAAGCATCTTCTTTTCCCATTACCAATTGTTGTAGGGGAGATCTAGGTCCTCCTAGGTAGGACCCTAGGAAAGAGGGACCTAAAAGCTTGTAGATAACCTGTTTCAAGGAAATGTTGTTACAGAATCACAGAGTGATATGGGTTGGAAGGGACCTCTGGAGATCATCTTGTCCAACCTTTCAACCATAGCAGGTCCTTCTAGAGCAGGTTGCACAGGAATTTGTCCAGACCAGTTTTGAACATCTCCAGAGAAGAAAACTCCACCACCTCTCTGGGCAGCCTCTTCCAGGGCTCTGCCACCCTCAAAGTGAAGAAGTTCCTCCTCGTGTTTAGATAGAACTTCTTATCTTGATGGGCTCTCTTCTGGAACTGGGTTGCTGGGACAGCAGAACTGTAAGAGTCTGTTGCAGATCCTGCCCTGTGTAGGTGGCAGGAGAAGAAGGCATATGCCAGGCAGCTTTCTCCATCTCCATCTTCATTTAGCACCATAGAAAGAGGAACTTAAAGTTGTAGGGGACGTGTCTTCTGAGGAACTGGTCTGAAGGCCATTCCTCTGAAGCCTTGCTGGTGTATTGCTGCTGATCTGAAAACGCCTCTAGTAGCAGATTGCTCCTCTAGGTTTCTAGCCAGAAAAACATTGGTTTGGTTTTCTCCTGCATCCTCGTTTTCATGTCATCTTCAGCTCAGGCTGTTAGGAAAGGGAGAAAACATAAATTCCATTTCTGCGAGCTCTATCTGTACAGTAACCTTCTTGCAATGTAAATACACTTGTATATGTCTGAGGAGCAGGCAGTGCCATATGTGGTTGTCAGGTCTCTCAATCTTAGACTTGACTTTGAGCTGCACGAGGCTGTACTCATGAACACATGGACAAACTGAACTGCTTGAGGGGGGACAGGAGCCTATTTGTTATTATTGCTAAGTACCTCCTGAAACTGTAGTACTCAGTGACTGTGTGCCAGCTCCTGAACTCCAGTACCAGCCAGCCGTGTTTTCATGATCAACCTCCCCTCTGGGACTGTTTTCCCAGTTGGGTGAGTTAGGAGCCAAGGCAATACCTTCTTTGCCGTGGTGAACTTGTGTCATTTAGATGTCAGAATCTACTTCAGCCATCCCTAAAGAAATGATGATTAAAACAGGCCCCAAGTGACGCATGTTCCTCCCCACTGCTTCCCGGCGGAAGGCTCCAAGGTCTGTTGGTGAGATTGAGCTTCCTACTGAGAAGTCAACTCAAGCTGGCTAGAGATTAAATAACGCTTTTAACTGCCTGATACTGTGAAGCTTAAAAGAAATAAAAAAAAGACATGCAGTGTCACCTTAGGGAGTGAACCAAAGCTTGCTGAAGCCCATTGAAAGGTTTCCATTGAATTCAGCAGGTATTGGATCAAGCTGCCAGCAACATGCTGGTGTGGCCTCGGGTCACAGCTGTGCCACTGCCACTAAAGGAGGTTGTTGAGGTTTGGAGCTCAGCTCTATCCCAGCAGAGGCAACCGAAAAAGAAAGAAAAGGGGTGGGATTGAATGTGGAGCTCATTTTGGATGCTTTCAGTTTACAGACTGGATTTATCACCCCTAGATGAAATGATTTCTCAGTGTCAGACACCTGCCCTTCCCCACAACCGGCTCATAAATGACACTGCTCTTTAATATAATGGTTTTAAAGGTACAAAGGGTAAGTTCCAG
Source organism: Thinocorus orbignyianus (assembly GCA_013400375.1). Lineage (NCBI taxonomy): Eukaryota > Metazoa > Chordata > Aves > Ciconiiformes > Thinocoridae > Thinocorus > Thinocorus orbignyianus. The sequence goes on along the minus strand of VXBW01008250.1, from coordinate 701,777 downwards.
CTGAAGCAATGTTTAATTTGGCTTTTGTGGTTCAGACGGCAAAGGAGCCGTGGACATGTCAGTTTGAATTTGAGCTGCGGTGGTGTGTCAGGCACCCAGGCCCGGTGCCGAGCGCGTACCACGGTGCCCCCATACAGGGCCTCGCGCTTCAGGCCGCCCCGTGCTTCAGGGAGCACTTAACATATGAAAGAATTTATTCCTGGTTTGAATTTGAGCAGTGCTGCAGCACATTGTGCTTTATTACAATGCTTCTGAATTGCTTTCATAATTTCCCCTGTGCCACCACCCGAATGTAATTCTCCTCCCGTGCACGGCTTAGTGCATGGAGATCGCCTGCAGGCGCCTCCGCCGCGGCCCGTACTTTACATTCCTATAGCATCCCTCAACCCCTCTGAGAATGAATTCTAATCCACAGTAGTCCCGTATGGAAAGCCAGGCGCCGTTATGTTCTGTAAGTGAGGAAAACCCAAGGTGAAGCGAGACTGAACGCTATGCGCGGGGACGGTTGTGATGGGTGGCAGGAGGGAGAAGCCGGTGGAGCTGCCAGCTGCCTGGTTCATTTGTGCTACTGGGTTTTGGTTTGGCCCGTGCATCGCTAACTGGATTACAGGGAGAAAAAGCTTTTGATTGCCTAAAGCTCATGCCCATCCTGGCAGAGGCACTGGGCAGCCTTCAGCACTCACATATATTCCAGTTTTAATTACGCATTTTTTTGAGCTTAGGAGTTTCCCTTGAGACGTGCGTATTCTTCTCAGTTAACCTCAGTTTCCAGAGGTTCAAACAGAAGACGAGTTTTCTTTGAAATAAGTATCCTTCTGCTTGCTCAATTTTCTGGAGCTGCAGAGTCCTTCAAGGTGTTAAACAAATCTGTCAGCAAGGTTATTCGTCACATCTTGGTCCTGTGAACAAGTTGGGATTATTGTGTTAGAAAAGTGCTCAGCACAGAGACCCCATCCTCTGCTCTCACTTGAGAGAAGAAAACTGGATGTAAAGTTCCCTCTTAATAAATGTGTCCTCATTTATCATCACTTACTGTCTTTGGAAAATGAGAGATTGTTTTTCCGAGTGATCCTGTAGCATTGGGAAGACTTCTGCAGCTTTGACTCATTGTGATTATTCCCAAGTGTTGTCATCGGTTCTTCCTGTATTTATGTGAAATTGCTCTTAGCCAGTGCTTGGCTCCCAAAGCTGATCATATTCAGAAGTTCTTTGAATAGGGGTAAAAAAACCCACATCCCCACTCCCTGCTTATGGTCTAAAATATGATTTGCTTCATCCAGCTTCATGCTGCTGGGAGATGCCAGACTGAAACTTGTGCAGACCCCAAATATTCTATTTTCCTTCATCAGACATTGGTGGTACAGGTTATATACGGTGGTTATAATTAAAGAGAAGTGGAAAAGAATGTGATACAGATCACTATACAGTTATGGTTACACCTGTACCATGCTGTTCCGTTCTCCGAATGTCTAAACATGCCAAGACGTGATTCTCTGCTGCCCTGGTGTCGTGGTCGCATCCATCAAAGCAGAAGTGTTATTAAATTGGACTGGGGATGATTACATCCACTTTAATGTAAATGATTATGGTACAGATTCGAGTCCCGCTTTGCAATGCGCTGTGTGAAGATGTGCGAGTTATGCTTCCTATGAGCATAAGGGAGAGCTGGCTCCTTGTAGCAGGCACTGATACAAACTAATCCAATCCCAGACTCAGTACAGTTATGGATTAGCAAGTAAAAGCGCAGTTGCTTGTTACTAAACTCCAGAGAGGCTGGCTGGTTAGAGCAATGCAAGAGTCAAAAGGGAAGAATTTTTAACCTGTAGCCTCCAACATTGATTCTGCTGGGGAATCGATAATTTGTAAGGTTCCTAGTCTAGAGAGGTGTAGCAGGGTCCCTGAACACAGTGAGCTGGGGCTACAGCTGAAAGATTGTACAAAGCCACACAAAAAAGCTGAAGTTTATTTCTCTCAGCACAGTTTAGTTTGGAGCTGGAATGTATCTGCCAGCAGCAGCCATAGCGTAAGGGTGTTAATAATGACTTTCTGTATGAAATGGGCATACAAACTCACTGTATTCTCTTCAGCAAGTAAACACTCTCTTTTTAAACCAGGGCTTGTAATAAAGGCTCCTTTCTCTCATTCCTTCTCTGGCCAGATGTTTCACTGTTACCAGTGTAGCAGAGAAACATCTTCAGCTCAGAAGGCCACCATCAAAACAGTCCCTACACCCCTGTCATAATGTCATCTTTTCTGCTCTATTCATTCTCTTCCAAGTATGTACTGTATTTTTCTTTTTAGAAAAAGAGTGCAGCTACTTCTAAGAAACTTTCTCCCACACTGAATGTCTCTCCCAAGCATGAGAACATTCTACCCTTTCATTTACTTACCAGACATTGCATGATTTGCAATGGAAACTGGCAAGAACATTTAAAATAATAAAAAGAAAAATTGCGATCATCTCAGAACTGGGAGATGAGTGCATTTGCTGAGATACGCAGGGTTTTTAAGCAGTGTGATTGAAGTCTCCAGGAATGTTGACTGAATTTTAATTTGTCAGTAACAAAACGATATGTATGGAGCGAGCGTGGTAGAGGTCAGGAGAGGGTGAGAGCGGCAGAGCCACGCAGGGTAAATGCATCCCTTCGTGCGCAATGAACAGGTTTTTGGTTACTGCAGTTTCCAGACTTGTGCTCTAATCTTTATTGATTTGAGAAAGGGCTCTCACACGCTAATTAATGCGGCATTCGTTGTCCACAGTGCTCTTGGAGGAGCTGTCTGCTGTATATTTTAGCATCGCTCCAGCCAGTGTGGGATCTGCTCCTGGGCTTGGAATGGGCAAAAATGTGTGTTTATCCTTGGACTTAAGATTGTAAGTAGAGGGTGGTCAGGGCTCAGGTGGAGGGATGCTCATTTCCAAATCTGTCCACTTTTCCTGTGTGCTTTGTGGGTGAATCCTTGAGAGAGTTTTTTTTTGGAATTGTCTTGTCTGTTTTTCAGGAGCCCAATTGCACCTTTTGTCTGGGTGCAGCAGTTTGTTTCCTCAAGATCTTGTGAATCCTGATTAAAAAGCAGTGCGTTATTTAACTCCACTCAAATGAAAAGAAGGCATTCAAAGAAAATATTGAGATTCCTTTTCAAATAATAAAAAGAAAGGTTTGGTTCCTCTGTGTAACTTTTTCAGGCCACAAGATTTTGCAGATAACTCCAAACCAATTTTGAAGTGCTAGAAAATCTACATGAAAAGTTCCTGTGTATTGTCTGATGAAAGCACCACTAATTGCTGTGTGTTACGCCACCCAGAAAGGAGTAGTGATCTGGTCTTCAATGGAATTGGTTCTCCTGTAAGCATGAAGCTGGGCTTTACTTGATCTGCTATAGCTTCTTTAAGGTCAGTTTAAGAATTCTTACAGTAGGTTTTTGTTTTATATTAGAGTGGGGAGGTGACAGGTAATCCAAAGAAGAGGTCTGTCTGAGGTCATCACGCTGAATCAGGCAATGACACACTCAGGTTTTGTGGGCTTTTGTCATTGTGGGAAGTGGCCAGGGACTGTTTGGGACTATATGAGTAGCTTTCTGAGACAAAGCTAAGAGAGCTCTGTGGGTTTGTTGTAGGTAGGTCAGGGCAAGTGCCCTCTGGTGACACTGGCTTTGGTGCCGCTGCCCTTCAGACCTTTCTGTGTAGCGCACAGCATCCTCCAGAAATTGCATCATCTCCTCCAGTTCTGTCTCTGAGAACGCGAAGCTGTCATCTAGCTCGGGCACTTCTCCTGCTGTTCTGTGCTCCTGTGGTGTCTCCAGCCACAGATCTCTGGCCAAAGCAGCAGTGAGGAGAGGGGTTATATAGCTAACGTGGCTCTGATTTGAGACACAGAGATCAAGGGGAGTAAAGGTTTTGCTTCACCAGCATTGTCAGACCTTGTTGACATTTCTCACTCAGTCCTTCATCCGTAAAGTGAGACTAAAAACCCTCCCTAAATGCTGGTTGAGCTGGGAGAGTGATTTCAGTATCATTTGTGAGGCATTAAAGCCCAGATCCTTAAAATATTTCAGCATCTTTTTCCTATTTAAGAGTTGCTGAATGAAGCATCTAAATGAATCAATCTCTTGGTTTTGGGCTGGCTTTATTTGTGATTTTTTTTGAGCATTTTGGTTTGGCAAAACCACGATAAACTCTTTTGGGATGGAGGCCACGTTTCTCTCTGAAATCTCGTGAAGCGGCACACGCGGTTCTGCGCCCCTCTATCGTGTTTTGCAGCAATGAGGGAGCGATGGACCAGGAGCTGCGGGGAGCAGTCCAGCTGTTCCCACACAAATCCATTATTTGGATGAAAGGAGCCTGTAGCTGTTAAAATGATGGCAGTGAATGGCACCAGAAATGTGATAGGCAGATGGATGTTAATGTCACAGCTGTAAAAGGCCCATATGAGAAAACTGGGATAAAGGCTAATTTATTCTACTTTACTTGTATTGCATTGTTGCTGGGTTTATTTTCTGAATGAATTGGGTACTTGGCGACGTGATTTCCAATTGTAAAGTGATAATGCACAATTGCCAAAGCTGTCAGGTACCGCCAGCTGGAGGACTGGCTGCTGGGATCCTCTGCTCGCCCAAATAAGAAGTGGGAAAGTTCTTAGTCAGTCATGAGTGCCTGTTGAAGCACAGAAAAAAAAATGTTGTTTCCTTCCTTTTCAAGTTTCCTCCCTTTTTTTTTTTTTTCCTTTTTTTTTTTTTTTTTTTTTTTTTTTTTTTCCCCTGCAGTACTTGGGCACTGAAAATGAAGAGTTTGAGTTGCCCAAGGATAAGGGAGAAGATCCAACCCAAAGCTAACAAAATAGTCAGGAGCCAACAGATTGTGACCGGGCAAGGAGGATCATGATGCTGGTCTGGTTTAGTTGGGCAGAGAAGGGAAAAAGCAGCTCCCAATTAGCAATCTCCAGCTACTTGGAAGGGAGTCACCAAGCTGAAGGAGATGTTAGCCGTGCCAGATATTAAAACAAGGGGGCAGCAGCTGTAAAACAGCCATTTGGAAGCTGCAAGTTGAATATTAGGAAAATAGTTTTCACTAGAAAGGAAGTGCAGGCCTGGGATGGGTTGTCTAGACAGGCTGTGGAAGCGCCATCCTTGGAGGTTGTGGAGTCTTGGCTAGACGGAGCCGTGGCTGACCTGAGCCAGTGCTGGCAACAGGCCCGTCCTGAGCAGGAGACTGAGAGGTCCCTCCCAGCCAATATTTCTGTGATAAGAGATATTGGAAGGGAAAAGCTGTATCTGCAAAAACACTTATTTTAATACTCAACGTTGGACAAAATTAGTTGAGGGACAGAAATCATGAGGAAAGCATTTCTCAAATATGTGGAAAAAAGAGCAACTTCAAAATGTAATAAAAGAATAAGAAGTCCAGACACTGTGTTTTACTTCAGGCTTCTTGAAAAAAAAGTTCTGCAGCATCTCAAGCTGTAGCTATTCATTTACGTGCATGTAAAACCATACACCAGTGGGTCTGTCAGAGCTTTTCTTCACTTTGAGACAATTAAGCATAGATTCTGTGGGTTTCTTATTTCCAGCACATTTACTGTATAAACAAAATTTGTTTTTATTATGTTTACTCATTTGGAAAACAGCTAATACTTTGGGTGCGTATTCTAAGATTTTTTTGAACCAACTTAAGTATTTTTTCCTGTGTCATAACAGTTGGCTTATGGCAGCAAAGTGTAGTAATTGGCTGATTGTGGCTGAAATCAGAACTATATACCAGAGATTACTTTGCTCTTTTATGTCAATTACAGTTGCTACAAAAAATTTGACCGATTGGTTGAATTTGAAGATAGAAAAAAAATCTCCGGAGCAAAATTAAAAATGATTACTCGGAGCCAGTAATGGTGATTTAGTTTTCGAATGTTCAGGGTTTCCCCAAGGTTCCCTCTTCTCACCGAAGCATGCCAGCTGCTGCCAAGTTTGCGGAGTCATGGGGGAAATCAGTGGAGAAGGATCAGTCCCGTTCCTTGCCACGCGATGGCAGTCCTCAGTGCTGTGTCTGTCTCCAACGAGCAGATCTCCCAGACAAGAAAAATGTTGGTGCTGTGAAAGAAAGAGGTGATGCTTTTCTGCACACAGGCTTCCTAAACTCCTGTACTGGGTTTTCCCAGGCTGTGGAACAGGGAATAGGACTTAATGGCATAAAATGGCAGAACTCTTGAGGCTTCAGTGGAGCAAGAATTTCGGCCGTGTTTTCCATAACTACTGTCCTCTCTCTGATTTTTCTTGTAAGAGATCACATCTCTTGAGGGCATGCTTGTCATTCTTGCTATGGGGAAATTACCTTGAAGGTGTTCTGCCAGAAGCTTAATTCTGGACTGGTTCCAGTTTGCTTCACTAATGGGTAAACAGTTGAGTTATCTTGGGAGCTTAGTCACATCAAGATATTGCTCATACCAAGCACTAATTCATTTAGTTGCTTAGAAGGCTTTTGAGATGATGGCTTCATCCTGAGTCAGTTATTCATTATCACATTCCTCTGACGTTACACAGCAATATTGGAACTGCCACAAGAAAACAGATGAATGATACAAGATTAGATGGACCTTGTCTCCGATAATGGCTACCGTGTTGTGCCTCAGACAGACGCAAACAACCAGGGCGTTGCATCAGGCTGCGAGGGAGACAGCAGCCCTTCTCAGCCCCTGCCTGCGGTTTAGCTTATATATAGAAACGTGAAAGTCACTTTGCAGCTTGATTTCAGCTCTTGCCACAGCAAAATTCCTATTCCTAGCCATGCATAATCGCTGTTTTTGAAAATCTTGTTAAGGTATTCTCTTCAATTAGCACTTGTTTCAGTGAGCTTCACAGATTAATTAGATGTTGCATTACAAAAATAATTATGCCTTTTAACCATTTTCAGTTATTTACTTCTTTAAATGTTAGTTTTGTGAAGCAGACTGGCTTGGTGCCATAATTCATTTGGGCAGAATCTAACGCAGATTAATGAACAAACTTGAAAAGCAAGCAGTAAGTCCCCCAGCATTTTGTAATTAAGCAGTTTGATTAAAAACAACTGGAATAACTCTCTATACTGAGAAGCAAAGTGGAATAGCTCTCTGCATTGAGACCTCGGTAACAGCAAGTATCAACACCGGGTCTGAAAGTAATTTAGGGAGGTTAAGATTTTTCTTGGCTTACCTGGTAGGAGAGGTTTTTGAAAGGTGGGCATTTGGGCAGTGCACATGTTATTCCCCAGCCTTCTACTCTGCAAACACAGAATGATGAAGGGATACAGCTGACTTTTATTTGAGGAAGGAACTTAAACGCTATAACCCAGCGTTGCCCCTTGTCCTGACATGCTTCTGCTGCTCTACAGACATGGCTCATGTAATTCAACAGGGGTGACTTTTTAATATGAGCAGAAAATTGGGGCCATTGCCTTTGATGGAGTTTTTTGTGCCTTACCATGATGCCAGGGAGATCCGAACTGGGCCCTCTAGAAGTGCCTGTGCACCAGTGGCCATGAAGAGCTCTGTTGCCAGTGGTGGACCAAAGGCTTAACATTTGCTGCAGGGATAACATTCCAGCACTGATTTTGGGGAAACTGTGATGATTTACACCAACTGACAAGTTGGCTTGATGTAAAGCCGGGCATAATAAGCAGTTTGACTGTGAGTATCCCAGGCCTTCGTCATGCTGGTTCCTGTGCATGTGTGAACAGTGCTGTAATTGATGGGAACAAGGCTGGTCTGAAGAAGCTGACACTGCAGCCCAAGTGTGAGGCAGCACTAAATCCCTTCATGTTAAGGGCAAGTCAGGTAGACAGAAAAACACACACGTTCTTCTCTCCCTGTCCTAGCGTTAACTGCCTGAGCTACATTTCTGTGGAAATGTGGCTGTCTGAGGCCTCAGACATCAATTTTCTCTTATTTTCTAAACCCATTTAGCTTTTGCAGGCAGATCTTGCCTAGAATCAATAACTCCCCACTGTCACTCTCATTTAGTGTATATTCATTTATTGGATTTTAAAAATGGAGAGGAAGAATACTTAAAAGAGAAAATACGGAGTTTTTCATTGCACGTCTAGTGTTTGAAATGCAGACCCTTTCTTTTGGCTTTTAGTGTTATTACATTACAAAACACAGTTGAAACCACTTATGCTTCAGCTTGACTTACAAAATCCATAGGCAGGCTACAAAGATCTCTCCTAGCATCCTCCAAACCTCAGACATCAAATGCTGCTGGGCTCTTTCAGTTAGTCCTCTCCTCAGATGCACCTTCCACAAATTTGCAGCAGGTCATAAAGTCTTTCAGATCCGATCTCTACTGCGCTGTGACGTGAAATAAGATCTTGGAGACATCTGCCAGTGACTTTTTCTATCATTCTGCTGTTCCTCTGCAGGAGGGTGGTCACCTTCTATACTGAGGGTAGCTTAGATGGCATCTGTAGGGCTGTTGTGCTGTCTGGTGTGTAGGTCTGTCAGTCATTCTTGACGAGTTTAAAACTAATTTGTCAGCTTTAGGCAGAATTTGAGAAACATCCTGTCTTCCAGAGAGGCTGCTTATAAGTGGGATGCCTGGAGGAAAAGAAAGCTTAGAGAAAGCTGTGCCCGGAGCCCTATCCTGTACACCAGAGCAAATGGGAGAATAGAACTCCTACACCTTCCAGGAAACTTGACTAAGTGAAACATTTATCAATAAGGAAAGCTATATTTCTTTATCAATGATGATCTCCACCTCTGGAAACGGGCAGAGGACTACCACCACTGGGGTGAAATGAGCAGGTTTTCCCATGGCTTGCTCATGAGAGAGCCTGCACATAAAAAGTGTTGCATGGCATGACCCTTCATTTAACTTAATGTGATTTTGGTATGAAAAGATCAATGTAAATTTGTGTGGATGCTTCCCATATCCCCATAGTCTTTTAAAATAACCGGCTCAGTACAGGTTGTGGTTCCCCTTTTCTATGTGACATGTTCTTTTGCTTTGTTCGGGATGGTTTTTGCCACCTTCTTCCTGAGGACTGCAGTGAGGAAAATGTGCTTGTTTTCTGTATGTTCAGTTGGCAAAGTGCAGAGGGAGTTGTGTGGGGAAGGGGTATATAAGAGGGTTTAAGTAGGATGTATTTAGCCCCTGCATATGCATGGAATGACCCTTGCATGGAAGTAATTTCTAGTATATGCAATGTATGTATATTCCGTTGTCTCTACATATATGGTATTTATGTCCTGTTGCCTAAACATGTATGTGCAATAGATATATATTGCAAAACAGAGAGCTTTTTTTGAGCTAACCCCAGCCCGCAGGAAGACGCTGTGTCAGACAAAAGGGTAACCAGGAAACTGATCTCTACAGTAAAACAAACATAAGCAGCATGTACAGCTCTACAACCCGTTTTTGGTGGTGTTATTCCAGATTTGCCAGAATAAAGAGAGAGCAATGGCAGGTCAGTGCATCCTCTCACACTGGAAATGCCAGGAAGCTCCATGCTGGAGATCTGGTGAAGCTGGTTATATTTGGGAAGGCTCAGCAACATGGGAGAGGTTGTCTGCAGAGGGTAAGGTCCACCACACGTGGCTCCTTTAAAGCCGTCTGTGTCATGTAAGATGGTTGGAGAACAAATAATCTTACTAATGACCCTATCTTAAATCTCTCCGAGGAAATGCATCCCTGTCTGTTCAGTTCTCATAAAAGAGCTCTAGAAAGACCCGATGTATGTGAACACTAAAAGAAAACCCCTGGTACCTGGTACCTGGGTGCAATGCAGTGTCTTCCCCAGGAACTGGGCCAAAACTTTTATTGTAGCATCAGTTATTGAAATGGGCCAGCACAGCTCTCTCTCCTCAGCAGCCATTCCCCTCTTGGCGAGGAGGCCACAGAAGAGATATGTTTCTCACCTGCATTTGGCAGAGGCCTCAAATGCATCAAGCACCAGAGGCAAAAGTCTTTCTCTTGTGAAGCATCCGACCCACCTGCGGGGCAGCTTCCAGTGGTGCCAGAATGGTTAAAAAAGGCAGTTTAGGATACAGAAGTATGGACACAAAAATAAGTTGAATGAAGGTAAACTAAACAGAGCTTGCAAAACGGGTTCAGTACAGTCACTACAGTTTCTCTCTTTGGTCCATACTAAAAGGGACTCTGCTCTGGAAGGAAACGTGTACAGCATCAGCTTTAGTCCAGGTAGCTCAGGGGCTGACAGATCTGCACTTCATTAGTCCAGGCTTCAGTGCAGGGTGCACAAAGTGAATCTGAAAGTCTTTGTATATGTGCGGGATTAATCTAGGATTAATCTTCGCAGCTTCCCCTTCACTGTTTTCAGTGCTCAAGAAAACAGGATTAAAGAGACCTCATGTATCTTTGCCCCATCACTACAACGGATCTATTTCTGTAGAGACTCAGACTTAAAATAGTCATTAATGTGAAGCGAAAATTCCCTCTTCCGTCTATCATATGCCTGTCTGTTGCTCAACTGTGAGTTTTGTAAAGCAGGGTTTCATGTCCTTTAATTATTGGAAAGTATCTGGCAAATAATGGATGCAAGTGTGTACAAACAGGGATAAGCTTCATCTGTTTTACACCGCTTCTATTTCAGTGCTTTCTACTTGGGATGGGAATCAAAACTGGAAAAGATAAAACTTCCTAAAGCATATTTTATTTCCAATCTCCAGTACAGTGGTCCTGAACTCAGGGCTATCCCCTGAACTTTACGGCTGACTCCTGGTAGCCGTAAAGTCCTAGGAGAGCTGAGGCTGACTGGGAGCGCTGAGTTGCATCTTGCGTGTGGGTATGGCCCCCATAGGATAAGGGTCAATGCATGTGCATTTACCTAAAGCCTGAGTCTGCATTTAGGTGAAGGTTTGCACTGATATTAGGCATAAACTGTTCTGGTTGGTATATTTTCCTATACGTTGTTCATAACCTGACTGTATTCTGTTTTTTTTCTACCTAAGATTTAGAAAACAAATACCCCTAGTCCCTTGGCCCCAAACTGGTCTCATTCTATGGCTCGAGTAAGCGCTGCCTGATCTGCTCTTCCATTTAGATCTGCCTTACAGAGCTCACAGGGAAGTTTAACAGCACAAGTACAAACTACACCTTTTTCTTCTGATGCAATGATGGGTAATATTAATTTTATTTTACTGTTTACCTAGAAAATACACTAATGTAAAGTAAAGAGGTGTGAAAAATATTGTAAGGATGGCCATAATGAAGTTTCTCCATGAACAGTAGAGTCTGCATAGACTAGTAATAAGTTCACCTTATTGCTAAGCAGATGAAGCGGCTAAATGTGTAAAGGCTCTACTCTTAAGTATTCCCCTAAGAGTAAACAGCCCTTCCTGGGCAGGTTAAAATAACGATCCATTTAGACTTTTATCCAGAGTTTAAATTTCACCTACATCTCTCTGCCTAGGCTATATCAAAATCCAGACCCTACTGAAATCCTCTGGAGGCCCAAATGAAGATCTGAAGACCTGAATCTGAAGCCAGCCAAGAGGCAGAGGGACTCGGGAGAAATCTAGGCAGCCTGAATATGCTCTTTAGTGGCTGTTCACATCTCATATGTTCTTTAGCCAACAACTTACATCCAAGAATGCAATATCCTCCTCCACTCTTTCCCCTCTTTCTGTCCAGTCCTACAGCCCTTACGTGAACTTTGAGTAATTCCCGTCAAAGTCAGCTGGTTTGCTGAGTGAAGTTCAAATCCCTCTTGGCTCTGTGTTGTGCGGCCTTGAGTCCTGGTAATAAAAGAGACTGGGGAATCTGCAGAGAATTAGCAAACTGCAGGCCAACTCCATATCCTGCTCGCTGCCTCCTCAGCTCTTTTTCCAAAGAAAAGGTAACCTGCTTCCCAGTCGTCCCAGGTCTAGCAGAGAGACCTCTACCTTTCAGATAAAGGTCCATCTGGAGATCCTCTTCCCTGAGGCCTCAGAATAAATGAGAAGGGACCCATGTTGTTCCAGTCCTAGCGGGGAGGTCAATGAGACACGTTCTCAAGACTGACAGTCTTTCTTGAGAGCCTCCATTGCATTTCTCTGATGCTCTCCTGACGGTAGTTTCCAAGATAGTAAATTATAGCTGGACATAAAGTCTTCACTGAGAAACGAAGGCACTATTTTGCACGTACCAACTCTCAATGTAGAAAGAGGCAATTTTAAGTGATACACTTATCAGGCTTAGCTTGAGAAATGGCTCAGGCTTCCAAGAAAAATACTACTTAAGCGGTTTTATTGCTTTAAATGGGATTAAAACTCACTCTTTATCAAAGCATCAAGGTCCCCAAATGTATCCTAAACATACACTTAATCAAGAATATTAGACTGTAGCCTAAGTTTTTCTATTCCTAGCTTCAATACAGAGTTTTTAAGCTGACCTGGTGCGTGCTAAACAGAAGAGGGCAAATGTCTCGGGAACACTTCAGCTGTTGCAGTCATTGTCCTGTGTCCTGAGCTGCTTTTGAATTGTAGCTGGACCTTTTCTCTCTGGAATCAAGATGCTTTTTGGGTTTGAAGTTACAGAATTTTGTAATTGTCCTGGTCTGACAGTGGGTGTTGAGGTGAGTGCGTTGGAGATGAATCCAGCTGGAGTAGATAAGGAAGCCCCTCTCCCAAACTCCGGGGCTTTTGCCAGGCAGATTTGAAACGAAGCACTGCATTTCAGCCTCCTTTATTGATGTCTCTGAACTGCATCACTTACTCTGACCGCTTCAAGCCAGGGGAGTTGATAGCAACATGAATCAGTGTCTGGATCCAATATCTCTGGCTTAAGATCAACCCATGGAAATGTTGGCGTTTCTGAGAGATGTCGTACCAGGGGATGAAAATAGGAAACTGCCAGGTCTAATGCAGCTTTCTCCGCTCCCTGCTAATTGTTTTAGATAATGAGGTAGACGGCACTCACGATGTTTAGGCCTAGGGGGTTGAATCCCAACGGAGTTGACTCAGCTATTCGTCTTTGCAGAGCAGATAAGCGTGGTGGTGTGCGTAGTAGGTAAGGGAGAAAAAATGCTTTCCATTATGAGAAAGGACCGCGCTTGAACAACACTTATAGCCTTCTCTCATCCCCTGCCCCAGCCAAAGTTGGGGAAACATTATTAGAAAAGATGCTTGTATTTAGAATCACCATTTTAACAGCTTTGACTAAGCTGAAATGAAATGGTAATATTCCCGGGGTAAAAGACTCTATGGAAGGTGGAGGGGGAGCTGACGGGTGTTGCCTGTGTTGCAGCCCCTGCCCCAGCAGCCTCCCTGCGGAGCCAGCCACACTGCCTGTGCCCCGCTGCCGGCTCCAACACTGCTTCAGCTTTTTCATTTCCAGTAGTTGAAGGTGCTGTAGGTGATTGTCTGGCATCTTCCGTACGTACTCCTTTTATTTACTTTTCTTAAATACTTGCCTTCATGTGGCAAACATGCTTTAGGTGACATAGACAGAGCTACTCTGGTGGTGGGGCAGAGGGATGTGCTGTGTCATGGAGCTGGATACCAGCAGCGTGTCCCACTATGTGACATGCACATATCATCTGTCATGGCAAGAATGAGCTTTTTTAGGCTACAGAGGAGTTGTACCAACGTTGTCCTTGTGGGAAAGTATGTGAGTAACCACGCATGAGGTGTGATGGTGCCAGCCCAGCAGCTTTGGATCTTTAACGTGGTCTCATACTGGTGCTGAGCAGTAGTTTCTGTCCGTGAGCAAAGTGGAGTAAGGAATATCCTTGTAGAATAAATATGACTGGATTGAGAAGTGCTGCTCGTGGAAGGAACTTATTCATGCTCAAAGCTGTGTTGTGCTGGGCATTCTCCCTGCTGTTTGGGAGGGCAGAAGCGCTGTGTTGCCTCCTTGTCTGCTGGCATGGCCATGACTCGTGGCAGCACCGGGATGGCACCGGGATGTGAGGGGAAAAATGAATCCTCTGCATCTGCCTAGTCCTTTGTGTCTCTGCAGCAACCTGGCTGTAGCCTGTAGCCTTTTCCTAGCACCTGGAGTTTCTTTGCCACCTTTTCTGGAAGATTTTTTTTTTCTTTAAATAGACTTTATCTGTATTTTACTTTATCTGTAATTAACTATTTTCAATAAATTTTAGTATGTCTGTATTTCAGTGCCTATATAGGAAGACTGTGGGACTTACCTAGCATCCGTCTTTCTCAACGGGATGCTGTAGGTCAGAGGCAAAGCCCTTTTCCCTATATATTTTTCTTCACAAATATTCCATTCTGGTTATATTCCCTTTACCCCTGAGTGCGGATGTCTCGTGCTTGTTTATTTTTCGCCCCCCCCCCGTTTCCTTCAGGGACTCACAGGAATGTGTCTATTTTCAATGGGCAGAGGCGCCATTGTAGCAAGTGTCATGTTTACCCTGGGACTCTTGTTTCTGAAAAAGGAAGAATTTCCAAGGAGGAGCGGGGGCGTCGTTAGGGGAATCCACTTGATCTGTCCCCACAGTTTTCGTGTTTTCTTATCCTCTGGGAGGGGGGTTCTTACTCTAGTCAGAATTGTGGATTGACATAGCTATTTGTTATTCTTAGCTGCTTTAGAGAGAAGCCAAAAATGGTGGCTTCCATTAGTCATTTCCCACGTTGACCATATAAAGGCCACGGCAGGGCACGATGCTATCCCTCAGCCCACTGCCAGCGTCCAGGAGTCAGGGTGGAGGGCTCTCCCTACAGACTGTACATTAAAGGGGAATTCCTTTCCATGGGTGAAAGTTCACATTTTTCCTCTGGGGCTGGGGAATCATCCGGTTCCCTCACCCAGAGATTAAACTAGTGCTGGGCAGCTTCCTTGGGTTTGCCATGTCTGAGGCTCCCGGAATCCAGTAGCCTTTGCCGAGGCACTGAACTGCAATACAGCACGGCTCGACACTAGGGGTAGCGTGAGGTTTGGAAGACGAGTAGAAGAATCAGCGTGGATATAACAAACACTGAGAGAGGCTCATCCAAAACGCCTATCGTTTCCTCTTTTGTTTTCTCTTCTGTTTGTTTGAGGTTCACAAAACTTGTGGTTTTAGTTATTTCTCTGTTTTCCTTTCCTCTGTTGCTTTTCAGTTTTGCCAGCTGCCTTGGTTCTTGTGGCATTCCTGGGACGCAAGGAAGGACGGGCACTGGATGCTGTTTGTGCGAGTCTTGCAGTCCCACTTGGCCAGGCAGGAATGGCAGAAGGGTTGGATGGATATTGAAGTGTTTTCCTTTGGCGAGCTTAATGGTCAGTGCTGTGTCATTGAATCATAGACTGTATGGAACACCCATCTGAGCAAAGACTTTATTTGGTCTCTGAAATGCTTTATATGTTCCAAAGCGAGAATAGCATTAATAATAAAAAGGTATAACGATATGGAAATGGTCTCTTTAAAGAAGAGAATGCACTGATTGCGGTAGAGAAAATATCCTTGCTGTCTGGGAACTTGGTGTTACTGTTTGTTCTCACTGTTACTATCTGTACCATGCAGCTTTGGTGTATTTTTATTGTTTATTTATTGCTACTTGAACCTTTTTTGTCCAGAACCTGCCAGGAGGCCTTCAGATGAATCACATTACTTGCAGCTTAGTAGAATCCTAAGACTCATCTTTTATTTCTTGATGCCATCAGAGTTTGTTGGAGCCTAATAGGCAGGAATGCTTGACGGACATGACTTGGTGACAGAGAGCAGGTTGTTCAAGTCAATTGTGTGTTAGAACAGGCCTTGAAGTACCTCCAGCTCCAGGCAGCTCCCTGGCTGGAGAAGGTGAATTACTCCCTCAAACCTCAACACTTCCAGCAAATTTCTGATTCTCTTGTACTAAGTTGCATATTCAGAGGTCCAGAGTGTTTTTACTCTTTCCCTTTATCCTCTTAAAATGTGTGGTGGTACAATTTAAGGGTGGGTATCAAGCCCTGCTCTACACTGAAAGACAAGCATGTAGGGCACCAGAGTAATGTAAAGCTGAAAGCCATAAAGGGTGGCTTCTGTTCCTGGTGCTCGGCTCTGCTGGCAGCAGTATTGTAGCACTGTGCAAGGAATGTTTTTTTCACTAATTGGGCATTCTACAGGAATTGAAAGGAAATTTCAAGAAAGAGATACACCAAAGCAGCTCACCAGAAGAGCCCCGTACTTTAATAGATAATTTTTAGTGCTTAAGAAAGGAAGAAAATTCAATGAGAAATTACCGTGAAGTCTCTGGAGTCAAACATGATTCTTCCTCCCCTCACTGCCCATCCAGGCCTTTCTTCCTATTCATTTCATTCTTGTGTGCTCTTTCTAATTCCTTTTAATGACGTTATTTATCTGGAACTGTGACTTGCTTAACAACTCGGAGCCACAGAAACTGTTGACTCTGCTATTTTCCAGGCTTTAGATGAAGCAGAATGAAAACTGATACTCCTTGTACAAGGGAGAGCACCATCACATGGCCGGTGTCTTCCAGCCTGCAGGGTACCAGGTCACCTCTGCAGGGTGAGTGCAGCATACGTGCCAGCTCCGCTGGGCTGGGAATAAGGATATCCAGGGGAAAAAAAGCGGGACCTGAGCTTGAGCATTAGCTCTGTGAAAACAATCCATATTTTCTGGAAATGCAGACTAAAAGAAGCAATAGATATTTTATGTTTTAAAAAAGCCAGCATTGGTTCTGTTGACTTAAGTAATTTTTCATGTAGTTAACATTTATCACAGAGAGCGAAGACTTCTGATGCTAATCTTCAGCTGGTAAAAATTAGTGTATTTCCATAGATGAATGAGTCTGCTCTGACTTATTCCAGCTCAGCATTTGACTTACTACAAATAATGAAATTGTGAGGTAAGGATGTGAGGAAGAATTTAGCCAAGCTGCAGCTTGGCAGGAATCACCGTGCTGTTTGCAAGAGTCCTGGATGCTCAAGACTAGAATTGGCTCAAATGCTCATTACAAACAGTATTAGCAACTTAATGCCTTTATAGTTGTTAAGTAGTCGCAAACCAACCCCACTTTACTTTCAGAGCATTTGTTGTTTTGCAATTACTGGGAAGCAGCTTGGAGGGGTTGCGTTCAGGCTTCAGGCTTGAATCTGTTTTCTATTCCCATCGCCCGTGGTGTGGTTGGTCGCCCAAGTGACGTGGGATCATTTCTGCTCCCTGATTGGGCAACCAAAGCATTTTAAGCATGACAATAATTAATACCAAACTGCCCCGTTATGCTAATGGAAGCTGCAGGTGTTTGACGTTTCTGAAACCCAGACTTCTATAGGACATTAAAATTAATTAATGTTGTGGCTCAGAGGGCCTCCCACCATGGCCAAGACCCCCATTGCACTTGGCACTGTGCAACCGCCGAAGAGATGTTCCCTGCTCCAAAGCATTTACAATCCAAGAAATTTTTCACCCTATTGTTAAAAATTACAATGCGTTGTGCCTTAGAACTGTGTAACACGATGTTCATGAAGCAGAAACAAAGATGCACTGAAAGACTCGAGGCCCGCTTGAAAAATCCTACATCTGTCGGAAACACTTGACCTACTTTGTACAAATGACCTTCAAAGGGACTGTCGTGGATAGAGATCGCAAAGGGGTAAGGAAAAAAGATCACCTTTTTGAGTTTGCTCACGTTCTGTGTCTGAAACCGCTTTGTGTGCAGCTGGTTTTGCATCCGAGCTCTTCGCTTCTCACGCTCGTGGTGTCAATTGAAGAAAATTATTAGCAGTGAACTTTGATGCATGAAGCATCTTTTAAAGGCTGATGCTCTATAAACTGTGATTCCTGCTCCTGTCTACTGTGTCTGTAAGCACATAAAATTTGATTTCCCTCACTTTTCTATAAGCGGATGCAATTTACAGCTTACAGTTTGTCACTTTGTTGTTTTTTTTTCCTTGGTAGTCATTCTTTTTGTTTTCTTTATGTTTAGGAGTCATTGTGACAAATAGTTTTGCATTGTTTTGTTTTTGTTTTTTTTTCTGTATTGAGTAGACATGGGGATTTCAAATTTGCCCAAGGAAATCTGCTGCTTAGTTGCCTTGGAGAAGCTTCGTGGGTGAATCACATTCCATCCATCTCTTTCCTCCAAATCTGATGTATCTAGTTAGGGTTTGCACTAAGCTGCTGCTCAAATGATGCAACATCAATTTTCCCCTCCCGTAGACAGAAGCAAACAACATCAAATAGAAAAGAAAAAGGTAGTTTGAAGAAGATTTCTTCTCAGATTTTTTGATTAAAAGACAGACTTAAAAAGGGCATGGGTGTGGAAAGACTCACTTGTGGTCATTACAGTCTTCTGTGGTGAAGAAAAAGATGCCATATTCGTTTCATTTCAGAAAGTTTTTTGGCCTTAATATTTTTCCCCAAGACATAGATGATGTCTTTTTTTTTTTTTTTTTACTCCAGAGTTTTGTAAAAAGCTTTGAACCACTTGCAGGGCTGTGTGTTAGAGACCAGAAAGCTGAAGACTGAGACTCTTGAGAGTAACCTATAGTTGGGAAACTCAGAAGCATCCTTTAAGCAATATAGGTGCTCTACTGCACTTAATTAAATGCAGTACTTAAAATGAGTGAATGGGCTCTGTGAAATACCTTTATCTGTCATGTTTTTGTAAAGAAATGAGACAATTGAAAGGTATGCTAATCTTTCCCATTATTCTGAAGCTAAGCTTTCAGTAAGAAAAACTGCCTTTCAAATGCAAGTGTCATAATTAACACCTCTTTATAAAAGATAAATGATAATGGAAGAGGAAAACAATTACCATAGTACTTTCAGCCATGACGGAAGCCCTTGTGGATGAAGTAGAGGTTCTTTGTGGAAGATCATAACAGACAATGCATCATAAAACAAACAACCAAGAATGAGGTAAAGCTAAACTTAACAGAAAATTATTGCCTTTTATTTTCATTTCACTTGACTTATTTTCCTGTGGCAGTCAAAATTGATGCTTCTGGTGGAATTAGCATGTTTGTGACACTCTGTCTTTTGCCATCGTAAATGTACTTTTACAAAGAGATTTAAGGACCCGACGGAGTTCTGAATCGTCCCGTGGAGGATCTTCTCTCTTTCTCTAATGACCCTAAGGCAGAGGAACTTTCTCTGGTCCAGGCTGGTTTAATGCCTCTGTGGTGCCCTGCTGTGCAATCTTCGAGCTGGAATTTTCAAGACACCCGGTGGGGAATCCACAGTTTTGGGCAAGAATTGGCCATAAAAATACCTTAGACCCATTTGCCGCTTCCAGCCTTTCTGTGTTTCATTCTCTGCTATCTCAGCACGCAGCTGGCAATGGTGAGGGGTCAGTCAGAAGGCTCAGATCCACCAAAGCACTCTGGCATATGATTGCATTTAAACAGTAAATTCACAGATTTGGTGACACCAAATCATCTGAATGAGGAAGAAGGATGATACTGTTCACAGCAATGAGCCCCGGTGCCTTGGATTTAGATGGTGGCTCTGCTACAGAATCCCTGTGTGACCTTGGCAAACACCTAACCTTGCTGTGACTGTTAATTGTTGTATTTTCTTTATATTTTTTGCCTCTGGGGAATTAAAACCCAAATATTTAGGACACCGTGAGTGTTATCTTTATATTTGTAGTTGCAGTAAAGCACACAGTTGTTTGATATTGTCTGCAGGCTTCTTCAACCCCCTCAGTTTTCTGGACAGGTTGATGAAGTATAGCAGTTGGTCTCTATGTTCAAATGCACGTATTTGGAAGCTGGAGTTAATCTTCAGAGGGATGGAAGGGAGGCATCTGGAACTGGAGGCCTGCCCAAGAGACATCTTGAGGACTGGATTGTGATCTGCACATTGTCCAGCAACTCAGCTGAGGTTGGTTCAGGTGTGCTCCTTGGCCAACAGTGGACTTTGTTTGCTGGAACATGCCCAGCTACTTGAGTCTTTGTGTGAGGTGAGCGTGGCTCCCAGTGAAGCCACCCAGAGGCTGCCCATGAAGGATTCAAAGCCCGTGTGGGGTACAGACCATCTGCTGCTGTTGCTGCCCACCAACCACACTCACAGTGAGGGTCTGCCTCCCTCCTTAAATCCCTGCAAAAATCCTACCTTTAGTTCTTGTGAACTGAGAGGTACAAAACAAATAAAGTGACAGATTATGCAAATGTGTAAATAGTTGTGATTTCCCCTGAGATTTTTCTCACTGCAATTCAACAGAGTGACTACAATGAAGGGATATTGCTCAGTACTCCTAGGCATGTGAGATCTGACCAATAATACATTACTAAGATAATACTTTCTTATCTCATACATATGCTGGGAAGATTGATTAGTCTTTGCCTGTAATATGCTGGGGAAGTGGGAAACATTATTTGCCATAAATGCTAAGTATTACTCTTGCTGAGGCACCTGTGACTCAGTTCCTTAGTTTTAAATAAATAAAAGCCTATGTCCTTAACAACAAGAAAATATATGCACAACGACTTACCGGACTACAAATTTGTAATGGACAAATTGACAAAGCTCAAGCAATTAATAGCTTGAGCTGGAAGGGAGCCTCAAACTTCAGAATAGGTCTGACACCCAAAGCTCTGCAATCATGAGGACTTTTGGCTTTGGATCCCAGTGTATGTTTTTTCTCCCACTTCTTTGCAGCCAGGATTTTGTGGCTTTTGTCTGGCTTCTTCTCTAAGCACAGGTATATCCCAAACTATGTGACCATTAAGGGTTTAAAAGGATCCCAAAGCAATAAGCAGTAGGTACCTGCAGAAGCTTGAACGTCATCTCATGTGGCATGCCTTCCCAGCGTCGTTTGCCCAGAGAGTGAATGGGGTGGGCTCAGGAGGCAGATGATTTTATTGGGTTTGTGAAGCTTCAGTGTACACTGAGAGAAATGCCCCCAGGAGTGTTTCTCAGGTGAGGAACCACCTCACCTGGACCAAAACACCTCCTTATGGAACTTCTCTCTCTAGCAGGCTGAGATTTGCAAAGACAGTATCAGAGCTGTGAGGCCAAACTTCTCTGCCAATCCTTTGCCTGCGAGGAAATAAGTCCTCTGAGATACTGAGCAGTTGGAAAGGGCTTTATGTCCCTGTCGTCATTCCAAAATAGGCACTGCTACTGCTTTGTGTTAGCTTCATGGAGTTTTGCACTTCTCTGCCTCCCAGTTTGTGTCCTTTACCACCCTATCAAGCAGTTAAGGTCTAGTGAATTGGTTTTCTATTTTAATTCCATAGATGAATTGACAAACAGTGGATTCTACACTCTCTCATGAGTTTTCTCAAGTGAAGAGATAAGCGCAGCATCTTAATGTGGTATTGATCTGAGCCCTCTGGAATTTGAATTTGCTTGACTTTGTAAAGTTTGCATAGGTAGGATATCTGAACATCAGATGCCTGCCAAGCTAGAGACTGGCCTGTTTGATCTGGCTAACTCATAATTAATTGAGCTGTTAATGTGAGTATTTGATAAGAACACCTGGGGGTGTTTGGCACAAAAGGTGCTGGAGACATGGAGCTTGACAGATGGATGCTCTCCAAATTTAAATCAAGTAGGTCTTAAACAATGATTTATAGCTGGGAAGAGTGGAATGTAAAGTGATGTGATATTTTCCAAGTGAAGCAGTCTGGTCTTTCTTAAGATCAGGATACAAGATGGAAATGATCTGAGCTGTCTATTAACAGACTTCATTTCAGCTGGAACAGCTTTTGTGTTGTGCTGCTTGTGCTGAGAGTCTCCCCGAGCACTTTGCCATCACAAACCACATTATAGTTTAATTTACAGAGGCAACAAATAGAGCAGTAATAACACATGGAATTACCTTGGTACTGATTTCAGGGTACACTTTGGCTTCCTAGGAAACCACACACCCCAGGAAAATGGAGCCCCACAGGGATTTCATACTCGATGATAGGTAGAGAGAATATGAAGAGCTCTTATTCTTCCGGAGTTATATCTATGGAGATCACAGGTTGGGCACTGGGAGGGTTTTTGCAGCAGCTGTAAGTGACGTGAGTTCCAGAACACTCCTGGTTCACCAGGCAGGGCAGCAGCCCCTCTCTGCTGCAGCATCACAAGTAGGACTGGAGAAAGAGGATCAGTTTGTGTTTAAGGGGCATGTATTGCTGGTGAGACTGCAAGGTGCAGGGGCTGGAAATGAATGGCGTGATGTGGTGTGGTTGGTTGCCTCCTTATTCTCCAGCAGTGAAGCAGCTTCCCAACCACACATGCTTTGTTGGTTGGTGGTTACTTCTTTTTGGCGTTAACGCCCACCACAGAAGTGGACCCAGAAAGTGTTATTTTATCACAAACTTCCTTCTGCCTTCAAAGTTTGGACTTGCCATTGCTGATTCCTCATCTTCCTGGGCCGTTCGAGCCTAATTTGGCAAAAGTCAGTGCTGACTCTGGCCCTTGAACCCGAGTGTGTACTTATGAAGAGAGAGAATGGCTGACAGCCTCCACATACACGATCTGACTGTGTGGGTGGAGGGGAATATACAGCAAGAAATTGTTGTCTTTTTATTACATCATTCCCAAATATTTTTAACCTCAGTTGTACTAAGATTGTACCCAGAGCTGATTGAAACACCTGTTTTAACACATTCTTGGCTTGTTTTGCTCTGCAGACTGGAAAATTCCTCTGGGGAATGAATGCCTTGCTTGAGGAGGAGGGTGTAGGAAGCAGAGGTTGTGCAATGCACGCTGAACACCGCATTCCTGCTCTGCACAGTATGCTATATATGTGTATATATTTTTGTATATATATAGCTGAAAGCTTGCTGCAGGACAGTGTTAAGGATTGAAGCTTTTCTGATTGCTTTCTATTCAAACTCACGAGATGCAGAGCCACCAGCAACATTCACTGACGCCATAAACTTTCCTCCCGTGGTGTCTGATTGCTGTTGGAGTCGGGCCGATGTCTGTCCATGCAGTTGTGGATTTTGTGCTGTGGCTGCTCCGAGAGGATCTGAACTCACCACTGGGCCATTGGGAAGAACAGGTTGAAGTTGAGTTTCTCTGCCAATCTCTTCTCAATTGCTTTTGTTCGTTCTGGCTGTATCACCAAACCAACGGCGTCAAATTCCACTATGAAGAATAATCTGATTTTACAGGGCTTTCTGATAAGTGCACTTTCATCAGAGAGGCTGCTGTACTCTGGGCCATAAAAAGGGATGTGGTTTTTTTTGTATCATATTGTGTCTGTATTCAAGTCGTAGCATTTTTTAAAAATTGATTTCTGTTGCTAGAAGACTGACTCCCTCTTCTCTTAGGAAAAAATTCTGTCTCAACAGAAGATGTAATGTATCCTAGAATAATTAGGTTGGGTATGAGGGGGCACGCCTGGGTGTTTCTGGTCCAACCCCTCTGCTCACAGCAGGGCTAAGTTTGAAGTTAGATGGGTTGCTTTGTGTAGTAGGGGTTTGGGTATCTTTAAGGGTGAAGATTACAGTCTCTCTGGACAACCTGTTCTAGTGTTTTCTCTTACTGTTATTTTTACCCCTTTTCTAGCTGGAATTTCTCGTACTGCAACCTGCATGTTTCCTTTTGCTCTTTGTCTGTACACCTCTAAGAAGAGCTTGGCTCGCTCTGCTTCTTATCCTGCTGTTGGGTGCTTGAAGACTCTGATATCAGAGATGTTCCTTCAGCCCCAGGCAGAGCAAACTCTGCTCTCCCCACAGCTCATTGTACTTCATGGGCTCTGAAGTACAATCTGTTACCATCCTCATCATTCTCCTCAGAGGTCGGTCGAGCTCAGCCTTATTTTACTAACCTTGGTTTTCTCGCTCTAATTATGCCTGAGCCCCATTTCTATGTTAATATAACTAACTTAAGGCTCTATTCTATTCTTTCATTTTTGTTAAAATGAATTTCAGTGCTACTCAGATGATTTGAACCGAGTTGTTGTTTTATGCAGATGCTGAGAGTGGAAATAGTGAAAAGAGTTAAGTATAGGGGTAAATGTCCCCAAAAAGTTTGTTCCCATGTCTCAGTGGAAGTATTACAGTGAAGCAAGAGCCTGCAGAAATACTCTGGGGTTTTGCACGTATCCAAACATACACTGTTCCAGCTCCCTTATCATCTTGTGCTCAATATCCAAAATATCTCTTAATCTGATCAGATCTATTATGTGCAGTTGACAGTCATCTTATTTCCTGAGGCCCCAATGAGGTTGGTGGCCATGTATCCTTCTCGGAGACAATTGGGAAATAATTAAAATCTGGAAATCATCGTTCAGGCAAGGATGGAAAATATTTTCAATTTCCTAAGTAGCTGTGACAGCTTTCGCATGAGTGCTTGCTTTCTTCTGAAACGCCTCGCCTTTCTCTTTGGCCACTGGGTGTTCATTATTTCCCCTCAAAAGGCTACATCCTGGTGAGCAGCACAGGCAGTATTGAGGTAGGTTTTTTAATGAGGCAGGAAGGCCACTGCCTTCTGCCCAGAACATGCATGTCTGTTCTTTCGTCTTCTTTCTTCCTGTAATATCATAGAATCACAGAACGGTTAGAGTTGGAAGGGACCATAAGATCATCAAGTTCCAACCACCCAGCCATGGGCAGGGACACCTCCCACCAGACCAGGTTGCTCCAAGCCCCATCCAGCCTGGCCTTGAACCCCTCCAGGGATGGGGCAGCGACAGCTTCTCTGGGCAACCTGGGCCAGGGTCTCACCAGCCTCCCAGCAAAGAATTTCTTCCTGAGGTCTTATCTAAATCTCCCCCCTTTCAGTTTAAAACTATTACCCCTTGTCCTATTGCTGCACTCCCTCATAACGCGTCTCTTCCCATCAATGCCACAGAATCCTGAAGCTTTTCTTGTTGTTCCTCATCCATCTCACACCATCTGGATGCGGTGTTTTTTTCTCTAAGCTGCTCCCCAGGTTTGGAGCCCAGAGCAGTCTCCCTGACACCAAGTTCAACAGTAGATGCAGGACTTGCATCAGGGTGTGAACATGGCACCATCCTGATTTGGGAGTGTGCTCTGCTACCCCAGCAGCTCACTAGCCAGGCTTGTCCCCACTGCCGTCTGGTGTGGGTGGTTTTGGAGACAGCAAGCCACACAGGGATGGCCTGGGAGTTCTGGGTGCAGACTCTCCATCAGTGCCCCTCAGTCTCTTTGCACAGCAGCCCCACCGTGACACACAACCAGCAGGATCCCACTGGGATCACAGTACAAAAACCATTAGACTTGATTTAGGGACACTGCATCAAATTTCTATCTATATAACCTTTTTCTCTGGCTCTGCTTGTAAAGAACGGTACAAGGTGCTGTTATTTTTGGAAGTGACTTTGGTTGTGCAGAGTTGTGTGTTAGCAGCTAAAATACAACTGTCTCTTCTTTCAGCTGGAGGCATTTCCATTTAAAAGCTTCTTTTACTTGTTGCTGTATTGTAAATTTATTTTGGGGGTTTTAATATCGAAGTCTGCCCAGCATGTAGCATTAGTGAGAGTGAAACTACATGAATGTGAAATGGAGGAGTTTAAATATTCAAAGGGCACTAAACGAATTAGGTTTCGTTCTCCCACTGAAGGAACTGTTCTCTGTGTTTCTCCTCGGTATTTTATGCCACACGTACATTATACCTTCAGACTCAGAATACATAATGCATTTCAGGCATTATTTCCAGTTTCTCCTTTTTGCCAGCCTGCGGTGTCTCACTTAGCTAAAAATCAATTTATTACATGAATTGCTGCAGGACATAAAGCTGTCTGTGTAACTAGCCCAATCAATTAATATTTTTGCACCATACTTTAATCAAACATAATAGCCAGGCAGTTAAAAATGGCCACTCATCAGTATTTTCCAATGGAGCTTATTTTTTTTGTGACTAAATTATTCTTGTAATCTGTCCTTGTGCCATTCCACTACCTTCAGATTGAAACTAAATGTTGTCAGCAGCAGCAGAGAAAGCCTGGAAATGGTGAGGAGATGGTGGAGGATCTGACTGAGACTTTTCAGTGACCGAACTAGTCCTTGGTAAACGTGTAGCCCGACAGATGACCCTGAACCTGCCTGTGAGCATTTTGATGCCATTTTGTTGTCCATCATGTTACAAAAGATCACCAGAGTTATGCCTTGCGGTTGCTTTAGAGCTTTCTTAAACGTGGTTCTCTCCTTGTGGGGCTGATGGGGACACCTGGGCCATCCCCACTCCATGGGTTACTCTGGTTTGCTCTGGTTTGCCGCAGTGTTCAAAGGGGCATGATCCAGATGAAGGCTGTGGCAAAGCAAAGCGTCTAAGCCCTTGGGCCTTTTCATTCCTCCTTGTCTCACCTCTGAGATCAAGGCTTAGTTTACCTAGGCATAAATCTACCAGCAGAGTACAAGCAGAGAAATACGAAGAGTTTATTGTACCAAGTCAGCTATTTTCCTATCCCTGGTGGAGCGGAGAGGCTCAGACACAGTAATATGTTCTATAAAAATAGTGCTTATACCTTTTATTGTGCATTCTTCTGCACAATAAAACACTGAGTTGAAAAATACAGTTTTGGGGCAGAATTCTCTCTCTCACATCTCAAGGCAAAGAAAGACCAGGGCCAAGGGTGTTCTGCCTGGTGGCGGACACCGTTGGTTGCTTGAGGCAATGGCAATGCTGATTACAGAAACAAGGTCCTGGAGATTATCACAGCAGCAGTTTGCACTTTAGCTACAACTCTCAGTGAGTGTCCCAAATAACTTCAGTGCTTTTTGGATGTGCTAAGTCCATAGGCATGTGTGTACGTGTGCCCTGTCAGAGAACTGATGAAAATCAAGGCTGGAGAGAGGGTCTTGGTAGTCTGAGCCAGACAATTCACCAACTATTTGAACACAAGAAATATCTAGATTTCTTTAGAAAAAAAAACCAGAAACCAAAACAAAAAAACCCCTATCTTAATCAACCTTGCCACAGTTGTTTATTAAATCAAGCAAATACTAGGCTAAATGTCAAATATTTACGTATTGCTATTTGTTTCCATGCAGATGTGTATGTACAAGAGGTTTTTACAGTTGGGTTTACCTACAGCTTCCAGCCCTCCTGGGGCATGGGCTGAGTTTGGATTTGGAGGATTTCTTTAGAAACACAGAATCATAGAATAGTTAGAGTTGGAAGGGACCTTAAAGATCATCAAGTACCAACCCCCCTGCCCTGGGCAGGGACACCTCCCACCAGACCAGGTTGCTCCAAGCCCCATCCAACCTGGCCTTGAACCCCTCCAGGGATGGGGCAGCCACAGCTTCTCTGGGCAGCCTGTTCCAGTGCCTCACCACCCTCACAGCAAAGAATTTTTTCCTAATATCCAATCTAAATCTCCCCTCTTCCAATTTAAAACTGTTCCCCTTTGTCCTGTCACTACAGTCTCTGACAAAGAGTCCCTCTCCAGCTCTCCTGTGTTGGTAGTCTTTGGTTTTTTATAGCCTTACTTTCTCTCTTCTGTTGGTTTCTGTGTTCTCTATCTTTATTTATACCATTTCAGGAGAAAGAAGAAAGGGATGGACTGGGTGAAAAATAAACAAACAACAACTAAAAACCCCAGTGGAAAGGGAAAGGACAAGGAACCTATGCCCAGCCTAGTAACTGCATGAAAAAGAAAAATCTAATTCAACCAAATCCTCAGCGTGTCCAACGTCTCAACTTTCCTTTTGGAAACAAAAAGCAATTTTGACTTCCAGGGAATTTAGGGTTGGTGTATTGAAACTTCAAATGAAAACATGTTGTTTAAGAGGATAGCCTTTGTGTTAGAAAGACTCTCTCCTGAAAAGTTCTTGAGTGAAAAAATAACTGACTGGTGAAGGATTCACCTGCTGCTTTTCCAGCATCACTTGTTACTCAGGGGTTCCCCAGTCCGTGAACTGGTCACGGGTAACCTGGCTTAGCAATTCACACCATTGCTGCTCCTCACAACACAGTTCTAGATCTTGCATTAATTAAAAATGTGGCCTTTTTACTTTCTCCAGAAGTCCCGTCACTGTGCGAATGCAGCCTGAGGGATATTTCTTTTCCTCTCCCAGCGAAGATTGCATAAGGATTGCTAGCACGTGGATCCAGTGCGTGGTGTGCGGCAGCCAAATAATCATGGATTTAAGAGTCCCTCAGCGCTCATTCACACGCCAGACCGTAACCGCTCTGATTTTCCCCTTTCAGCAACTGCAATACCCAGGCACAATGGGGTGAGTTAAGGTTAAGGATGTCGTTTCAGCTTTAACTTGGAATGTCCTAGCGTTGATGGCCCTGAGCCAAATCCTTAACATTATTTTAATGTCGTTTTTCTTCTTCATTTTATGTTTGCATACGTTTAAAAACAGAGCAGGGGTTACTTATGTCACAGCTGTGCATACTTTCTAAGGCCAATGGATAAATACAGGCTTTATACTCCAAGAGGAAATTTTTTGTAGGACCCAAAGTACAAGTTGGTTGAGAGGTTGGTTGGTGGATGAGGTTGCAGCTGGTGCAAAGAGCTGCATCTCCCTGGATTTTGATGGAACTGGGATGATTTATCTCTGTCGAGGATATGGCCCTCTGTTCCTCTCCAAACTCAGAACTTTTTTCTGGCTACTTGACATACATTTTTGTTTGTATAGCATTATCTATCTCTTCCCACCCGTTTCCTACTTCCCGTCTTTCCAGATTTAGAGTTTAATTTTGCACAGACTGAATCTATTTATCAAACTTTTTTTTTTTCCTAAAGAAAAATATTTATTTATTTTTAAGCCAAACAAGTGCTGCGTGTTTTGCGTTGGTACCCAAGTGGCTTAGTTGAAGTCTCGGCTGAGTGAAGTTTTTCGATTTATTTACTGGAGTCTTCCCCAGCAACTTGACTAATTCTTCATTTTCTGATCAGGATTAATGATGTGCGAAAAGGTGTTTTGGTGTGTTGTTCTGGTATCGAAGCACTGAGCCAATATCTATAGAATGAAGTGTTAAAGTACAAAAATGCTTTAGGACAAGCTTTCAAACCAATTGCTTAGCCAAATAATAGAGAAAAGTTTTGTTTTGTTTTCTTTGGGTTTTTGGGGGTTGTTTTCTTTGTAACAGAATGGAGATTTTTAGGATGAATGTCTGTTTTTTTTTCTTCTTGGTTTTCCTGTTTTTATCCTGGGTGAAAGTTTCAAGTCTTTGTTTTCTTTACAATCACAAGGACTTTGAAAATCTGGAAGTCGGGGTTTTTTTTTTGCCAAAACAATCTGGGATTTTAGTGGAGGAAGGTCACAGGGACTCAACAACTACAACTTTAATTATGTACATGGAGTTGCAATGGCAAAAACAAATGATAGCGGTGCTAGTTGAGGCTAGTGCATCATGTACCTAGATCAAAATTCAGAGGGATCAGTGGAAGGTTTTTCCCTGACCTTAATAAGCTTTGGGTCAAGCCTTAGACGTGTAAGATGAAATTTATTTCCTTGCCATTCCTCTGTGCACTGTAAAGCCATCTCAGAAGCTCAGTGACAGCACATTTTCCCCCTGTATTTCAACTCGCTCTGGTTTCCTGAAGATCTCTCCAGAGAGGTGGAAGGTTTGACCGTGATGCTTATTTACGGATGCACAGTGTGAGTTCCACCCCAGAGCATCTCCATGTGGTTCCCATCCTCCAGGGCCAGAGGGAGATGAAACACTGATGGCTCCTTGTCCCCAGTACAGTGGGCTGCAGAAGTGGGGCTGCTTAATGCAATCACGCTATCCCTGCTCTGCCCAGACTTCTTAGGTTAGCACTAATGCTCAGCCCAAAGACATAATTATGGTATTTATGGTCAGTGTAATACTGATTTGACTCTCCTGGCAGATGGATTTCAAAAGCATTCTTTGTGTCGGTGCTGGTACAGCAGTTGGTGCGTTCCTAGGGGAAAAGAATGTTGCCTACTCGCATCTTTAGAAATCTGTATTCTTATAAAAAATACATACTCTGTATTTCTGAAAGTAAGAAAGGGAGGAGGAGAGCACACAGCAGCAAGCAGGAGAAAAGTCCTATTCTGAGCAGTGGGTGGGTTTATTCCTTTTGGATGTTTTGTTCATGCTGAACCGTGCTGGAGCCAAGAGCGCGGAGCAGCGGGGGGCATGTGGCCCTGCATGGTGCCGCTCCCCCAGCTCTGTGGGGCTGCTCCTGCCAAAACTGGTGGGTTTTTAGCAGAGGGGGTATGTGAGGTAAAGCTTCAAGGGGCAGTTTCCTGCTTGGTTGGCAAGAGGCAGAAAGACTTTATGTATCCTGTCAAGCTGATCAGAGATCAGCTGATCAAGATGATTAGAGGGATGGAGCACCTCTCCTATGAGGACAGGCTGAGAGGGCTAGGGCTGTTCAGCTTGGAGAAGGCTCCGGGGAGACCTGATAGCAGCCTTTCAGTATCTGAAGGGAGCCTACAGGAGAGCTGGGGAGGGACTCTTTGTCAGGAAGTCTAGTGACAGGACGAGGGGTAATGGTTTTAAATTGGAAGAGGGGAGATTTAGATTATGTCGGGAGGGGCCCGGGAAGACATGCAGCCGACTCAGTATGAGTGATAAAGCAAGCTCCAGTGTTTATTCGGATAGCTCAGATATTTATACACTTATTGTAATTTATGCCTACTTGTCACACACTAATTGGCTAGGCTTCTAAAGATTACATGTTCATACACCTCCTACTTGCAGTTTCTGCTTTAAGGTTCTCCAACATTCCAGAAGGACACTCTCCCTCTCTCCTTGTTTATCATTCTTGCAGGGTCTGTGTGACCTTGGCTCTTCTTCCTTGTCAGTGTAACTTGCAGTTCTCACTGAGGCCTACTGTGGCTAAAATCCTGCTTATGCTAAACACTTAGGCTAACAAGAGGATTGCTTGTACAATGCTTCCGTGGATCTATGGCCCTGCTCCCGCAGACATGCTGCAACAAGATTAGATATTAGGAAGAAGGTCTTTCCTGTGAGGGTGGTGAGGCACTGGAACAGGTTGCCCAGGGAAGTTGTTGATGCCCCATCCCTGGAGGGGTTCAAGGCCAGGCTGGATGGGGCTTGGAGCAACCTGCTCTAGGGAGAGGTGTCCCTGCTCATGGCAGGGGGGTTGGAACTTGATGATCTTTAAGGTCCCTTCCGACTCTAACCATTCTATGATTCTATGATTCTAAGCTGTGTCCTTTTTCTCTCTTTTTCTTAATTTTTTTCCCCCCCTCCCTTCGTAGTGTCTGGGCTGATGCATCTTGCTCAAGTGCAGACACCGGCCACGGGGCCAAAGACTCCCCTGGAGCAGGAGCTGGAAGGACAGATGGTGGCATGGCGGTGGCCTCACTGTATGCCATTCAAACTGTTCTGTTTTGGCAGCACTGGAGGGTTAAAGATGTTTGCATTCCCTTTGTGAGATGTGTCCCATTTTGAGGAGGAATTGCCCTGCAGAAGGGCCAGGAGCTGGCAGGTGGGCATATTGGTTATCGATGAGCATACCGGTTATCCACAAGTGGATAAGAGCAGTTGACTCCTGCTGCCTTGCTTCTGCAGTGCTCCCTTGTCCTTGTGAGCCGACCAGCAATGAGGACAGCAGTTTTTTCTTCACGTGCTTTAATAAAATGCACCAAAACTTACAAACCAGGTACTGAGCTGTGCGCCGAGAGCTGCACGGGTTTTGTGTGAGATGTCCAACTCTTTATTTTGGGGCATCCTGACCTGGGGCTCACACTTGCTCTGGCCATGCAGACTTAGACATCATTGCTTTGTACTGTATGAGTTTGTCATGTATGGTGCTCCTGTTCACCGCCCAGTAATTTCTGTCTCTAACAGTCACAGCTTTCATTGCTTAATTGCCAAATTGTTTTAAAGGTAAGGAATGGATTCTTATACGTGTATACCTGCACACTCCCACCCGTCCTTAAAGGTTAATTCTTACTGCCCTTGTTCCGACTTCCGCAGATACTTCATTACTTCTTAACAGTTATCATGGGTTGTGCATGGATCTGCATCTTGTACTGGCAACACAAAACAAGGAGGAATCGGAGCAGGGAAAAGCAAAATAATCCAAAATTAGCGTCGTGAAACCGTTAACAAAGTTTTGCACTTTCACTTTCAGGCAGGGGAAGCTGCAATTCTTCTTCCCAGTGGAGGCATTCAACAGTGTCAACAACTTTCCACAAAATAAGAGCTGTGTTTGGAAAAGCATTTTCCCTATAAGAAAACACTTTAATCTGGAAAATAATTTCAGCCATCTCTGGTATGATATGAACTTCATTTTGGAATAATCTCGAATAACCTGAGTATATCGGGAACTGAAAGTTATTCTTTCTTCTCTGCGAATGCTGTGTGCTTGTTGAAAAATAAACAGAAATCTGTTATACAGGTGCAGGCATCAAGGACAGCCTCTTTGTGCTGCCCTGTGTTTACACTTTCCTCACTGGGTGCGAAGTGTTAGTTTTTATCTTTTATAGAGCCTTGCTCTTTAGCCTGAGTGAAGAAGCCATCGGTGATGTGCGAATGCTGCTTCTAAACAGTGGGATCCGCTACCGAAATCTGTGTCATTGCATCCTCATTTAGGAGGTGCCTCTCGCTGTTACAACTGACTGGCTTTTTCCGTGGCACATGGTTTGTGGGGGTGGGAAAGAGTGTGTTACAGACATCGTCTGCTGAAATCACTGCTTCTCTTAGGCAAAAGAAAATCATCCTAATTTACTGAATCCCACAGCAATTCTCCATCTGAAACAATCACCCTGGTGATGGACACAATTTTAGCTGTCAGTAGGAACTGAAAACTATGTGCAAGAGCTTGAAGCTATAACCAAAAGGAAAACTAAAAATATGAATTATTTGGCTTAAACTACCACAACACTAGCGGAGAACAGAAAGGGGGTTGCATTTTCTTTGGGCCAGACAAGTTTCACTCAGGTAGCTTATGGAGCAAAGGTGTTTGTGGCTGCACAGGGATAAATCCTGTCCTCGGGTGAGCTGAAAAGCATCATCAAGCTCTTAACTTGAGGAAGGAGTTCCAGGGTCACACTGCACATCCTACAAACAGGGTTGTTCCAAATGTAAATTGGTTTACTTGCCATTCTTAGGGCTGCTGAACTTTATCGTGAATTAAATCCAAGCCTGAACAAATGCTAGGAAAGAATAATATGATTTTTTCTAAATGTGAAGGAGTATTATTATTCTCTTCAAAGGCAGTAAGCAGGTAGCACACTTACTGTGGCAATACGTGTCTTAATTATTTTTTTGTGGTGGTGGAAAGTACCGACCATGTGCTAAACTACTCAAGGTGACTTTTTTGCAGAATGAAATGTGGTTAGATTTGTGGCTATGGAGGGAATATTTGACTCGACTGAATAAATAGCACCAGCAAACTTGCTGGCATTGTAGTCTTGATCAAAACCTCACCATTTTCCAAGAAAGGAGGCAGAGAGACTCACCCAGAGCTCCATCCATTTGCATCAGCGACTGAAATGGATCAGAGTCAGAAGTTCATTGGATACAGAAATGACTCACTTCTTTTTCTTTTTTTTCTTCCTTCTTTTTTTTTTTTTGGTGAACAATAAAGTCATTCAGCTGAAGTGGAGACGTGGAGACAAGTCATATCTGATACCATATTTTTATATCCTTTTTGCTTATTATAATTTATTTTCTCCAGATTGATATTGCACAGAGAAATACGATGCATTGTTCTGAAATTAAATTTGAATCTGCATCAAGGCAATTTAATCCCACTTGGAGTTGGTGGATAAAGGACCAAGCGTAACCTTCAGTAATACCCTTGCTCATAGCTGGCTTTTTCTCATGCACGACAATTTAAAACAAAATCACTTTCTCTAATGAGAGACCATAAATTATTACTTTAATGAGACACATGAAGTTTGAAGAGTTGAATTCCCATGTTCCTCTTATCTATAAGCTGGGTACCTCAAGGGATGAGGAAAGATCCATAGTGCTGAATTGCTGTGTTATAACATCGCTCGGTATTAAGATGATTATTACAATATCGTTAAGTCCCAGATGGGAATCTGGACTTCAGTGTGCTGAGAATTGTTTCCATTTAATGTGAGAGTCTTAAAATGCTTAGAATGGAAACAAAAATTGGGAGGGGAACTTGGATCTGCCCAAAACCAAAGAGCAATGTGGTGACATAGTTTCTCACAGTTCCTCCTCCGCTGTTCCTAAAAGTGCACTGCTTTGTGTTTCAGTAACTTATTTTTCATGTGGATATTGATANAAAAAAAAAAAAAAAGAAAGATACTGTTTGGAAAAGATAACTTACTTATTTCCTTAGCTAGCTAGCAGGTTGTAACGTGGTACATAAGCAAGAATCAAGTATCCAAAAGTGATCACTGTGAAGTCAGTTCTGTGGATCTTCTCTAGCATGGTCTGTGGTAGTTCCTCAGATTGAGTCCTTTCTGCTCAGGAATAAATCTTGGGTTATCAAGAGACCTGGTTTGATGTACAGATTGGTGGGAGTGGGGAATCTAGCATAGCCTTTGGTCAGTTATCCTCATGGTTGAATGTCAGTAGTACCAAACCCAACCCTACTTTTTCAGATGAGACGTTGAGAGCATGCTTCTAGATGTTGACAGGTTTGGTGTATGGCCACCAAGAGCAGCAGGGGCCAATCTGGGCTTCACACCATGGCAGTTAATTCTGCCTCTTGTGAGACCACTACGAGTTTCCCTTCTCTTGAGTGAAGAGAAGGGGTGAGTCTTTCCCTGGAGGGAAGGACTCTTCACAGCATTCCCGCTGTGCTGGTGATGCACCACTCTTCCATGGTTCACATGCCTGACCAGAGCATCACTCTCAGCTGGGTGACTGTCCAGGGGGAGTTCTCCCTTCTGAGGATTTCAGAAGTCAGTTCAGACAGGGAGAAAGCAGGGTTTGTGGGTGACAGCATGTGGCTGTGCTGAGGTGAGCACCAGTGAGACCTGTACAGCATTTCAATAGAAGGTCATTCTTGGGAGATCTTTGAAGGGGGCCCATACGCCACTTGTGGCCAAACAGGTTTAGGTATCTATACAGAACCACTATTTATGTACAAGTATATATTTATATATACGTTTGTATACTGAATAAATAGCACTCAATAAATTGATGATGCAAATGCTGCAGTGGCCAGCCCAGTATATTCTTTGCTGACGTTCGTCAATTGTAAGTAATGTAATAAAAGTAGGGAGTATAATTGCTAGGTTATTCTTCTTTCCTGAAGAAAGACAGTTTTATTTCATTTATTCTCCATAAACTGTCCAGTTGCTGGTATGATCGCAATACGATTTGAGGTATTAGCATATTTATGAACCAGCGTGTGTTCTAGCAAACCATTTCTAGTTGGAGTCAAATCTATTACTGGTCCTTTGCCTCTGCCAAGACCAGCCCAGGGCAGAGCTATCTCAGCAGACTTTATGTATGTGTCTTCTTTTCAGAAAATGTGTTTTTTTGCAACGTGGACTTTCATTTATTATGTATTTATACAGCACTTAGTATCTTGAAAATCCAGATGTGATTGATTTCTAACACTTGGGTGAAAGAAGCATGCAATAAAAATCATTGTCCCTTGTTGCCTTTCAGGCACTTCAAAATTCAAGCAGACTACATTCTTACAAGAGGGCTAATATGAAAATTAAGTAGAGTTGTTCTGCACAGAGAACCAGTGTTTCTCAAATGCTTTCAAAACCATAAAACAATCTGTGAGTAGCCAACAAAAAAGTATGTTAACAATGGCCAAATCAAACAGTGATTCAGAATTTGAATTAAAGGTCATAAAAACCTTATATGCATTAATCACCGAGCTCTGGTATGAATATTAATAGCAGCTGAGAGCTGTTGAATAGATGGTTTAGCTTAATCTTAAGCATTAATTAAATGTTTATTAAAACTTAACTCTATAAATACTTTATGGCTAAAAAGCTGCAGTAAGGGCTAGACTGGACGAACGGGTGGGCTGTTAGTGCCTGTTCTTTGAGTTAGATGGATCACCGGTAGGACTCAGATTGGTGTGAAAACATGATTTAGGAAACCATATTTGCAATATCTCAAGGAGCTATATATCTTGCAGTAAGGTCTTGGCAATAGTAGCCCTTAAGATATTTGTGAGAAGGTTAAATTTTCAAACTGCTATTACTACAGGTATCTAAATGATTTCTGCACTAAGGTTATATGAGGACACTTTCTTTCTGCCCTAACTCAGCTCTCAAGAAGTTCTTTGTGGACAAGATCTGGTGCATGAGATAAATAGCAGCTGCTCAGAATGGGTGGCTTAATGGCTAATTTGATTCTCACCTTTAAACCTGTGAAAAATCTGAAGGTAATGCCAAAAAAAAATGTGAGTCAAGTGTGTCAAGTGTCATTTACATTTATGATTCTGCTGAAAATACAATTTTAACTGGGTTTGCAGATACTGAATGCTTTTCACTCTGCAGAAATATAAGCCTAAACTCTTTACTCAGCACATTAGTGTTTCTACAGGTCATTTCTTCCTACTTCTTGTGTTCATTGTTATTACAAATAATTGTGCTTGATCTTGATATTATGGTTTAATGTTGATCTGTCAGAAAGAGGGACAATAGCTTGTTAGATAAATTTGGGGAAACAGATAGAAATAACCCATGAACTTGAAGAAAATGAACCTGTGGAAACAAAGCTGTGTTTTAAGTGACTGGTAGAAAGTGCTGCGAAGGGGGACAGGAGCCCTGCAGCACTGCTTAATGCAGCTGGGAATTGCTGGACCATTGCAGACATCCAGATACCTGGATCTGCAATACCCAACAAAATGGGGTTCCAATTTGGAATTGAATCTTTGGTTATTTGCCTAATAAAAGCAATGGATATATTAATGTTAAGCAGAAAGGAATGGTACATGTCAGCAGGCAGCAAATGCCCTTTTCTTGTAATTGCACTTATCAAGGATAGTGGTCAGATGAAATTACCTAATATTTTTTTTCTCCCCCCTGAATTCCTGTGCCATTCACTGACACATTGTAGGGTTCTTTCAGAAGTGTTTCCTAATGATCTCTGAGAGTGTAAAGGGTGCAAGCCGTTCTTAGTTGACCTTGTTGGCCTGAACTCCCGTTAGCTGGAGACGTTGTAGAGGCCAGTCTTCTGTTTCATTTCAGGAACTGCTCAATATTGGGTTTAGTACTTCACTGCTGTGAAAAGATGTTTTAGCGCTTCAGATAAAAACACCTTGTCCTTAAAATGTACTGGATGCCTCTTTTTTGGACAGTGTGTGATTCCAGGGCTCAAAAGCTTGCTTTAGGAAGCCTGGGATTTTCACATGAGGGATTACATACCCAGCTTGAAATCTCAGCTGGAACATCTGCTGGCATGTGTATATAGCCAGGAGAAAGCGTGTGTTGTTCTGCCTAACTCACACATGAGCCTGAACCACAGCCAGTGGAGGACTTGGACAGGAGATGTTTGCAGAATGAACTATGGACTGGCTGATGGGAGCCGGTGTTGAGTAGCAAGAGTCTTCCTTCATGGTTTGATGCCGTATTGACAGCTCACAGTTCTCTTCTTCAGAAGAGATCTTGGAAATCTTTAAAATCAAAATTCTACCTCTGGGTTGTAAAAAAAGTCTTTACAAATGTTGAAGATGTAGTCCCAGTGTACTGGCTGAACTCCAGGAGGCATAAACTTTGTGCTGTGCCTCCTTGGAGCAATTTCCAATGGGTGCACTAAACTTGATCTGTTTTGCTTTACCTGAGGAGCTGCTGTGCTCAGCCTTTGTGGCCACCCCACTTTGATGGCAGAGTGCTAAGTGTGTTCCATTGGGGTACTTCCAGATAAAAATGCCATGCAAATCTATGTATTTGTATTCCAGCTGATGTGATAGTAGAGGAAAAGTAGATCCTCAGGAGATGTAAATTAGTGAATGCCCATTTCTGTCTGCCAAGAATGTGTCCAGGATGTCTTCAATTGCACTCTTCAAGTTGTGATCAGACAGAACCATCTCTCCTTCTTCCAAGATCTCTTAGTCAAACACTTGATTCTTCATTTAAACCATCTTTTGAGCCCAGGAGAAGTTTTCTTTGCTGGCCTAAGAGACAGTTACCTTGAAAATTGCTCATTCGTCCCTGTCTGCCCTTGCATGTTGTTCCTGTCCCCTGTTCTGCTGCATGGAGACTGAGACATCCTTGTGGCAGGGGACAAACACCCTGCCCACATCCCGCGGCAAAGCTGGGTGTCACCCTCACAGCGGAGAAGCAGGAGAAATCCACGCTGTCGAGGGAAGTGCTGGGTGTCTTGAACTTCCCTGCCTGCCTAGTGCAGATCTCCAGCCCTGCAGGTGAGCCAGCAAAGCACGCAGTCCCCTAAAACCCTCTACAGAGTGTTTTATTTATAGGCTACTAGTTTATGCTATTTGAATAACTTAATGGAAATAAAAATCTGCGAGAACGAAAGGTCATGTAGGCTGCAAAAGCGAGCATCTGAAACTTATGAAGAGCTTTCCCTCTGCATAAGGAGGCAGCGCTGGTTTGGAGAAGTTTCAGTAAAAATATTAATATCTTCACGGGCAGGAATTATCTGGATTATTTCAAATTTCTCATGAGAAAGGCTCTGTTTTTTATAGATACTCTTTTATCCAACAACAAAGAATTCTAGATTATATAATAGCTAAAATTAAGCTAAACTTAGAGAAAGAGATATCAAGTACAAGTGTTCTAAAGCAAAACAGGGTATTTTTAAAGTTTCAAAGGAGACTATTCCACTATACCCAAGCTGTTTTTTCCTCCCTTTCCTAATTAGCTTTTTGCTCCATACAAACTTTCTGCAATTACAACTTTTTTTCTTTTTCTTTCTTTTTTTTTTCAACAAACTTTTTTTCATTTTAACTTTTTTTTTTTTTTTTTTTTTTTTTTTTTTTTTTTTTTTTTTTTTCTTTTCCTGTCTGGTTTGGACATGGGGATGGGAAGGAAGGAATAATCTTCAAAATCCTGAAAATCTCTTCAACTAGAGCTGAGAGCAAGAGAGAAATCCCTCTGGATACCAAGAGGAGGTGAATACAACATGTCCACTCTGAAAGGACTCTGGAAAGTCTGTTCTACCTTTAGTTCATCAGTTCAAAGGGAATAAACTTCCCTCTTACCCCTGATGCTGGTTCAGGGGCTGTGTTTCTCACGGCTGCTATTTTAGTTGCATTTTAGCTAGAGGAAGTACCATTCCAATTAGTTCTTAAGGCTTCCCATGGAAGATCCTTCGTTCTGAGGTCAGTAAAGCTTCGCTCTGCTGAAAAGTTTCTGAGGAAAGGGGGAGCTGGTGAAGCAGGGAGCTTGTTACTGAAGCTGGGCTGTGCTTTGGATTGATTTTGTTTTCTCTAATGGCTTGATCATAACAGTTGCACTCTAATTTTTGCACAGGGTTGTGCACATTTCAGGCAATGTAAATATATACATTGGCATGCTTATTAGCTCTGCTGTTTAAATTAGGGATTTTTGATAGCGTATAATAAAACCAAGTGGTCCTGTGTACCATTTGTCATGCTGAGCTTGGACTCATCTCTTTGTACTCCCACTCCACCCTTCCCAACTTCATTATATTCCAAATGCTCCTCCTTGCTTGGAGCAAAATCAGTCCTCGTTTTGCATTGGGTGGAAGAGGAGAAATGTGTGCTGGGATTCTTCTCAATGCACAGAGCTGCGTGCAGACTTAATACTCGCTTAAACGATAAGCGTGGGGTTTCCCCAGGGGGGCAGCGTTGTAAGACAGCTGAGGTCATGGTCACAGCCTCAGCCCCCATGTATTAAACTCTAGAAAGAAGTGGAAATATGAGAGGATCCTTTCCACTTATCAGGCGACAATACTACTGTGAATGCTGTTTTCCTGAGCCACCATATGCTGCGGGCAACATACTAAGCCCCTGCAGCTCTGAGAAGTGATTTTTGTTTAATTGTCCCTTCATTTCAAAGCACCGCTTTCCCCCCACTAGCCCAGTCTGTGTTTCCCTCGCCGAGGGACTGACTTGTGTCATCAGCTGCATTGAGCCTGTGCTGGAGTGGTGGCAAAGCATGGATTTTTCTGAGGATGAAAGTCATTAGGTAGGATTTAGGGAAGGGTGCTTATTCCCACAGGACCTCAGAGATGTCAAAAAAAAATGTGCCTTTCTAATTCCATTGGTAGTCAGGTGCTGATTTACCTGTATAATTTGCCATGGTGAGATGCCAGTGGAGAAGCAGAGGTGAGACAAGCCCCAGTATAAACATCAGAAAGTTTGATGGTCCCAGGCTGTGTCCTGCCATACAAGAGTCCATGCTCCACAGTTTATGCCAGTCAGGAGGAAAAAGCATCCCTGAGACCTTCCATGGTACTCCCAGTGTGAGTGGGTTATTGGGGTGTACATTATTCTCAGAGGTGTCCTTGGCCCTCACTCCATTCTCTTCCCACAAAGACCAATGGCTCAGGCAAACCCTCAGAGTTTTACTCCGAAGCTCTTGAAATTGTCCAGTGTTGCCAAAAGAAAGGATTTGCTGACAGTCAGAATCCTATTGGCAAACCTAGGTGGATTTATGATCTTGGGTGGAAACCAATTTGAACTATAATTTTACATGAATCCGATCCCTCTCCTGAGCCAGGCAAAACTTCATGATTCTGGCTGATTTTTCACACTTGGCTGTTGAACACTTTTGGTCACAAATAGCTGCAGATAAAACTCTGGGCCCATGATTCTTTGCAAACCGAAACTTCAAGGCCAGCAAATAGACACAACCCTCTTCCCTGCTTCTTGATGTCTTGTGCTGTAGGTTGTATTTCTTGATGTCTCCTGCTGTAGGTTGTATTTCTTGATGTCTCCTGCTTGATTGCTTTTTCCCCAGAGCAGTACATTGGGAGTTACATGTGTGCTCTGGAATATAAACGGAGTAACATCTTTAAAGCATGTGCCACCATCTCATGTTATTATGACAATTGTTATAATTACTAAAAGCGCTGCAATGTGACCTCCCCTACTCCTCTTAGCTCCTTCCACCATTTATCCCCCACCAAGTCCAATGCTATTTGGGGAACAGCAATTTTTGGTATTCCGGCTTCAGTTTGTGCTCCAGACCCTCAGTGTGAACATGGAAAATCACTTCAGGGTTGCCTAAATGCAGGGAGGAGGGTTAAGTGGGTGCAGTTGAGTACCCTGCAGATTTTCTGCATGCTGCAGCCGCTGTTTGTAAACAGGAATACACATAATAGGTTGGGAAATCAGCTCCAAAACAACAGGCATTGTTTGTGTGCTGAGTTACTCTAGTGATCAATTAGGATCTGGGAAAAAAAACATGTTGTGTCCAGATGAATGTAAAACCAGAGCCTCCCCTGCCAAAAACTCCAACTGATACCTTTGGAACTGAGGGGAAGTTTAGTTAACTTTTTTCCCCATATTTGATTTTACTTGTGAGTGTTATTTCATTTATTTATTTTTTTAAATTTCAGCAAACTCATGAGAAATGTTATAAAAATAATGAAATATCAAGTGAACGCTGGCTCATTGCCCCGCTCCCTGTGTCACGACAGGAATGTGACAGGGTTGTGTTGCCACTGGTCAGAGCTCTATACATGTCCCCTTATTAGCAGGTGATGCAGGGGTCTGACTTGCTCAGGTGCTGAGCACTGAAAATAAACAGCGATGCCCATTGGTGTGATGGGAGCCCACTGGTGCCTTGTGGCTTTGGACACCAACAGAAACCAGGCTCTGCTGCACTTTGGCTGGGGCCAGAAGATCTGCAGGTGAGCTGTGGTAAAGATGCAGGATCATAGAAGCCACTTCCATCTCTATTCCCTGTAATATGAGGGACAATTTCATAAAATCATAGAATGGTTAGAGTTGGAAGGGACCTTAAAGATCATCGAGTTCCAACCCCCTGCCCTGGGCAGGGACATCTCCCACTAGAGCAGGTTGCTCCAAGCCCCATCCAGCCTGGCCTTCAACACTTCCAGGGATGGGGGAGCCACAACTTCCCTGGGCAGCCTGTTCCAGTGCCTCACCAC
Organism: Thinocorus orbignyianus; assembly: GCA_013400375.1. Lineage (NCBI taxonomy): Eukaryota > Metazoa > Chordata > Aves > Ciconiiformes > Thinocoridae > Thinocorus > Thinocorus orbignyianus. Next base: position 660,070 of record VXBW01008250.1, on the reverse strand, counting down.
CCTCACAGCAAAGAAGTTCTTTCTAATATCTAATCTAAATCTCCTCTCTTCCAATTTAAAACCCTTACCCCTTGTCCTATCACTATACTTCCTGACAGAGTCCCTCTCCAGCTCTCCTGGAGCTCCCTTTGGATCCTGGAAGGCTGCTCAAAGGTCTCCCCAGAGCCTTCTCTTCTCCAGGCTGAACAGCCCCAGCTCCCTTAGACTATCTTCATAGCAGAGGTGCTCCAGCCCTTGAATCATCTTCATGGCCCTCTGCTAGACCTGTTCCAGCAGGTCCATGTCCTTTCTATGCTGAGGACTCAGAGCTGGACACAGGACTCCAGGTGGGGTCTCATGAGTGCAGAGTAGAGGGGGAGGAATTTCTCAAAATTTCTGTCCTGCCTGTCACACCTAGGGGGGCTCAGGGCTTTGTCTCTGCTCCCACGTGGCTGAAGGCAGCACTCTCATCTCCTGGCCAAGTTCTACCTGTGCCAGCTCCTTCTGGAACTGCCTTGGTGACTTCAGAGCTGCTCAAGGTCAGTGACCACGTAAGGACAGTGGCAGATTGTTTGTGATCTGAGAAGGACACTTCAGTTGCTAAATGGATTTGAGTTGAGTTTGTTTTTTATCATCCTGAAATAACCACTGCTCAAACAATTGTAATTCTTCTGATGTCTTTCTGGAAAACATTGGGCTTGTTTGGCAATGCAGTGTTGTGTAAATAAATATGTACCAAGCATCAAAGTCAAGGAGGGGAGGGTGAGTTCTCAAATAATTATGTAAATAAATCCACATAGCGTGCTCTGATATTGGCTACCACATCCATTTATATTAATCAGCACGGACATTACTGACAAGTGAATCTGCTCAGCTTGGTTCTCCTGAAGGTTTCAAAATTAATGCCTCCTTTTGCTCCGTGTTTCACTGTACGGGATGCAGGGGGACGCCAAGGCTGCCTTATCCCAGCATCCCCTTCAGGTGTCTCAGGAAGGCTGGGACCTATCAAACTTTGCATAAATAAGAGTACTCGGCATGAGAGAGTTTATAAGTTTGATCCAGCACATTGGGAAAAAATAAATACACTCATTTGCTGGAATGATATTTATTTGTCGATCTCATCTTGACCTCTTGAGGAGGCTAAAGGACGTTCAGTGACTGTAAAGTGCAAAGACTTTTGTATATATCCCCAGATGAACTTTTTCGATGTTACACTGACAACATCTGTAATTCGGCCAGCCTGAGTGGCTCTCCATTTTTCTATATCCAAAGAACTCGCTTATTTGTCCAGGATTTGGCACCCATACTTAATCACAGAATAAGTGATAAAAACCAGTTGCTCTTACTGCTTCTGTGATATTTCCCCCCTGAAATACTAATCTGTTAGAGTATATTGTAAGAAGATGGGAAATCTACCAGTTTGGTGGTGACACGGGCTGCCTGAATTGGGAAGTTGGATCCTCATTCTGGGTTCCACCAGTGCCGAGCGTGGTAGCTGGCCACCCCTCTCCCTCCGGAATGAGAAGAGATGAGTAATGTAGCAGGAGGTGAAGATGACCAGGAATAAAGTGTGAGGCTGCTCTTTTGGAAAGCAGGGGAATAATTCAAATGGCAGTTGGAAGCGATGTTTTCTGTTGTGAAGTTTGAGTTACGTGGTAGTCAGCCCACTTGTTAAAGTCCTAAGGGTAGGAGTGAGGAGTAGGAGGTGGAGGAAGAAGGGATCGTTACCATCTTCTAATTCAGAGTCCCAGAAAACAGGAACTTAACTCGTGACTAGGGAACAAAATAATGGCAAATGAGAAGGATCTAAGTGTCTTACTGCTTTTTGATTCTTAAAGAGAAGCCGTGTTGCTTTCTTGGAAAGGCAGATTGCTCCAGCAGCAGGAGGGACCAACGCCTGGGTGACTGCAGGGAAAGAAAATCCATGGGGCAGGGAGGGCCACTTTGGGAGCAGAGCAGTCTGACTTGTTAGCTAGAAGCTACCCAGCTTCTCTTTCTTTCCTTTGCTGCTTTGCGGCAGGTTCCAGGTAACACGTGTGTTGCTGATTGCATTATACCTGGGGAGATTATTTGCTTTAGAGTAGAGCAAGCGTAATAAGCCTTTAAATTGAACAGTGGTGTGGGTCCTCGTGTTTCAGTTTTTATTGATGCAGAATAATCTGAGAAAGGCCATGCATTATTTTCAATTCTTGGTGTAAGAACACGGTGCAGAACCATCTTGTTCATGCTCTTGGCTCTTTTTATTGCTGTAGACAGGGATCTGTGTTTTCATTGTATCCTGAAGTTGAGCAACTATGCACTGCCTGCATTGTTAAAATTCACTGCACCTGCAGTTGTTAAGATGCTTGGTGAGAGTAGCATTGGTAAATTGATTAATTAAATCAATTACTTAAGATTCACACACACACACACACACACACACCCCTCTGTTTGCAGAGTTTGCTTCAAAAGCCAGTGTTCAAAGTAGCACTGCCTGAGTTAGAGATAGGAATGATTTCTTCTCTGGTTAGGTATCTCCTCGGGCCAAAACACTACACATTGTCTATTTGCAGCTCCCTGTTCTGTGTTGCTGCCTACGGAATGCCTTTGGCAAATATTGTATGGGCACAGAACCGCTGACTGGTGAGTGCAGTACTTGGGAGTTCACAGAATGTGCTCTTACTGCTGCTTACTGCTATTTTTCTGCTCCTCCTACTTGCCATGTTTTATTAAGCATGTATTATATGCAAATAAATATGTTGTATAAATTGCGTATGTGCCTTTTACAAAGACTGTAAAGGGTTTGATCCAGTATTTTATATGGGTGTATTTTATATGGTGAACAATCACAGCGAGGCTTAAAAATATAGCTTTCAGGAAAGCAGGGTAACTGGAATAGGCTTTAAGAATTGGGAGAAAAGGTCTCCTGGGAGGGTGAGCTGAGGGCACAGTGACTTCAGGAAAGCTGGCAGCCCCATAGGGGAGTCTCAAGGGCAGGAGTTCAAGCTCTCCCATTCAGAAAGTATAGTAGGGGACTAAATGGGTTTAATCATGAGCTCATCGTTGACCTCAAATGCAAGAAAGAAACATGCAATAAGAGGAAACTAGGTCAGGCTCCCAGAATGAGAACAGAAGTGTAGTGGGAGCATAGACAAAATCAGAAAGGCCAAAGAACTAAATAAAGATATAACGTTTAAGAGCCATTGGCAGTAACTAGATATTGTTCTGTGTCGCTGTTACAAGAGACTGCTCTGCTGTACAATAGGGAAAGAAAGCTATCAACATATCAGTACTGAAGATAATTGTTTAATGTCTTTTCTTCAGATGAAGTTCAACACTAATTAGATTATTTCTGTAATTAGGACTAGTTATGAAGCAGTGAGGTCCCATCCTAGATATTGGAAAATGGGTTACGGCCAACCTGGATAATTTAGGTGTTTTCAAAATGGTTGGAATTCTGACTTTAATTTTAGAGTACTTTAAAAAAAAAAATTAAAAATTGATATTTCAGTGCTGCAAGTGGGGTCAACTTGCAAAGGAGAGAATCAGAAGCCTGCAGAAAGACTGGCACAATGAATATTTTAAAAATAAGAAAGAAGAGGAGTTGGGGAACTAGAGATCCATCAACTTAACCTTGATTTCTGGAAAAGTACTTGAACAAGTACTCCAACTTCTTCTGAAACATCTAACAAGATAACAGGGGTAAAAATTACATGCCAAAAATCTCCTCAAAGCCATCTAACTTCCTTGTGTGTCATGGCAATGGGTCTGGTGGGCAGAAAAGCAGCAGCAGATTTATGTATTCAGATTTCAGTGAGGTCTTTGGTAATGTCTCAGTGACATCATAAGTGAGTTACAGAAACGTTCTTAGTCCATCTAAGATCTTAATTACTTTCAGGAGGCCTATTGTCTCTTTTATTAATTGGAGAAGGGATCTAGAAGGCTTAGCATAGGCTTTACCTCCTGGACTTCCTTCTTAAAGGCTTCAGTAAGTGTATGAAGTGAGGTGGGATAAATCTAGGCTGGTGTTCAGTGCTGTTACGGCAGGGGAGTCTCTTGGCTCCATGGAGTTTGCAGCAGAACCATGGATGGAGATTTCTTCATACTCAATCCTGTTGGTAACGTGCTGAACCCAAGGAGAGAGGAACCCTCTCTGTAGGTGGTTGGTGTTTGCCTTGCTGAGAGTGGGTGAAGAAACACACCTTGGTAGAGTTATGTGTATATATAAATATAAAATACAAATATGTTCTGTGCCAGCTTCTTCCCGGGTGAAAGGAGCAGGGAATGAAACCACGGTTGGATTAGGGATCTGGGTTGGCACCGAGGTGACACCTCCTCCATTTACCTTCTGTAAATGCCCTGACTTGCACTGTTGCTGAATTTAGCCTTGTCCCACCTCTCATGCCCCAGCAACCCAGAGCAACAGCCTGGTTATTCAGTCTTAAAATCAGGCCTAATTGCAAACCAGGCCCAGTGGCCAAAGGAGAAGAGTATTATAAATGCCAAATATTTGTGAGAAGCCAGCTTGTCCCAGGGAGGGACAGCTGCTCCTAATTTGCCTGAGAGAATCGCATTTTAAAGCTTAAAAATACAATAATTTTTGTGCATAGCAGGGCAGCTACTCCCTACCCAGAAGGGTTTAGTATTTGTGTGCCTTGGCCTGCCAGCTGCGAGATGGGAAGAATACTTGTCTGCTCAAAAGGCGACTTTGAGACATGCCGAATTATTTCAAAATATATCTTTGGGGCCTTCAAAATTGCTGCTGGATTCAACTGAGTTTTTAGATACTGGACCAGGACAGGTTAACAGTGTCCAACTTGAATTAAGCAGATCTTCAGTCCAGAGGGACCTCAGTACATCTCCCAGCACTTCCCAGAAGTGAAAGATTGTGGATGTTTTGCTCAGTCTTGGACTGAGGAGCTATTGAAAATGACACACGTTAATCATGTTCCTAAAGAATGAGCCTGTCTTAAGAGACAGAGGGAGGTAGGAAGAGTCCAACTGGGCTGTTGGCACAGCTGGCATCCAGGAGAGCTGGGAAGGACTGGAGCTGGGGCTTTTTGTAGCAGATAGCTAAAAGCTGTGGCTGTAATGGCTTCTTTTATCCTCTCTCAGCATCAGCCTTTGTCAGGCAGGTGGTTCCACTTGGGACAAATTTTGTTTTGCCTGGGCAAGTCATAGTGAGTGCCATTCCAGAAAGGGGTTGTGAGTCCTTGGTGGGAAGGAGCCTGTCTGGTGCAAGAAGTGGCTATGGGCAGGTTGGAAAGTGGTACCCGCATCTGCCCGAGGTGTTTGGACAATTGGTGGTGGTCACAGGAATGCTGTGAGTTGGGAACATGTCTGATGTCTTGGCTGAGCATTCAGGCTTTGTGCTTCAGCTGCTGCTGCTGCTACTCTGAAGGTTTTGTGTTAAAGGGTTGGAGAAAAAAGAGAGAAGAGAGCTTTATCAGGGAATGGAGTGATGGGACAAGGAGAAATGATTTTAAACTGAAAGAAGGGAGATTGAGATGAGATCTCAGGAATAAATTCTTTGCTGTGATGGTGGTTGCCTAGGTTGCCCAGAGAAGCTGTGGCTGCCCCATCCTGGAGGGGTTCAAGGCCAGGTTGGATGGGGCTTGGAGCAACCTGGTCTGGTGAGAGGTGTCCCTGCCCAGGGCAGAGAGTCAGACTGGGTGGTCTTTCAGGTCCTTTCCAACCCAAACCATTCTATGATTCTTTGAAGAAAATCTGCCTCTCTCTCCCAGGGAGACCCTCTATCCACCTGGCGCCTGGCAGTATGTAGGAAAGAGGATGCTGTCACTGGACCTGTGCAGTAAACTTGTCCATATGCTAATATGAATCTGCATCACTGAAACCCATTCTGGTCAAGCACCAGCTTCAAGAAAATGCAGGTATCCAGAGATGTCTTTTGTCCTCCTTCATCAGATGTTTCTCTTGCAGATGTACTTCTATCCCCGGTCAAAGTGACCTAGAATTTTGTTTTGAGTGTTGAAGTGTGTTTTCTAAATGTTTTCATTGTTTATAGCCACAAGGTGGCATTGCAGATTAAAGGGAAAACATCTCTTGCTGTTCAGCGGGATACGAAGGAGGTGGGAGACTTGGAAATTATCATACAGCCACCCGAAATTCTGTCTAGATCTTGGAGATGCAATGGAGACTTTTTCTTTCAACTCACAGGCCTCCAGTTTTTATAGAAGTGAGCATGATGTTTGCTGTGTTATCATCATGAGGAGTTTCAACAGATTCAGCATATGCAAATGTGTCTGGGCTGTTCAGAGCTGCTGCCTTGCTCTCCTCCTGCCTTTGGGACGCAATGGAGTTTTGGAGCTGTGATAAAGGTGATGGTGTCACCTCACGGGCTCTGGTGTTTCACTTTGTGTGTTCAGATCCTGAAGAAAACTCATTTCTACTCTCCCTACTTCTTCCCCCCACCCCCAAGTCCCATTTCCCTTGGATTCTGTGCGGGCTCAAATTTGGGTTGTCCGAAAGGACAGAAAGCTGTAGCAAGTGAAGCTAAACCCTCCAAGGTTTGAAGCTAAGCAAAGTCTGAAAGGCTATTTATTTGTTTACTTAGGAAGCTGAGTTGAGCATGCTGTAGCTGGACCTTCTCTGTACTTTCCAGGTTTTGCTGTGATCCAGGGCTCAGCCCATTAAATTCACTGGGAGCAGGATGTTCAAAGGTGTTTGCTTCTCTGTTGAGTCTGGTGAAATAACAAGGCATTTTTGAGATCTGAGTGAATCCTTTGGAAGCCTATTTTTTACCATCAAGTTTCTTACTCTGCACATCCTGACTGCTTAAGATCAGAATGTGTTTCACTGTTTTATTCCCTTATCTTTTTTATTTGAATCCCTGTCCCAGAGAGTGGGCCACTTTTGTGCATGGATAGCTATAATACAAGGAGGGGGCCTGATTTTTTGCCCAGTTCCCCAATGTGTTGCTAAAATCTAACTGCTGGATTGCTGATGGCTCCTTCCTCATTCTATCTGGTCTTAGCAGTATTTGTGGCCTTTGTCTGCATATACTTTCCATGAAAACCAGAAGTAGCTCTGCTGAAAGATGGATCTTCCCAGCAGTGGAAGCAAGTGCTAAACTGAGTAGGAGACCACCAGGCCAGCAAAGGAAAATCTTACCTGTTTTGGAAAGAAAGTGAAAATAGGTTTATTTTTACCTCTGCTTTGGAGAAGGAATGAAATGTAGACTAAATATAAAAGCTAGATTTTACCAAAAACTACTAGAAGTGTTTGTTACAAATTTCACAGATAAATGGAAGATAATTGACAGTGTGTTTCACTAGGCAAGAGAAATACCCTTTTTCTACTTTTTTTTTTTTTTCTGAGAAGGAAGAAAGCAGTAACAATTTTTCATCAGTATTAACGTGCATATGACAGCGGAGAAAAACATCATGCAGTTTTACTTGGACAATTTTCACCTATTTGAGAAAGCTAGGGTTTATATTCTTATGCACTTATAGATCCACAGATGTGGACATTTATATACATGGACATATGTATACGGATAGGAGTTTCTTGATGTATTGGACATGTTCCTTTTGCGACCAGCTTTTTTCAGAACCATTTCTGAAAAATATTCCTAGTGTCTTCAGCCATGTCAGCTTTGCCAATTGTCCATAAATTTATCCTTGTTTTCCCTGCCTTGAGGTTACTGCACTGAGTGGGGAGGCTCTTGCACAGACCAGCTGTCCCCAGGCTGTGGAACTGGTTTCCTTCGTGGTCCAAAGTGTGCACAAATATTGTTGGTCTAAGGTAGTGTGGGAAACACTGATCTTGCTCCAGTTCCTTGTTTTGTTAGAGACTTCACAGCTGACTTTGCCCAAAATATTCATCTACCTCTTTTCTTAATGCTGCTCAGTGGTTTGGACAGGACGGTTTATATTCCTGGTTAAGCAGACCCTGTCTCTTGCCACGTGTGAAGCATGGATAGACTTGGACTAGAAGGCCTGATGGGAACATAAACATCAAATGTTTATTAAATATTGTGAATATTCTGCCCCTGACATGTAAATAAGCAGTTGGCATTTCAATTTATGGGATGATTGACCGTGGTAGAAATACGTAAGGCTAATAAGAACATCCAATTATGTTAGGGTAATTTAAAAAGGGGTATACGCACCCTCCTGGGTGCTGTGTACTTCTGGGTGTAAGCCAACTACTAAATGATGGGGGTTAGGATGAGGCTAGCAAGAAACCTCCTCTTACCAAGGTTATTTCATAACTGCCGACTGCAGAGTTTCCTATTTACCACTGGAACAGCTGGTGCTGGCTCAACTCCTCTGTCAGGCAGGGTGTCGAAAGAGATGTATTGCTGGACTGACCCCAGTAGTGATTCCGATGTTCTTGGCATTTTTTTTTTTTTTAAGTCTCCCGACCTGAAGAGAGAAGTGAACCTTTTGAAAAAGTTATACATAAAAATTTCTGTGCGGTGCACATTTCCAGATGAATGTTCAGGCCAGCATTACTTAATGCTGAAATCAAAGTTTTGGGGATTCATCGGCATTTCCAAGGCTGCTGTGATACCACAGCCCCTGCGTGCAACCTCCTGCTTAACACAGGGCTTTTATTCACCTTGAAATTCTCTTGCTCTTCAATCAGTTCTGCTTTGGAAGGAGTGTGAGGGAAGGAGTGATGTGATTTAGCAGGATCTCTGGAGACGAGTGGATGTAAGTCCAGCTCTCCTGGAATAGAGACCTTTCTTACAGTGCTGGCTGTTGTTTGTATTGCAGAGGAAATGGTCAAAGAGAATTTGGGACAATGTGAAGGTTTTTTGGGGAAAAGATGCTGTTTAAACTACCCTCTGTGTGTAACTGTAGCATGCATCACAGCAGAGAAACAAAATTTGCTGCATCCTGGGAAATCCTATGTGAATATGTTTGGTAGATGGAGTCAAGTGAAGATGGGATCTTTCACGTGCCCATTGCTGCTGACTGATAAACACCTCGGGGTTGCCTCAGCCTTGCCAAATTTTCATTAAATGGGAATTAATGGGAATTTCCATTAATCGGAAAGTTGTTCTTCTGCTGGAAAGGCTTGCTGAGTGACACACAGTCTGGCTTAGTGACACAGAAGTTCAGACATGTATTCTGCTGCTGAATTAAATCACAAACTAGACTTCTTCTTTCTTTTCCTTCGCTCTATTTCCAAAAAGAAACTTTGCTATTTTCCTGCACTCCCTAGCCTGATAAACCATACAGTGGTTATCAGGGCATTCACACAGCACAGTGAGTACTTGACTTAAGGTGCTTTCTGTAAAGCAGACAGGTCTTCAAGCTGCACAAATTCGAGTGTTGTAATTGCTCAGCTACTGCTGTTTAGTTTGAATTAAGGGGCAGGAAGAAACATCCTTCTGCTTTTGCTGAAACAAACGCACCTCTGAAAAATACTTTTGTTTCTGTCAAATCAGTATTTTCTTTAAAATATTACTAGTGTGTGTTGCTGAGTTCAAGTGCTAAGGCCTTCATCGGGAATGGCATTGAGTTTGAAAGATTTAATTTGGTCTTCAAATCTATAACCTGCTGACACACTACAAAGATCTGAGATGGCTGCCAACACCTAAGCACATTTTCAAAGCACGAACAGTGGCTTTAGTCATAGTTAAGTTGCATGAATCAGACCATTCTTCCTTGGACAGTTCTTCTGAAGAGGAAATTTGTTTAAATTTCTCTCTATTGTGCTTCTGCAGTTCATGCTTTCATATGGGAACAATTTTTTCATGTGCATCAGGGAGGGGTGAGTAAGGAAACAGCGACACACTGACCTCAAAAGCTCTCGGGGAATTTTCGAGAGCCTTGAGCTGCCTGTCTGGAGGTGTGTGTGTGCTTATTCCAGCCTGTCCTTGTCCCTCCAGTTACCCTGTGTACACCTCCTGCCGATCCACCAGCCCTTCCAAAGGGTGTCAAAACCCAGATGAACCTTAATTCCATAGCTTAAGGCCTGCAGGTGTGTTGAAGGTGAGTGTTGGGGAGAAGCAAGGCAAGGGGAAGAATTTTATACTGTTGCTGGTTTTGTTCTACCTGCTGTGTGTATGCTCTCATCAGCTGTCAAGTTAGCAATTTTCTGGTCTTGATAGATTCACTCCAAGGTTAAAGGCAGAGCAAATACTGCCCTTGATTTCCTTAGCATGAAACTAAAAGTCTCTAAGGCCATGCTTGATGCCCACATGAGAAGAAAGTTTCATTTCTGTGGCTTAAAATGACACCAGGTGATGTGGGCATCTGCACCCGAGGGATGCAGAGCTCCTGTTGGCTTTTCAGAGATGTCTCTGCCCGAACACTGTCTTCTTCCTGTTAGACACCCCTTTTGGCTGCTGGCACTGAGTTCATGCTCAGTCACTTTGGAGAGCAGAACACAGTGTTCTCAACGTTCATCCCATCTTTTCTGTGCAAGATTCAGTTGGCTAAAAAAGACTTTATTCCCATTTGTTCTTGTAGAAATTAGGGCAGAACCAGACCAGAGTAGATCCATATGTGTGTGCACACATCTGGCTGGGACAACACATGGGAAGGGGGTTGAGAGGAGCACGTGAAACCAGCCCTCCTTGGGTACCAGCAGGTTCAGGTCAGGAACCCAAGACAGAGGGGTTAATGTGATAACTAAGGTGCAGACTAAAAGCAATTACTCCTGAGCTCAGAAATGGTGATCTGTACTAAGGCCCAACTGTGGAGGAGCATGAAATCTGCTCTTTGATTCTCACCTTGGTTTTGACCGTATCATTTAAGAATTGTGATTAGGAGGCACAACTATTCTTATGTCCTTAATTGAATAACTGCATTAGTTTAATGTAATTAATTTGTTTTGTATCTTATACTCCATTTCTTTAGAGTGCCTTTTTGTGGAGGCTTTGGGCTCCCTTCCTCTTTGTTCCCCTTGTTCTTTTCATTGCTGTATTGTTCATGGCTCATCTGGGATAGGCAGAACCGTGTTGTTCTTTATAGTCTCATAGCCCAGAAGGAGAATTTTTTATGAGATAGTCACTACCACAAACCTTGAAGCCTCCAAATAGCCCTATTTGTAATCCAGTTATGTTGTGTTCTCATAACTTCCTAGGCCACAAGACACCCAGATGCATCCCTGGGTTGATGACTGCCCAGTAAGAGGCTGTCGTTAGATAACTGAGCTCACCCTTGCAGCTCTGCCCATAGGAATATAGAATTGTTCAGATGTATGACTAGCTCTTGTGGTTGAGTGGGGCTCTCTCTGGACTGGCCAGTGCACTGGAAGAGATGGTTTTCTCTTCTCTCACTCCCCTCCCACTGACCTTCCCCAACATGTCCTTGACTAAATGTGTAGAGCTGCACACGAAAGGAAGGAATTCAGAAGTGTGTGAAGTACTTGCAATTAAATGTCATGCAAGCCACATGTGGTTTTGTTGCTCCAAATTCAGCTCAAAGAAATGGAAAGGATTACAAAATGAGGGAACAGCTCAGGTCAACCTGGAGTGTTAAACAAAATGTTTTCCTTCGGTAGCACCTAGGAGTATGTGATGCATTTTACCAAATGAAGAAGACGATGTGGAATCCAAGTCAGGGGCTCAGGCGAGGTATAATTGTCACTGGACTAAGAAAATCGGGCGGTATTGCTTCATGAGCCTTACTCGTTCGGGAGCTTGAAATAGTTGCTGCTTGCTTTGCTTGGCTTGCGCTGCTGCAGAGAAGGGAATGTTTTCCATGCCCGCTGTGACGGGAGAAGGAGGAATGAAGGTAGGAGTCGGACGTGAGGTGATGGCTCAGGCTCACTAATGGGAAGTTAGGCAAAGAGGAGACTGGAATGGTTCGTGTTGAGCCTTCACTGAGCCAGAGCTTAGGGGGCTCTTAGGACTTTAAGATAATTTAAAATCATTTTCCCTTGCTGAACCATGCAGCAAATGAGATATCTCTGTATATGAGATTTTGTTACCCACCATTCCTAGGGAGACGAGTATAGTTTCTTACTGAACTCACTCAGATGTATGACGTCTCCATGATCAAGAGATCAATTTAGTCTCCTACTTAAGTTTAGATTAGAAATTTGTGTGAGGGTGATGAGGCCCTGGCCCAGGTTGCCCAGAGAAGCTGTGGCTGCCCCATCCCTGGAGGGGTTCAAGGCCAGGCTGGATGGGGCTTGGAGCAACCTGGTGTGGTGGGAGGTGTCCCTGCCCAGGGCAGGGGTTGAACTCAATGATCTTTTAGGTCCCTTCTAACCTAAACCATTCTATGATTAGGAAATTTTGTAGTGTTTCCATTTGAGAATGGCTCTGTCCTAGTAGAACCGCTCAACTCATTTTATGAAGTTGAGAGCAAAAAGACTACAGCACACCTGACACAATCCTGTTGTCTTCTCCACGCTGAGCTCTGAAGGGTTTGGCAGCATTAGTTGATGGAGGAAGGACGTGCGCCTTTTCCTGAAAAGCTGAGGAGAATAATTTGTTCTTTGTATCAGCAATGCCGTTGCCTTCCCAGTCAAGTGCTGCCAGCAGTGGAAGTCACGTTCCCTCCTGCCAGCCCTTCATTGTGCTTTTGCAGTAGGAAGAGGGGGGATGAAAGAAGGGGGGATCTTAATTGAAAAAATAGGCCTAGGGCTTCAGGGACATAACAAAGTCAGTGGGAGTGTGTGAACAGCAATTTATTTTGTCAGTTCAAGTTACAGTCACTCTGACATGTGAAAATTGCAGATGCCAATTTCTCAATGTGTCACTGTGACACACAGCATCCCAAATAAATAATGAAACCCTCGACTTGGTTTGCAGAGCTTTGGAAAGCCTGAAGAAATGGCAATATAGAAATTGGCAGATAAACTGAGAGAGGTTTCTTTGACATAAGGGGAATGATCTTAGCTTAGGCCTTTCATAAGGTGATCTTCGTGGCCTTCATTGCTTCGGTAGAGCGTTCCTGATCTCGTAGTCTTCATGAAGTTTATGGCCTTTATATCCTCTTTGGGCTTTGAAAATTGAGCTATTTTCTTGAAGAATGAAGCATTTTCCCGTGAAACTGTAAAGGGTTGGAAAGGCTGAAGTGTCAATCTGAGTCTTAGTAGACCTCTGAAGCAACCTGTTAAAGCTAGGGTCCAATATAGAAATTGCCTGTTACCCTGATTGCTTAGGAGCCTTTTAAATGTTCTGTTTCTACATTCTGTTTTTCACCTATAAAATGGGAATAATGGTGATATTTACATCTCCCATCTTTTCCAATTTAGTTTAGATATTCTAGTGAGGAGCTCTGCTTCCCATGTGTTTCTGCAGCACTTAATATAATTTGACTCAGCCTTTATTATGGTATCCAGGTATTCTAGCAATAGTGTTTTTTGCAAATCAAGTAGTTCCAGTAGCAGTCTCACCAGTGAATGTTTGGTCACTGGGCTTACAGAAGCAGGCAGATGGCCAGTAATGACCAGGTGACCGAGTTAGAAAAATGAAGAGTTTATTAAAAGTTCAATCATAAAGAAACTGTTCTGCTGAGGCCTTTGGCAGGAGCTTGAGTGACAGTAAAAATGTTCACTGCCCTGAAAAAAAGAAGTCCATAATAACATGGCAATGCTAAGAGAAGTTTTGTTTCCTATTTTCCCAGTTATTCTGGGTTAAGAGTCAATGGGGTGGTCAGACAGAATATCTGAGGAAATCCTGAATAACTAGGCTGATTTTATCTAAGAAGAGAAGAGTGAGAGAGAATATAAGCCTTTAAATGCATAAAAGCTTGGGCATGCAAGATAAAACATGTTGTCTTTGGAGAAAGATAGGAAGCAGAGCTGTAAATTGGAATTGCAAGGAGGTCTGTGTCCAGGAACTGAAGAAAGTATCAATGAAGCCAGTGAGGAGGGGTTCAAGGCCCGGCTGGGTGGGGCTTTGAGCAACCAGGTCTGGTGGGAGGTGTCTCTGCCCAGGGCAGGGGGTTGGAACTGGGTAATCTTTAAGGTCTCTTCCAACTCTAACCGTTCTGTGATTCTATGAGGAGAGTGTGTGCCATTCACTGTAGTGTGTTGTCCAAGCAAGGTGGGGATGGAAGGGAGTTCAAGATACGGTCTAGCTAACCCTTGCTCTAAAGCAACATCTGACAGATAAGTGCTAGTATTTTTGCACAGTGTTTCAGGAAGCTGAAGGTCAATGCAGACGGGAAGGTTTATCTGGTTTCATGACTTTGGAAGAACTGTTAAGCTGACACTTCTTACCAGCAGGTAGATTGTGCCCAGGAGTGTTCTCACTAGTGTAAGAGGATCCCCCAGTTCGTAGAACAGCACATCACCTTTGGCTGCACTTCTATCTCTTTTCACATAAACTTAAAAATAGGGAATGGACTTTCAGGAACCCGAAGCCAAACTGTCCTTCGTGTGCAGCCAGGGCCAAAACGTAATTTTGGTCATGCGAGGCTGAAGACAGAGATGTGAAATGAGCCAGAGAGGGATCAGCTCCCGCTGACAGATGAGCGAGCTCACTCTTTACACTTTCCAGGATATGGTTAAATGTGAACAACTTCTTTTCCATGGAAAAAACATCCATTGACTTTGCATCAGTGCTCCAAGGGGAAGTGCTGCACTGCCCTTCTCACACTTTCGAGAGGGCCTTATTTGCTTCCTTGGGAACTAAAGACAGAAACTGTATTAATTAGGCTACAAATAAACCTTGGGAGTTTTACTGGATGTTCTTCATCCACAGCTGTCCTGGTCGCACTCTTCCGAGTACATCCCTAGATGGACAGACTTGAGAGAGCTGATGCAGTTACTCAACAGGCCACTTAACGTGATACTAGCTCTGTGCTTGACTGTACTCTTAAAACATGCGTCATTGTACACTGTAATTATAAGGAGAGCTAACTGGCAAGGAAGGATGATTGCATCACTAAGACACTGGAACAGGAATAACTAATTCTGCTGTGAACTCCTCATGTAAACCTGGCTATGACACCGAATATCAGTTTCCTCGTCTGAAAGGAAAAAATTTTCCTATCCTTATTCATCTTATTTTCTTGTATTGTATAACGTCGCTATGTCTACAGATTATTTTGAAGGGACACTGACAAGAGGAAGTTGTGTCTGTGGCATGAGTGATGAGGATCAAATTCAAACTGGAATTTGAACTAAAGCTATAGGTGTCCTACAAGGATAATATGAATATAAATAATAATAATATTTATAATAAAAACATTTACAAAGAGTTTGGAAGATTAACCATAACAGAAATAGCTAGAAGAAAAGTCTGTAGTGTATAATAGAACCTGGTAAATTCTTTCTGTGTCAATTTGCAACCCTGACATCGCTCACCAAGTATTCTGGCAAGCTCATAGCACTTTCAAGAAAAGATTTGACGGCCAAGTTACAGCACTGAGATCTCCTGTTGCTTTTAGTTTATTGTTATTGCAAAATGCACTACTGAACAATTACTAATGCATCGTGAAATAAAATGCTGTGGAATTACAAATGAATTTTGCTGGTAAGATGGAGTCTGTGATTTGGAATCTTTGATATCAGTATCATTGATGGTGTAATAGTAAAGATGAATGCAGTCTCAAGGTATTGTTTTATTCATTTGGAGGTTTGGGCACAATTTTGAAAAGAAATTTTGGTGAGATTCTTTTTCATCTTTTTGCCAAAGAGTTCAGCCAGCTATGAAATACGAGTGGATTAGTTTGGGTTCCCCCTCCCAACCCCATCCAGGTTTGCTGCTTTTTCTTTTTCTAGATGATTTTTTTTTAATGAAGTCAAACTTTTTCTACCTCTGCTCCTACCTGCCACTCCCTGCTCTCATGCTTGGGGTTCCACAGTCCCCTGGGCTCTGTTGCCTATTGATGCTGTTGGCAAGAAGCTCCTCTGGTCGTTGAAGCTGCTTTCCTGTGCCTCTTGTGTGTGTCACATTATAATCCCATGCAAAACTTTCACAGCTGAAGTGCAAAGTCATCACTTTGAAATTTACAGTGCAAAGCAATAGGGTGGTGTTTTTGTTTTTTTTTTTTTTTTTAAATATTTCAGACAATGCTTTTATCAAAATGGGTCATTCTTCTGTCTAGTCAGTGTGCTGCTCCTGGCAATGGCCTGTTCTAGGTGCAAGAACTGCTGCAGCAGGCAGTAATGGATTAAATATGTCCACTGTGAAAGATTCTTCCTTAATTGCATTAGTTTGAGGTTTGTTTTATGCCCCGATACGTGGCATTGAGCCAAAGAAACCACAATACACCTTCCCTTCCAAGGTCTGAGGGCTGAAAAATATCCCTTTACAAGAAGGATGCTTAAGTGCTTTTCTGAATCAAAGCCTGAGTCAGTGCTTTAATGTACTCTGTTCATGCTTGGAAATGGCTTATATTCCTCTGAGCAAATTTCCTTTAAAGAAGCTAAGCCTACTACAGTGTCTGAAGAATTCAATGTCACACTGAAAACTTATCCCCCAGATCTGTGTCCAAAGAGATCCTGCTTAATGGATGCTCCCTATTACTTACTGCCATAGAGCTTTCCTCTTTCAGGCACTGAAACAGCCTGGTCTCTCTCCAGGCAATGTGTCAGATTTTCGTCTGGTTGCCTATGGTGTTTTCCATTTATATTCAAGGTTCTAGAGAAGGTCACTTCAGTGCAGCATCAACAGCACCTCCGTCCGTCCCCATGATCTCATACATATATTGGAGGCTGGCTCTAAGGCAGGAGGGTGTTAGGATTCAGACTGCCTGCTGGAAACTTCAGGCAGCCACCTCGCCTAGGAGAGTGATTTAGGGATCTGTTCTCTTCGCCACTGCTGCTCTCAGCACAGTGGACCACATTGTCCTTTCAAAAAGCCTAAAGCAGGTGCCTGACCTGCCTGGAAATGCTTTATCATGGGTGATTGCCAGCCTTACTGCTGACTGTTGGTTCCTCGTCCAACTATTGCGGTCCTCGAGGAAGATTCATCCCTTGGTCTTGCAGGGCTATTTTAAGGCAGCGCTTCCAAGTATCTTCTTGAGGCCATATGCTTCAATTAACCTGGGCTGTTTTTGTTATCGCCGCCTTTTTGTTGATAAAGCAGGAACGTTTTTATAGGTGATATTTCCGCCCCCTGCCGCAGGAGCGCTAGGATCGATGGGAATGGACTCTGTCAGGTGCTTAGAGTAAACGGAATTGTCTGGATACCTGTCTCCCTGTCAGTCCTGACAAATCACTCGTGAGGCCTTGTGTCTCAGGTTGCTCGATCTGCAAAGCAAGGCTAATATTTATTTCCATTATATATATTAATAGCACTTAGTAACTTTGAACAAGGTCAGGACTTCACTGCATTACATACTGTGCTAAGACACGCATATATTAGTTCCTGTCTCATGCCTCCTGTAAAGAAGTGATGTAAGAATGCAGTGCCTGAGAGAGGCAAGAGGTGATCCGTAATGCATGATGTACTCGGAGGCTCTGTCACTCCAGCTCATCTGACGGAGAGAACTTGAGCTGACCTTTCGTAACTCCATTATCCTGTTGCACTGTTGCCCAGGATAAGGATCCATGACTAAAGGGAGATGACGTCAGAAGAATCTCTGCAAAATTTTGGTGCTGCTGCTGGTGACACAAACCAGAAGGAGTGAAGCAGCAATGCCAAGATATGTGGGTCAGTTTTGGTGGAGAAACACATTTTCTCTAAATTTAAGCTTCTCATTTTCATCACTTAGGTGATGGAATTGCTTTCCAAGTGATGCCATGCTCCTTCAAGTTCAGACCAACAACTCTCTGAATTAATAGATTAGTAGACAACAACTCCATGAACCTACAGCATGGATTAATAAGTAGACTGTCTCCAACCACCATTAATGCATCACAGATTTAAAGCTGCCTGACAAGCAGTGTTCTGCTGTTGCCACCATGACTTTGTTCTACACTTTAAACTTGGAAACTGTGGTTGAAATAAAGAATAGTTTGGAACCTCTGGTAGCTAAATCACTGCAAGCTCCTACTGCAGATGCACAGGGACAGCGTGGTTGCTGATGTCTATAAAACTGCTTTACAGGACTAGGTTGTCATGGTGGGACCCACACTATGTTAGTTCCTTTGCAGACAGGATGAGGGACCTTTGGTGCGGAAGTGAATGTGTTGGGGTTACATTGCTGAGGTTATGGAGGTGTCAGTTTGGATCTATGATGGAGTATGGGGTTTTTTTGACTTCTTCTATAAGTGGATAATATTCATAAATGATGCTTCCACCTGGTATCACTGTGCCCAGATATTCTGGTTTCCTACTTGGAGGCAAAGGTTGAAGTTCAGGGTGGGAACTAAGACAACTGGATGTGCTGTTGGTCTTTGTTGGTGACAAACAGACCAGACAAATAGGTCCAGGGCTGGACTATAGCAGAGTGGGGGCTTGGCTCAGAAATATTAGAGCAGGAGATGTCAGCATTTGAGGAAAGAGCAAGGTGGTTTTGAGTAAAATCGTAGTAGTAAACTGCCATCCTCTGTAAGGTGCAGAGATGGACCTGCAAAACCAGTTCACCGGTGGAGGTGAAGCTCTGTAGGTGTGGAACTGCAGCAAGACTGGGGACATACTGAAACAGGACATCGGGGACCAAGCTGAAATGGTTGTCATGAAGCAAAATCGGGGTGTGCAAGCTCTGAAAGTGGAATGAATCTGAGATCAGCAATAGTGCATGCCGAGCCATAGCTCAGTCTTGTATGAAAAGCGATATAAAATTATTCCTGAAATGAAGGCCTAGTGGTGAGGTGGTAATTAGTTGCTTTAACTACAATATTCTGAGGGTTTGTTTAATGCAGAATTAGTCAGAAAAGTATAAAATCAATGGTGATTAAAATATGCTTTCATCTTTCCATTTATTCCTTTTATAACATAACCCTGCTTTATAAAGTGAAAGTGAGGCACGAATGTGGTGAAAGCGATGAATACAGCTGGAGAGATGTTGGCTCTTCAAGCCTTGCAGTCATGCAGGGCAGTTCTTGGGGGAAAAAAAGGAAAATGATCCAGAGCCTTCATTCCAAGAAAGAGTCTAGACGTTAAGCCACTGCATAAAAAGCTATTGGAAATTCAAGGATTTCCTTACAAGTACTTGCATCTTTCTTTCCTGGCTTCTTCTAGAAGTTGCAAAGAGGTCCATTGACTTCTCTGAGATTCACAGTACCACATAAATTAGACGGAAAGATTCCATGGGAAGTGCGCCAAAGGAGAGGACGGTTCTTAAATATATTATCTATTTCACTCTTCTCCTTTGTGCATTTCTCTCCACGGCAACTCTTCCTCTGTACTTAGTGAAATATGCTTTGAAGTGAGTCAAATTGCCAAAGAAGTAAGTTAGATTGCCAAAAAAATAGTTAAGCTATATTTTCATTCCACATTCTGTATGGATTAATAGAGCAGGACTAGCAAATATGGTCAATGTAGTGGCCTCAAAAGTCACCTCAAATTGTTGTGCCCATTCTCTTTAAGTGCTGAGGTGACAACCATGCCGAACAACAAGCAAATGGAAGAGAAGACCTGATAGAGCCATTTGAAAACCAGGTCTCTTTTAGAGCTGGTGGTTGGTTGGATGAAGGAGCTCATGCAAACAAGGCAGGGCCGTGCAGCTGGTGCCCACTCATGATCCTTTGGAGCAGCAAACGGGCTCATCAGAAGGCAGGTGCCTGTGGCTGGTGCAAGCAGGGACTGCCTGTGCCTGGTAGAAATGCCACTGGGAAAATAATGTTTATTTCTATCAAATATTTCAGGGTTTAGGGGCGTCAAGTGTGGCTGTCTTCTGATTGCTCCAGTTGGCCACCTCCCAGCTGCTTCTTGAAGGTATTTATTTTTGTAACCATTGCATTTATCAGGGTGGATTAGCCAAGTCTGTTGACTTCAGTGCTTTGGCACAGGCTGTCAGAAATTATTTTAGCAATGCCCCGGACACGGTGCATTTACTTTTCAACCTCTGCTCTCACTTCCAAGCAATCAGCTACCGAGGGTTTCATTTACAGTCAGGCATTCAGGGGAGTTCCTATCTGCAGCTTTTTATTGTACGTTGGATTTTTGTTTGTTGAAATCAAAGAGGAAGGAGCATCTCCACCTAATGGCTACCAGTAAACTGTGGCTATTCCACCAGGAGGTATAAAGCACAGTAGGATGTTTTCAGAGAGGTCATAAATCTGGTGGGACCGTCACGAGGAGTGCCAACAGCCTTTGAGAGGGAGGAACTCATGGCATTTCCTTTGCTCCATTTCAGGTGTAACCTCCACAAAGGCTTGAATGCACAGGCCAGATTCTCTGCTCAGCACATCTGTTGTTTTCCAGCACCAAAGGGCTGGGCCCATCCTCTGCAAATCATTTTTGGTAATACCATGCTTTGCTTTCATTGCCAACGTTTTAGGGGAGCTATTAAAACCAGTCCTCTTTTTGGTTAAGGTGATCGAGCTTTGATAGTGCCTTCAGGGCTGTGAAGAAGGTTTTTAATAGAACACACTCACCCTAATGTTGGTGAAGGTAAGGAAGAATTTAATCTGAAGTAGAGGCTTATCGTTTAAGAGACTTTTGTTGGAAATTACTGAGTACTCTCTCTATGCCATTCTCTCCAGCAAAAATTCACTAATTCTCTCTCGCACGAATGGACTGACCTTTACATTCCTACTTACCTTTAAAGTAAATGTGACAACTCACTTCAGAAAGGTTTCTCGTTCACGCAAATTAGTTTGTTCGTTCTCTTAATAATTCCACTTGTCTCCCCTGCAGATGAATGTCACCGCAACCTCTGTGCTTCCATCCTAAAACCTGATCTCGTCACTCACTTCAAAGATGCAATTCACTGCCAAATACCTCACCTTCATCCATCTCAATCTAAACTCAGCAAAATGACCTCTCAAAAAGTACTCTACAGAGGCACTCTTTAATCAACATCTGTTTAGAGCTTTCCCCGTTAACTTCACATAGGCAGATTGTTTTCCATAATTAGACACAGATAGGCTTTGATATAACCAGCTGACATATAGAATACATATTCATTTCTCCCTCTGACTTCTTGAAGGATCTGAGTAATGCAGAAGGAACACCTAGTGCATTTAATACTAGTCTCAAGAGCTTCAGACTTGTCTAAGAGAGTCACTGAAGCACTTCAGGTAAAACTCTCATCTCTTGTTCAAATTGAGGGGCTTAGGACAGTGTGACGCTCTTGATCAATGGAGAGGCTGTATTTAGGTAAGGCATGGAGAGGAACTTGAAGCTCATGTCACTTTATTTTCCATTGCTGGATGTGCTGTAAGTGGCAGAAACGTTCTTTAGGGACAAGAAAATTTTGACGTTAACAGGGCTATCACTGCAGAGTTTATGGTTTTGCAGTTAGAGCACTGAACAGCTACTCGGGCCTCATGGATGCTCACTGCTGTGGACTTTACTTGATCTGGACTGTTCTGGGCCATTTGTAGAGACTGTAGCTCAGATAAACACTTAAACATGTGCTTAAAGTTATTCATATGTAAAATGCCCCTTAAGCTCTCTCTGCTAAACCATGACCTTGATCTCTTGGTGCTGCAGTTCCCCAGTGAAAAATAGAAATATGATAACAGCTTTATCAGTCTGAAAACTCCCAGCAGTCCCATGCTACTATTTCTCATGTAACATAACAAAACATATCTATAAACGTGGTAGTATTTACTGGCTTGATTCTACCCTTTCCCTTCAGTGAAATTAAATAACAGCTGACTCCAGAGGCAGGCTGATTGATTTCAGTGAAACTAATGCTACTACTCAACACGAGTGAAGGCAGAAGCAGTGGAGTCAGGCTCCGAGCAGGTTCTGTTATTCCTCTGTTACTGCCACAGAGCTCTGGTTATTTTGAGGAAGCCTGTTCATATTTTCTCTTTCACTCTCTCCTCCTGAACTTTTTCTCTTTGCCTTTTCTCAGCTTCAGAGAATAGTCTCAAAACTTTACCAATTGACTGTCAGGTTTCAAATCTCCTATTTCTGGAATTTTCAGGTTCCTCAAGTGAGCATTTAGAGCCACTGTATCTCTGAACCATCTGCTATTATATGGGGAAAAAAACCAAAACACTTTAAAAGCTGGCGGCTGACTTTCAGAAGACTTCAGTAATTGCAGCCTCGGTTGAAATTATTGAGAATTAATAGTCTGAGATGTTTTGGAAAGTCAGGGCATGGAAGGGTTCATTTGCATTCTGCTGCCTCCAGCCCCATCATTTTCTACTGTTTTCAACGTGGTGATGTTGAAGGTATCAAAGTTTGGAGGTGATTAAAACTCAGTAGTTCGTTTGGTCTTTAGCATATTGTTTTCAAACATTTCCATCAGAAGTAAATGCTTAAATCCCATTAAATTGGAGTCTGAATGCCTTAGGTTTCTTTACAAATCCTTCTGGTAGGCATCAGATATCAAACAGACAAAACAAAAAAATTAGGCTGAAGCCAGGGTATTTTTCTTTCCCTATGGGGAAAAGGGCATCCATTATGCAATGAATCTTCTTTTGTAATGGTTTGGTGGCTTTGACAAAATCCATTTTACTTCATTGTCCTTTTATTTTACATAATGTCCATAAAATGGCAAAACAGAAGATGTTATTGCTGATCAGAACAATTCACAGAAAGCTCTTGAGTAGAATAACGTTGCAAAATAAGCAACCTTTTGGGCCACAGCAACTTTCTCAGGAACTGTGTTCTGTGTGAAGGGTTACAACTTGTCTTGCAGTCTCCAAAAGCAGTTTTCAGCTCTTGTCTTCATATCAGAGAAAAAAAGAAAGAAAAAAAAAAAAAGCAAAGAAAAAAGGATCTGGTTTAGTTTCCCTCACATTGTAATCCCCAGCACGTCGCAAGATACCAGAATAAATGTTACAAGACAGGTGAAGCTTAATTCAACCCTCATCCCTGGGGATGTTGGAAACTCTAGTAAAATGAGATTCTATGAAATTGAAACAATTAAATAAGCTTTTCTTAACATTAGGCAGGGGAAGACCTGAAAGGGGATCCATTTAGGAGACCCTGCTCTCCTGTGGATGCCCCTGGATTTGGGAGAGGAGTTCCAGCCAGGTGTAGGGCTGTACCGCTACGTATAGAGTTACAAGGAGGCTTAAAGGTCTTTCAGAGCAGAGAGAAAAATAATAAACCTATAGTTTCCATAGTCTGGCTTTACCTTGTAGTGCACAGTTCTTCCCTAAGTAAACGCCATGTGTTGCAGAGGACACATTTCAGGACAGCTATGCTGATGCCCCAGTTCCCTTTTTTTTTTTTTTTTTTTTTTTTTTTTTTTTTACTGGGAATCTGACTCCTATTTCTCTTTGATGATTGGCCCCTTGTTTTCCAATGAATATAACCCCCCTGCTTTTTACCTGAGTCCTGCAGTGTTCGCCTATGGGCTGTCCCCTTCTGCTGGGTCACCCTCAAGTGTGGTTTTGAGGAGCCGTCACGGAGCCTAGTGCCAGGAGAGAGGGAGCAGGGAGCTTTGGCTGCCTTCATGTGCAAAACTCCTGGAGCACAGGTGGGAGATGGGAGATTGTTAGGGGAGGCCTTGTAATTGGAATACGGTTCTGGAGATGGTTATTTCACTGGAGAGACGTCCTTAATTAATACAGAGCCTCCAGAGAGCACTTTCTCATCTCTTTCTTCCCATCCCTCCCCTCACGTGTATCTCTATGTGTGTTAATCAAATCACTCTTCTGTTCCATCCACCACTTGAGCACAGGGGCTGAATTTTTTGCTCACCCTTGGAGACAGGCCCAGCGTATGCATTAGGTAAAAGTGAGGTCTGGGAGAGGTGACCGAGTTGCAGGACACAGCAGCGAGCAGGTCTCAGGCTGCGAAGCTCACTCCCTGAGCCTTCATTTCCTCTGATGTCGTCACTCCCCTTTAAACCCAGGGGCCAGGCTGAAAAGGCAGAAATTTCTGTTTGGCTTTAACCTCCAGCAAGTCAGGGCCTGTTCGGACATGTCCACGGGCGTTTCAAGAAGCAGGAGTTTCTCTAGAGAACGTGCAGCCTTCCTGCCCCCCTCTCCGGCACAAAGCTGTTTGGAAAAAGTTCATTCTTCTGAAACCTCAGTATTTACACAGGCTCAGTGGCTGCGGTTTACTCAGCGTCCAGCTGCTGATACTTATCTTCGGTTTTCTGAAGTAAAAGGTTTCAATCAAAAGCTACAGGACAGTTTTTCTGCTTGTCATGTTGTTCATAGGGTTCCTCCCTGGCCAGACTTGCTCCACATTAGCCCCGTCTGTGGCCAAACTGGGTCTCCCAGAACCTCCTCCATCAGCCTGGCATGGGATGATGTCATGAGGAGGGAAAGGGAAAACAGGGTGTCTGGAAAGGTGTGGTTGCCATCCACGGACCATCAGGTCACCTCTGCTCCTGGAAAACCACTGCCCCCAGGCACTTACAGCCCCTTCTAGTCCCTAAATGGGCTGCAGGAGAGATGGAGAAGGACACTTGGTCATGGAGGGGAACTACAGGACAAGAGGGAGGGGTTTTAAACTGAAAGAGAGGAGATTGAGATGAGATGTCAGGAAGAAATTCTTTGCTGTGAGGGTGCTGAGACCTTGGCCCAGGTTGTCCAGAGAAGCTGTGGCTGCCCCATCCTTGGAGGGGTTCAAAGCCAGGTTGGATGGGACTTGGAGCAACCTGGTTTGGTGGGAGGTGTCCAGGGCAGGGGGTGGGATTGAGTGGTCTTTAAGGTCCCTTCCAACCCAAGCCATTCTACAATTCTATGATTTGGGCACAGATCTGAAGTTCTTTTCCTCATGATGCTGCTCTCTGTTGAGAGAGCACTGCAGTCAGCAGGGAAGGCACAATGTGTTATAGCCACAGCGAAGAAGCTCATAGGATACAGAAGGACCCAGTCCTAGGTGCAGATCTTCAATACAGAAGTCAGTGTGAAATTAGCAAATGCTATTAATTAACATTTCTAGTAGAAGCAAC
Source organism: Thinocorus orbignyianus (assembly GCA_013400375.1). NCBI lineage: Eukaryota > Metazoa > Chordata > Aves > Ciconiiformes > Thinocoridae > Thinocorus > Thinocorus orbignyianus. Next base: position 635,309 of record VXBW01008250.1, on the reverse strand, counting down.
AATAACTGTGTTCTAGTCCTGTATTTTTTTACTAAGAAGTCTTTCACCATTTTTCTCTGAGTCTTTAATCTTGAATTTCCAAGGTTTTTTAAGTATTTCTGTTTGGTATAAAGAACAGTAATCATCCTCATCCGACATATAGTTTTTAGAAGTTTGGAATTCCATGAAAATGTGGAGTTTAAACCAAAAATACTGAGGGCTTTTGTCCAGAACGGGAACACCCTTAAAGAATAACGTTAATTTCCAGATAAAAAAAAAAATAAAAAAATAAAAAAATCCTATTTTAAAGTAATACACTGGAAAAAACCCACAGTATTTTAATTAAATCACAATGAAATGCAGAAGACTTAAATAGATTGACCGTCTAGTATAGCTGCTAATCTGTCTCGTGTTCACTGATCAGGTTCACCCTGCACAATCGTAATCTATTCTGCATATCTTGTTCCAGACTGACTCTATCCCAAAATATTTTGCAGAGTTAATCAATTGCAGCCTAAGATTCAAAGAAAAGGAGAAGAGCTGAGAGGAGATGAATGTATTGCTTTCAGGTACAGCTTGGAAAGAAATAAAAAAGCCTTGGACCTATAAGGGAACTTTCTCAGAGCTCCTGAAGCATTTCAGTAGTTCCTCTAAGTGCATGGAGGGTTGCGGGGGTTCCAGGTGCTCTGCAGTTTGGTTTCTGTATCTGGGGTCTCTGGGTTAATGAAGAGGAGACGGGAGATGTTCCATCACTCCACCATGGGCACGCAGAGTTCAACACTCAGGTTTTCTCCGTGCTCATAGGATGCAGTTTGTCTGAAGGAACTGGCGATTCTGCCTTGGAAATCGGCAGTGATTCCGTTGCCTCCACTCCAGCAATGTTCATTAACACCAGTTAAGAGTTCAGGCTGAGACCTCCATGGAGAGCTGGGTACCTAGCCTGCTTTGAAAATCTGGGATTTTTTTTCCCCAGGTGTTTTTCAGAGCTTTTGTGATTGCCTGTCTCTTTCCATCTCTAGAATTCCACCTTTTCTTTTCCTGCCCTCCTCTGACCCAGCCTTATCATTTTTTCCTTTCTTCATGCCTCTGATGCACTTCTGAACTATTTACCTGTTTCTCTGATCAAAGTATATTTTGGTCTGAGTTTGGGAAGAAATTCTTTTTAGTCAGTCTGTATCAGGAACACTTGGCCCTGTGCTACCAGTCTGCTTTGGCATTATTGTTCTTAGCCAGGTTTATTCAAATTTGCACACAAGCCTGTTTTAAGTAGGAAATCAGGCAGAAGCAAGCCTTCTGTTTCCATTCAGACACAGTGTTCGGAAGTCCTCAGTTCAAATTTCAGCCATTTCTAATTAAGAGCTCATCAAACCTCATAAAACCCACAGGGTTTCCAAGGATCTCTTGCTAATGGCTACACTTAGGGGAAAAAAAAAAAATACTTTGACTTATTTTGTTTTCAAAGTGCACTGTGTACTTTTGTCATCATCTTTCTTTTCTTTCTGTGACATCTGTGGACAAAATGTATTTGGAGATGATTTGGTCAGTTAGATGAGAAAATATATATTGAGCACATTAGCATATAAATTGGCTTTTCAGAATGCCGTTGGCCATCAGCTCACACACAGAGGCACAAGCATGCACACACAGTCTTGTGTCTAGTGGTTACACGATAAACTGTCTTAAAGGAAAGCAGAAGCTTTTGCACATGTATTTATGTAACTTAGACCTCTTAATTTCTTTTTTTTTTCCTTATTTAAATGGTTTTGAGTTATTTTTGAAGCCAAAAATTATGCATAAGCTCATCTGCTAGTGGGATCTGAGTTTCCAGATAATACAGATCCTACATTTACTTTTACCCCCTATAAATCAGTCCCTGAGTCAAACCCCCTTAAAAACATAACTGCAAACGTAAAATCAGCAAATGTTAGGACAGTTAGTCCATTGCTTAAAAAGGAAGGAGAGGAAATAAATGATACGGAGAATGAAGTATTCGATGCCTTTTTTGGTTCCTTCTCCAAAAAAAGGTTGATTGTGGATGTATACTAATGCAGTAAGTTTTAACAAGGGGATCATCTAAAACAGCAAAAGACTATGCTGGCTAAAACTTAGATAATCTAGATGTCTTGCTATTCATCAAGACTTGATGAAATCTACCCTGAAGTACTTCAGGATCTAGCAGAAAAATCCCAGAACAATTAGAGGTTATCTTTCAGAGTTCACAGATGACCAAGGTAGAGTCAGAGGCCCCAGGAAGGGTAGACATAAGGTCTATTTTTAAATAGGGAAAAATGGGAACCAAGGGGATTATGGAACAGTAAAATGAACTTCAATATCCAAAAGTTTCTAGAATTAGCTGTTACAAGCACTCAGAGAATAAGAAATTAATGAGAAACAGCAAATATGGATTTGTCAAGAGCAAATCATGTCAAACCAGTACAATTTCTTTGCAGGGTAGATGAACTAGTAAATAAAAACCAAGAAGCGGATATGATGTTTGTTGGTTTTAATAAGGTTTTGAATGCTGTCATTCATAGATCAGTCACGATAGCTAAGTGTGCTCCATTTCACATCACCGCATCATAGAGGCACAACTAGTTGTAAATTGGGGCTCAAAAAGTAGATATGGATAGTTTTGTGTCCAGGTGGGAGGACGTGTCAAACGGGGTCCATCACAGGTCTGCCTTGGGAAGCGCTCAGGACTTCAGTGACTGTCTTGCATGATGATATCAAGTGCATAGTAATAAGATTTTCTGAGGTCATTGCAGCGTTTTGGAAAGGAGAAGCAGAACTCCAAGACTTTTTATTTATTTATTTATTTATTTTAATTCCTGCTCATACAAAATTAGCAACTTGAAATGTGATAAAACCAGATCATAATGGCTAATGTAATAAATGCAAGTATGGCACAGAATGCAAACCAGTAAATACTTAGTAAGAGAAGCAGTATTTAAGAATTATGACAAGGATGCAGAGCGCTGGAAAATCATAAACTGAATATGAGATGATATCATAAAACTGCTTCAGAAAAAAACAACTCGTGCAATGGAGAGTTTTAGTGGGACTTTGTGGGTAAAAGACATGGGGTGGGTTCTACGTTTCAAGCAACCTTCGCACAGCCTTGGCTGCGTTCCGCTTTGGTTGTGCAGTTCAAGAAAAATCTTGACAAATTGGAGAGGGACTAAAGGAGAACCATAGGAATGATAAGAGGTTTGGAAAACACAACCTATGAGGAAAGATTGAAAGAATTGGATTTGTTTAGTCTAGAGAAGGAAAAGACTGACAGGACGTGATAACATTCCTCCTATATGTAAAACATTGCTAGAAAGAGAATGGTGATGAATTGTTCTTCATAGCAGCAATGAGTAGGAGAAAAATAATTGGCATAATTTTTAGCAGAAATGGCTTAGTTTAGATATTAGAAAAAGCTTTCTAGCTTCAAGGATATTTCAGTGCTAAAATAAGCTGTGTGAGGAGGTTACTGGATCTGCTTCCTTGGAGGTCATCTTTAGAAACAAGTTACTCATCTGTCGGGGATGGTCCAGGGGTATTTGGTCTTGCCCTCTGTAAGATGGAACAGGCTGGGCTGCAGCTTTGGATATTTCTGGCTCTTATATCTTTGTTTGTAATTGTAAGTGTGTTTAAAGATAAGGCTGAATGAAATATTAGCAACTGGAATGTAGATGGAGTGTTGATCCTTTGTCTGTTGTGTTTTTCAGAGGGATGATGCTGTAGATGCATCTAAGTTCTTATAATCATGCAAGATTTTATTCATCCAAAGTGAAGTGAGGTAAGTGAACCTACACTTCTTTCCATAGGTGAGGAACAAGGCAGATGAAGTAGTTTCATCAAGGCCATTCCTGTATGATATAAACTCACCAGCTTGTATTACCAGGCCAGGTGCCCATTTCAACTAAAAATATCCTTCAGGTATTGTGAGCAGCATTTTTCCTGTCTCATCCCTGTTTAATTGGACATCAGACAATTGGGAATAGTTGTTCCATATGATCATAAGCTTCTACTGTAGTTGTGTTGTGGTTCTCATATGTTTCTCTACCTTTTTTTACTTCTCTTCTTCGTTTTGCTGTGATTAGTAATTAATGTGCTTAGGTTTTTATGTGGCTTGATTTGTTATTTACTGTGAGATAACTGTGACCAGGTGGAAGCGGTGTGATGATACGTAGACAACTTTCTGTTCCTTAGCTCACCACTAGCAGGTGAACACTGGTTCCTGGAGACTGAGTTTTCTCAATTTAAATCATGGATGACACTTTGATACAGAGATCAAAGGAGGCTGGGTCTTTCAAAGTGTCTGAGAGGTCCAGACACCTACAGTTTCTGAGGCTGATGAACACCTCACTGCTGAAACAAGGATAATTTAGGATATAATCCCTCCTTCCATCTTTTTTTTTTTTTTCTTTTCCTAGAATTGTGACTAGAAAGACATAAATGTTATTGTACTCTCTTTGTTTTTCATGCCTGAACCTAGGAATGCAGAAGTGACGTCATGGTAGTGTACGCATAATTGTTGCACGTGGGTTTTGAGTAAATAGAAGTGGCCTCTGGAAAGGTCACATACCTAAAAATGGCAGCATTTGAGATTTTATGACACTGTTTAGACAAGAAAACAACAACAGAACACATTTCTGCCCTTTCAACCTGAAGTGCTTTTGTAGTGTTTCCTCAGGGACTGGTCTGTGGTGACTTCATGGGGAGGCTCTGCCAGATGAGATCTAGCCCAGCAGGGGCTGAAACTCCAGCACCCTGTTTATCCCCCTGGGATTTGACTTATATCTTGTGACTTCTGTGAGGATAGGGTTGTGCAGTTACGGGACACTGAAACACAACAAGGCTACCAACACCACCAAACACCCTTGGACGTTTTGGCCCATCAGTGTGAGTGAGGGATACTGTGTTACTTGTGTGGTGGTAGGTAAATAATTTTATTAGAGATCACTGTAATGACAAGTTGAGAGAAGATGTGGAGGTTGGCAGCTTTTCTGGCTTCATGACACCCCATCTTCCCTTACTCGGGGTTGCTCTGTGTCCGAGCAGAAGGAAGCAATTGTCCAAGTAACGCGAGCCGAGTCCTCCCCGCTGCTGTACATGCTGAGCACTGGGATTGCTGTTTTTCGTGCCGTGGGATCTGAGATGCAGGATTAGGTAGCCTGATGGCAGGTCTGAGGGAGGTTGCGCAGTGTCCTGGCTGCCCCAGCATCTGACCCTCGCTAGGGCTGGACCAGCACAAGCTGGATGGGACCATTTCCAGCTGCACCGACCGCTTCCCAAATTCCAATTTTGAACCTGGGACCAAACAAAATGATATCCAGAAGGTTTCTAATTTGGGGTGTGTGTGTGTTGTTTTGCTACACGGCTGCATCATCCCTGAATAAACCACCCCAACTGGAGACAGTGACTGGATGGACCAAGGAGACATCTGTATCTCTCAGTCAGTGCTTACAGGCAGCAATCCCCTGTAAAATCCCACCTTCGAGCTTTGCCTGGGGAATGCAAAAGGTTAAAAGCCAAAGCTGTTACTTTTCTGCAGTGAATTTACTTCTTTTCTGATCAGGGTGACAGGCGAGATGTTCCCCCTCCCCACACACACACCCACCCACCCCTTTTTTTCCCCTCCTCCTCTGATCCCTTCTTCTCACCCCACCGCTGCACACGCCGTTTCTTCTGAGCTACATGTTGTGAGTGGGGGAGATTTCTTGAACCAGGGGCCTCCTGCTTTAATGCACTAAGGACTCAGTCAGGCCAAAAATGCCTGTAGCATATGGGGAAGGAAAGGGCCAGCAGTGAGCAAGCTTGGACAGATGTGCTAGAGAGGGAGCGTGGTGTAACTGGGGGTGGAGAAAGCTCTTTCCCCTCCACACCCCCCCACCTCGCTTGCCCCTCAAGCCATTTCGGAGGGTGGCCAATCCTGAGAAACGGACCCTTTTTAGGACCCCCAACAGTTAGGGAGAGCCCCCGAGGCATTTTTGGTCGGGAGGTTGTGCACACACACACACACACACACACACACACACACACATATACTCACACACGGAACAGTTCAGCAGCAGTCCAATCCCCAGTGACATGGAGTTTTTTTCTTAATTCAGAGCATATTTCAGGCTTCAGTTTAAGTTGGGGGGTGGGGGAACCACCACCAAAAAACCGACCCATAAACCATAAAGAATCCATTGAAACAATTGTAAGGAGAAAAAATAGACTGTGGCTGCAGCTGAATTTGTTAAGGAGGAGATGTAGGGGAGAGATGAAAAATAAAAGAAACAATTACCATTTTCCTCCCTGGCCTCAGATCAGGCTGGCAAAATACAGACCTGTGCAGGCCCTTTCCAAAAAACCAGAGACGTTTCCCCCAGAAACACTGCTGCCCGCAGGTGAGCTACTGGTTGAACTGGGCCCCGTGACAGATGGGCTCTGCTCCCTCAGTTTTATTTGTGGGACAGCATCTCTTATGTTTCTCGGTGATGGTTTTGGTCAACAGGAGCTTTAAGTGGGGTGACCAGGGGTTTACCTGGTCTCTTTGCTCTTACTGAGTGCCTTCATGTGGGGATCTCCAAACGCATCCCAAGCAAGGAGGCTCACAAGGTTTGTGGTGACACGAGGCCACCTGATGAGAATCCACTTCATAGATGCAGAAACAGCCTCTTCAAAGCCTTGGAGTGAGTTTAAAAGCCAGGACAGGGAATTTCACCTCCAGAACCCCCACCCTCCTGCCTGTCATCTCTCTACAGCGTGATCTTTTCTAACAACCAACTATTTTTTACTATTTTTGTTTTGTTAGCAGTGCAGCAATTACACGCCTGGACATTGGCATCCTATACAGAGAGCAAGGGAGTTGGTCCCTACCCTAAATACCTTCCAGCCCTTGCTCTCAGGGACGATTTTCCTCTCCAGGCGATTTAAATGCACAAGCTTCTTAGCACAGCTTGTTCATTACTGCCAAGGACCTGCGGTGCAGGATGCGTCTCCTCAGTTAACATCTGTTTTTTTGACCAAATTGCCTCAGTTTCAGCACGGGCCCACAGCTGATATAAAATGCTGAGAAATTATGACTGTTTTTGTTGTTTGGGTGTGTTGATTCTTTTTGTTGTTGTTGTTGTTGTTTTTAAACCTGCAGTTCATTTTAGCATACTGAGCTGGATTTGCTTATGGTTGTACCCAGGCAATTATGATGTTAAAAAAAATAATGGCTCTCAATTTCCCCCAGTGCAGGGAGGTGACAAAACAGGGGAGGTGTGTGTGTGTCTCCTGGGGGGATCGCTGGCATCTGACCAGTAGGAGCAATCAGCATTGGGAGGGAAAAGATGCATGTGCACATTAGGAGGCAACATCTGGTCCTCTGGCCACATGTTCAAGTGCTGGCCTTGAGTCTGCTGCCACTGAAGAGAAATGCTGCTCCTGCACTCTCCTTCTGCATGCAGCAGTGAGTCCCTGCCTGCAGAGGCTTCAGGGTGAGCAAGGTGTCCGTGGCAGGTTTAGGGATGCTGGCCCAGGTTTTGAGTTGTTTTCCTCTGGCAAGCGGGTCAAGAACAGGGAAAATGGGCAAAAAAAAGTCCAATTTCATAAGGGAACTGGAAGGAATATCTGAGATATTTCCTTCGCCCTGTGTTTACATATTCCTTATGTACTTAGGGACAACAACAAAGATGTGCTATGTCACCCCACATTAATTGTCCTGTCAGCCCTGCTGTGGTTATTTCTGACCACCTTGGACTGCTCTGCTGTTCCGGGTCTCTCTCTCTCCAGTGCTCCCCAGGACTGGCCAGAGGCAGATCCTGCACTTAAAGCAGTAGCAGCACTTTTCTTGGCTTTAGTGTCACCCTTTGGGGAAATCCACCATTGCCTGTTTCATCTACAGTTAAACTTTGTGGGTGATGTCCCTGATTTAGGAATCTAGATTCAGCTTTGCATCACCTGGGGTAGTAAAATGCCTGGCAGCCTTGAGGGCTAATTATTGAGATTAAAAGGAGCCAGAGTGGCTTGCTGCCTTTTCCAGGGACTACAAGACATGCAATCTCAAAACAAACCAGCATTTATTGTCAGAGCCTCTCTAGTGAATCTGGAAAGCTTGAACACAGGACAGAAAGAAACCAAAGTGTAAGGAGAGAGGATCTCTTTTCCTTGTCTCTTACTTGATATCGTAGAATGAGTTGTTAATTATTATACTCTGCATTTCCTCACACCTTTGGGTATATTATGCTTCTTCATGTAAATCCCTTCGGACCATATCTGGATTACCTGCCAGACCTCCTCAGCTTAGATTTAACTCTGTGTTGGATTTGTAGTGTTACGTTGAACTCTGTTGTTTAGCTCCAGCCCCTCTGCTGGGGCAGAGGACTCCTTAGCGGAGAGGAGCAGGGCTGCCAGCCAGGACCAGCGGGGCGATGCTGGATGGGAAGGTTGAGTGAGCACTGCAGGTTGAGGGGAGGCAACACAGTGGTGGTGGTGGGGGAAACAAATTTGAATATTGCCAGCATTTTTTAATCCCATCACCTTGTGCTCAACAGGGTGTTCCTATTGTTATGGTCTGAGAAAACCCATAGCAATTTATTGTCATTTAGACAATTCTTCTATCACCCCATGACTCCTCCCCACCTAGGAAGGGGAACTGGGGAAAACAGGGAAACACGAGGGCTGAAATGCTAACAGGTTTAATAGGATAAGACTAATTAGTTAACAATAATAAAAGAAAGAACTAATATTGATCCCAGCACCAGTATAAAATACATAAAGACTATCCCAAGCCCATTCCCCAGCAGGGACAGCCCATGTGGGACACTGTGCTGCTGCTTCGGGAGGAAGGACGGACTCAGGGCTCCGGCACCGGGTCATGGGATTCTCTGGACCTGCCACCATCAAGGGAGAAACTACACAGCAAACTTTCTAATTTAAATTGAATGTGACATTCACAGTATGAAATAACCCTGTTAGCAAATTGGGTCAAGTGCCCAGGTCTCGTTCTTCCTCATCCCTGCATCTGGCAAAGCTCGAACACCAAGACCTTGAATCCCACATCCCGTAGCTGGCTATAAAGTAATTATTTTCACAAATTCAGATATTAGAGTCTTCTAAAAGTGCAGTTTTCCCAGGCATAAGAAGAGAAGTCAGTCCTGTGTTGCTGAACCCGAGACAACTGTGCAGTGTGGCCATTCTACCCTGAGGAGTTCAGTGGGACCAGCTGTAGGAGACAGCAGTTTGAAGGGACTTGTGCTGCTCCTCCCCATCACCCTGCAGCTGGTGCTCCAGACCCACTGCTCCTCTACTGGGGAGAAAACCCAACGTGTTGTTGCTCCCACAGCACCTCGGCTTTGGGAGGCTGTGGTCACAGTGTTCTCTACTGGAGTATCTCCATTTTCTTGGCCAAACATCTACGTGGGTAACTCCATACTTCCTTGCTAAATTCCTCTTGGAGTTTTATTTTGTGCAATATAAAGCTTTAAATTGTCTTGACTAGAACTTGCCATAAATGCATATTTTTTCCCCCCCAATTTTGGTAAAAAAGCCTGAGTTTGGAAAGCGAGAGCTTTTTGGGAAGGTGTTGTAGAATGTTACCTTTTCCCCAGTGCTCTTAATTTTCATCTACTGTCAGGGAAGGGGATGGTGAATAGACTAAATAGGCCCAAAGGAGTTTCAAAAATGCAAAAGGAGTTAAAAAGTTAATGCCTTAGCAGGTTAAGGGATGAAAATGGGATCCTCTGGGTCTCCAGATACCTAGATGTGCTGGTGGAATCAAAGAGCTGAGAGTTCAAGTGAGTGTTTACAGGCTCCCAGTTAATTTATGACACATTTAATATGTTTTTACAAATGTTTGCTGTACTCAAGTAGTGACGATGCTTTATTTGGTCAGTAAAATTCCATCCTGCCTGCAGTACGCAAAGACCTGAATGTCACAAGGATGTTCTGTGTCTAAGGAAAAATATTCGCTCATTTTAAACAGATACTCCAAATTATTATTCTTCTTTTAATACTGACTTAAACCTGTCAATGAAACCACCAACAGTACTTTCTAATTCTCAGTAGCATTAAGGGATATTTCTGGTTTTTCTGGTTTCCATTCTTTCTCTTTTCCTTTTCTTTTTTCTTTTTCTTTTTTTTTTCTTTTCTTTTCTTTTCTTTTNTTTTTTTTTTTTTTTTTTTTTTTTTTTTTTTTTCCTTTTTTTTTTTTTTTCCCCTTCACCCTCTTTCTTCAGCATAATGAGGTTGGAAATTAGTGCTGGCTTGAGGCCATGTCTGTGTCTATAAGGGCATTTAAAGTTATTGGTTTCTTCTCCCTCTGGGCCAGTAGGAAGTTCAACTGTGATCACAGAGAAAAAAAACACCTGAAAATGCTAGAAATAATATTTTTTTAAAAAATATCAGAAGAATATGGAGTTGCTTTTATGCACCCTGACTTGTAGGTGAAAAGAATTGTGAAAGCAGCTAGAAATACTGAAAAGCAGCTTTTTTACGCTGAGGTGCTGGGACTGCTCTTCTGAGATTTGTGGTCATGACCACAAGGGAGAGCGTGGTTTACTTTGAACTGAGTTTTGGGCTTCTGGCCTTGGACTTTTACGTAGGTTTGACCAGGAATGGTCCTATTGAAGGCGGTGGGATTCAGCTACTGTGCAGCTGGAGTGAGGGAAAGCTCTGAGCATCCGGGCAGGAGGGAGAAGATTTGTAACTTCATCCCCATTCTAATTGTGAATTTTGTGAATTATCTTATGCAAGAACCTGACCTGAAGCAAGCCTTTTATTATAGCAGCATGGCTTGGTCTGGATTTGGGAAAGTGGATGTGAGGTCAGTTACTGTAGGCTAGAATTTTAGTGAGAGAACCTGCCTCCTTAAAAACATATCCTCTCTTGTGAACAGGAGACTTTTTGGCTGCGAACATGGAGTTGAAGATAAACTGATCTGTTTGTGTTCACACCAGTAACCCTTTTGCACGTACAAGTTGGTGACTTTTCAAACAGTTTGTGCACACGTCTGAAAGCGTCTGGCTTGGTCTGCAGGTATGGAAAAAAGCAGATCCTGTCTTCCAGAAGTGTCTGGGTACCCCTAAGCCCTCATCTTCTTTTTTTGCTTGACATTGAATGACTTGGTCCCATGAAATCTATCCTCACAAGTTTGTTTTATTTTCACTTTTGTACATCAGTAGCTGCTGGGCAATATTTGGGCTGGTTCTTCTTGGGGTACAGGTGGAGTTCTGGTTTTCTAGGAGGGAATGAAAGGAAACCTCAAACATACTCACTTTCAGTGAAAAGGTGAAGGAGTTTTCAGAGTCTCGGTTTGAAGAGGGAACGGGGATGTTTAATGGATTTAGACATTCTCCCAGCACCAAATATACAACCCAGGTCCCAGATCCGTAAAACATCTTGTGGGGCAGGGTAATGATAAAACTTTTAAAGAAATGACTCACCTTTAGGTCCTCCTGATGTTTTGCAATCTGTAATGGCTCTGGATTTTATTTCTTTGAAAATTCCAAGTTTCCACTCAACTCTAAAATGGTTAAATCCAGTCGTTGATGGAGCTACAATCCTGCTTGCTATTGTCTGTCACAAAAGGCTCCAGAGTCAAAAAGCAGCTCAGGACAATATGTGATGATTTAATAGTACCAAAATAATACCAGATCATCGCAAGTTGTCCTGAGCTGCTGTTATTTACATCACAAAGCCTCATGAGACTCCGACCTTGCTGAGGATCTCATTCTTAATGCTACACACATGAAAAAAATGTTCCTTCTCGCCCCCCAAAATTTAAAGTTATTATAGGTGAGAGAAAGAGTTTTACATCCCATCCTTCGTCAACAGCAAATTCAGACTATTCTACTGTTCTACTTTAAGACCACTTGTCCTACAGCTCAGTTCAGTGCCATATCCATTGCTCTGATTATTTAAATGAACACAGGCTCTCTTGAACAGAGTTTTTGCTATAAATTTTCAAATTTAGGAGAAATCTTTTCATTTCCACTCTCGAGTTTTCCATTTCTCCTTTGGTTGGTTGGTTGGCAGATCCTGCATAAGAAACTCCTGTTTGTCCTGAAGGGTTAAAAAATAAATAGCGGCGTGTGTTCTGGGGTGCCAAACTTTTTCTTCTGCTCCGTCTCCTTTTGATTTAAAAGCTTTGTTTATCTCTCTGTAAAGTCACTGGCAGGCCATAAAGAGATATATTGCCTTGGTGCAGACAGCACAGACTCCGCTCCTGGGAAAGCAATGGACTGTGAAGTTGAGTGTGTGTGTGTGTGGGCCCGCTCATAACTCAGGACGGGTTCTCTTTTGGGAAGCTCCCGATGGATGCTGCTGGCAGCCGCTTGCGGCTCCTTGCAGGAGAAGCGTGGATGTATCCAGGAGGGTTGGTCAGACTCACTGTGTTTGATCTTCTCATAAAGCCATCACTCCAAAGCCCAGAATCGCAAGGCTGTTGAACTCAGTCATAATAGAGCGGATAAAGTACTCCTGATGGTTTTATTTTATTTTATTTTGATTTTTTTGATAGAGAAGTAATGTCATGTCAGAGCCCGGCTTGCTTGGGCACTCTCTGGTGAGCTAGCGTTTAGCAGTGAGATTGAACACCAGTATTACTGCTTTGCTTTGAGAACCTGCAGGTGTACCTTGTTTGACTGGGGCCATCCTGACCTCAGCTCTGCATTTGCAAATCCTACATTCCCCCAGCAGCTCCCACGGGTGTCCCCCAAGGAGCAGGGCTCTTGGCTGGGATGAAAGGTAGAGCATTTTAGTAGGGGAGACGGAATGGGGGAATTACCTGTCTGGCATTTAGACTGCAGAAACTGCTTATTTAGCTGAGCAGAGGATACTTGGGTTGAATCTTCAGTGGAAATGACCTCTGATGTCCTTTTCGCTTCCCACCAGAGGGAGGGATCTACTGAGAAAGAGGGCAGAGAACCAGGAACAGCTGAACCGCTGCCAGCAGAATAGTTATTGATTTCCTACAAGAGGAGATAGGAACCTGCCTCTTTCCTCCTCTAACAGCACGTCATGCTTTCTGGGAATCCCCTGCCTGGAATCATGGATTTCCAAAGATCTGGGTCTTCGTCTTGAGAAAGGGAGTTGGGAAGAAGCAGATCCCTCTCTTGGAGAATTTCCTTGGTGTGGAGGATTAGCCTGAGAATGACAGATCATTTCAATCCCACTGCCTTTCTCAATACATTCGGTGACACATTGCCCAGAGGAGGCCCCTGAAGATTAATGCTTTCCACAGATTGAGTTTATCTTTAGAAATTCTACCAACATATGTAGGACGTGGGCCCTCAGCCTGCCACCTCCTTGGCCCCGGCAGGCCATGCCCACCTGGTTCTTCCTCGTGGGTGACACAAAGGGGTTTCCAGACTCGCTGCCTCTTCTGCAGCTCTGGGTCGCTGTGCTTGAAAGGCTGTTAATCACAGCCTCCCTGTGAGCTTCTTTGCCTGGGGAGAAATCGTTAGTATCTTTTTTTTTTTTTTTTTTTTTTACAGTGAGGATAAATCTGAGAATTGCCTGAAAATCTGCAGGAAATTACTTTTCAAGTGACCGATGATATGACCTCTAATTTCCTAATGATCTAGGAAGAGTTCAAGCCCAAGTGCTTGTATATGCAGAATGCCAAATTTATATATACAAAACATCATAATTACTGTCATGGAGATTTACAGCGCTTTACAAATCATTAATAATCATAATAATAATATTTACCATAACTCTTTCTGGCAGATTAATTGCAACTCTCTTTGACCATCTTCGAACTACTTTTCTTACAACATCTTTCCCATTGGCATGAAAATGAAGTACACAAACCATAATTTATTGACATTAAGGGTGGCTTAATTCGCATGTGTTTATTTGAGACAAAACCAGATATTTGCTATTGAAGTGAAAGCGTAAGCATCAATGAATCAGCAGATCTTTTCAGAGAGCCCTGCACATTGCTGTGTTTCCATATGGCATCAGCAGGTGATGGGCTCTGATGGATTTGTGACGGGCAGGTGTGACTCTTGCTGCTCGGTTTGAGGTATCATTAGCCGTAATAAACACATAAAAACCATTCACAGTCATTTGCACAAGAATCTTTTAGGTCTTTCAAATCTGTGTTTAGGGTCAGAATACAGATGATGAACGTCAAGTTTAGGCAGCTCTGACTGATGTGAAATTGGTGGACTGAGGTGATAGAAATTTCTTATTCTTCTGAACACCGTCAAAATGATGAGATTTGGAGAAAGGAAGAAAAGTAAGAAGATGTTTTCTCATTTCCTCTGCTTCCCTGCTCCTCAGTATGCAAAGTTTGCAGGCAATTTCAGATGGGATAGAAAATGAATCGCGGTATGCAATGGCATTTTTTAGTTTGAAATTTTGGACATTAGTATATTTTCGTATATTTCTTTATATTTTCATAAGATAAAAGTCTTTATAAGCTATTTTATTGTAGCAGTTTTATGAAATTTCCTGCCATTTTTTGACAGCATGTACTATTCCTGCCAATGCCATCGGTATTGTTTGTCTTTTTTGAATTATTCTATCTAGGTCTGGTCTTATTTGTTCGTAGAAATCTGGTATTAATAGAACTTTATCCTATGGCAGTTTCATTAATTTGGAAGGGCAATTAAATTATTCTTCATTCTTTTTTACTTTATTCTTTTATCTATTACCAAAAAGAACCCCCAAAACTCAGGCTATATTACTGCTTTGTGTATTAGTTTCACACTTCTCTTTGTTTAGTCACCCCAAGCACATTTTGGGTGTAAAACGCTCATTCCATGTGCTGTGGTAGCCCTGCTGTTGGGCAGAAGAAATCATCTACTTAATTGCTTAAAGGAATTGCTACCCACTGGGTGATGGTTAAAAGAAGTCAGGCTCTAAGATGTACTGACCACTGGCATCTCTGGTCCAACTCACTGGGAGCTGTGAGCAGCGTCTGGGAGTCCAAGGTGCAAAAACATTGCAACCTCACAGTGAAAAATCCTTGAAATGCGTTATACAGTAATTTATTAATTTGTCAGGCCAATACAACCTTTAGCTGCAGTCCGTGGTGCAGCATCAGGCTCACTTCTGAGGTACCACAACCTGGATATTGGGAAACCTTCCTCAGGATGACAGGCAGAAATCTCAAGACAGCCTTAACCTGAGCTCTGTCTCATCAAACTTTCATCTCTTATGAGACAATTACGAAAGCTCGTGTGTTATAGCGCAAAATGTTGAACTATTAGTGCCTGCTGACATGGAGAAAAATGGTAATAGTATTTCTCTCCCACCTGCCTGTCCTTCAATTTAATTTTATAGTGGGTGTCTCAATTTTTTTAAGTTTCTAAAAAAAGACTTAAAGAATCTTTTCTAAAAGAAAGTGCCAAGCAAACTAGATGTGGAAGTTGCTGCCAATTCTGCCTTTAATACTTTTAAAACAAATACAAATTTACAGGCACACTCAGAGCAAATCTGTGTGTCAAAGGCCATCAGAACTGAAAACATGTTTTAGAATATGTACATATAAAGTGTGTCTGATGATTCACATAATTTGATGCCTGGAGGCAGAACACATTTACATGATGTTCTTTAATCTATTTCTAATTTATATGATGTTCCTTGGCCTAATCTGTTGGTTCTCCGTTCCCTGTGTCCGGCAATAGATGGTGTGTGTTTGTGCGAGATACGATGGCTCACCTAACAAGGACCCTTCTATGTTTATTCATATATTCTTCAGTCAGTGTAATTCCGGAGAGATAATTACCCATGAACTTGTTCTCCTTTCTCAAGTAAATTAGAGGGTTTCCCATACGGTCTGTCCTCCTGAGACCACAAGGAGTTTTCTGAGAATCTGCAAAGGTTCAGGTACAAGGAGACTCCCAGCTTAGCTGTAACCTTTGAGGTCCTTCCTATTTTCATACCAACACCTATGTCATCAATCCCATTACAGAAAAATTCCTCTAATCAGAAAACCCTGCTGGTGGAAAACCTGTCCTCATCCTATGAAAAGTAAGAGGTACCTTGGGGATGTTTTTGTTGTTAGTGAATCATAATCTGGTAGGAGTTTGTTTCTTTTTCTTGTGCCACTCCTCCAGCCCCCTCTGAGCTGCCCGGCCAATGCCTTTGGCTGGAGAAACACGTGGAAGTACGGCGAGTGGTAATTGCTTCATTGTGTTGCTTTAAGAGGAAAGGAAAATAGCTATTACTGTGAGCAAGTGCTTCAGCTTCTTTTTTTTTTTTCTTTCTGTTTTTTTCCCTATTGCCGTTGTGTGTTTTGGTTACGAAATGTGTCCTACTCTGAAACTGGTGTTTTGGGACTTTGTGTTGTTCAGGTGGAAGGTTGAGAGTGGGCAACTGTTGGTAACGCAGCTGGTGGTAAAGAGAGAAAACGCTGGCTTAGAGAAACACCCTTCGTTTATAAAAAGGGAGTGAAACTACTACAGATTAATATTCTGTCCTCATCTCTTTATGGAAGGTAACAAACCAGTTTTATTCCTGGAAATCATGCTGGGGCCAGGCTTGATGTCGGTGTGCTTTCGTCTCATCTTCAGTTACTTGAAATTAAATGGAGATTTGACTTTTAAAATTACTGTACTCACTTGTTTACCTATTTGGCTATAGATGTAAATATGGAATTTAATGGTCAATCAGTGGCTGAGATAAAGCTCTATAAATTCGGGGTACTACCTGTAAAGCAGCTGTTCTTCCATAAGGCTATTCTGAGAAAAAGTGAACAAAAAAAGCCCAGCTCCAGTAAACTGAGATCAGGCCTATTACTGGAGATATCTAGAAATTTATGACTGGAAAAGGTATTAGGTTGTGACCTGATGGTCTCCTGCTGCTGAGGCTCCAATGGTGATTAGGAAGAAGTGATTTCATCGCTATATGAAGGCAGCTGCCCTCATCCCTGGGTTTTTTCTGATTGAGAAGCTCAACATGGTATTCAGGACTAAGAGGAAAAAATGCCTCTCCACACATACACAGAGAGTCTTATCACTGCCAGCTCCTCCTCTTCAAAGACCCCTGGCTGAAACTCTGTGTGACTAAGTTCACTTAATTCCCCACCTAAGAGAAGAAAGTAGAGTTCACAAGTTCAAGGGACTCTCTCGCAAACCGCACGCTTGTGGTTGTCTGGGCTGCAGGGTAACGGACTGAATCGCTCAGTGTTTCAGACCTGGTCACGCTCATGTAATGTGCTCTTTTGAGGCGATGAATGGCCAAAAAGGTGGAAGGTGTTCCAGGCTGCTGGTGCAACTTGAGCACTCTTGGAAATGTAGCCTTAGATGTCACCTTGGGAGCAGTTTGATGTGAAGTATCTGGAAGGCTCATCCCAAGTTCTGGGAATGTTTAGCATAAGATTGTGTATTCACGGCCTTGACAGGCTCATATATAACCCTGTAGAGCATCTCCCTTTCCTCCCAACTTGTCTAACTGTTAATAGTAGTAGTCTCCTGTGAAACTTAAAGTACATAGAGCATATCAAAGCTTATAATGTTTATAGATTGCTACTGTAGCAGGAGAATCAAGCTAATGAAAGGATTGGGTGGTTGCCCTGAATTAATACAATGATAATCTAATTCATTTGAACTTTTTTGCTGCGTATAAAACCTTCCTCTCTCCTCTAGCGGTGCACTTAAGGCCCTCTTGACATGGCAGGTAATGGGAAAGTTCCCACACAGTGGGGCTGAGAGTCAGGTTTTGAATAGGAGGCCCTCGGCAAGGGCAGAGGAGCAGTGGTGGAATTAGCCCAGGTCTTCTTTGGAGGGCATAGGCAGGTCTAGGAAATCTAGAGGGGGATTCAGAGTTTGAGGAGTGAACAGGAGAATCAGAGTTAGGAGACGTACATAAAGGAATGAGTTTTGAAGCAGTCTCTCTGCTGTAATATGAAATAGAGTTGTTTGGGGTTTTTTTCTTCCTAAAAATTTCCATAGCGTAGAGCCTACTTGCAGAGATTGTCTTTTAGGTTGCTCCTTTCCATTTATGAGCATATCACATTTTACTCTCCCTTCTCTGCCTTTGCCATTCCTTGGAGAAGCTGTTTTAGGAGAATATTTCTTGTAGTTATAACTCTATTTAAACGCAGTGAAATGTATTTGATTGTGCTGTCTACTTTTGTTCTTTGTTTCATCTCCATTTCCCATCTGTTTTGTTTGTTTCAGCAAAAAAGGAAGGATTATTGAGTGCTCCGTAGATCATCCCGGGGAAGGTTGGAGGGTGGGGAGGGAGCTTGGGACCTGCAAGCACTCAGGTTGAGGAGCTGGAGGGGAAGGAGTGATTTTGAGAGCGAGCGAAGCATTGTGCATTGTTCTGACAGATTTTATTGAACTATTTTACTGGATCACTGAGTCCAAGAAAATGTTACAGCATTTGTCCATGTAACAGCCAGCTCATACTTCTGACCTTTTCATATTCTTCTCAGAAGCTGAGTATGACACTGTTTTCTATGTACATCCTTTGACAGCCCTCCCTATCTACTGGAGTGTTATGGAAAAGCATATAATAACGTAATAAAGGACTATCAAAATCTTTTTTCTTAAACCTGAATCCAGGCACACTGTGCTAGGGTTTCAGGAACTTCTGGGTCCTCATAAGCTAAGGGATGGGCCTGTTCTAGGATGTGGAAAATTCAGTGAAAAACAAGGCATTAAAGAAAGTAATAGCTGGACACGATTGAATGAGGAGCACTGTTCCTCATGGACCTGTCCTGAACTCATCCCCCAGCACGGTTTGAGGACTGGTGTTGTGCTTGGAGTAAACCTAAAACCAAAGCTTGAAGCCACTTGTGCTCATTAAAGAACCCGTGGCAGTTTTCTTGGTGCTGGATGAGCAACACCTTGCCCTGGTCAGACACTTACTCGAGTGAGTCTCTTCTATGTGCTGATTGCGGCTATTTATAACCCCTTATTTAGGAGGCTCTCTCCATCACTTCCTTTCTCCATTGAATCAATGAAAGGAGAGTGCATCTTAGTTAAGTTTCTTCTCTTACTTGGATTCTAGAAGCTGGATTTTTTTCCCCCTCACAAAGTATATAAGAAGTCTAGAGGGATTAGTCTCATCATGTAGTCTAAGATAGGTGTCTGAAAGTAAGTGATGTTTATGCCCCTGTTCTCTGACTGGTTCCTGCATCCTCATTCAGGGAAGATGTGCCTTGTCCCTTCCTCCTAAATTGCTGTGTTTTGTTTAAGCACTTCCAAGGTGGCTGCACATCACATGTGCTCCCATGTGAATATCCAGATATGTCTGGGGGTGGTAAAATTGTATTTTATATGAAGGGACTTGAAAGCAGTGAAATACTGCCTTAAGAAGAGAAATGCTTGCAAAGATTTGTGTGTACTGAAGGATGAAGAATCATAGAATGGGCTGGGCCAGAAGAGACCTCCCAAAGGACATCTAGTCCCAACCTCCCCACAGTCACAGGGACACCCCCAACTAGCCCAGGTTGCCCAGGGCCTCATTGAGCCTCACCTTGAATATCTCCAGGGAACAACCTCCCTGGGCAACCTGTTCCAGTGTTCCACCACCCTCAGAGGAAAGAACTTGTTCCTAATCTCCAATCTAAATCTGCTCTTCTCCAACTTAAGCCATTGCTCCTCGTCCTGTCACTGCAGGCCTTTGTAAACAGACTCTCCCCAGCCTACCTGTAGCCCCTTCAGGTACTGGAAGGCTGCTATTAGGTCTGCCTGGAGCCTCCTCCAGGCTGAACCAGCCCAGCTCCCTCAGCCTGTCCTTGTAGCAGAGGTGCTCCACCCCCCTGATCTTTTTCGTGGCCCTCCTCTGGACCTGCTCTGTCAGGTCCATGTCCTTCCTATACTCAGGGATCCAGAAAAAGTACATGCTGTTGAGAAGAATCATGGTTCTTTCTCCAGGTAACACAATTAGCAGCCACTACCAGTAGACTAGGGCTGGATTAAAGTTCAAATGGATGAATGCAGAATTGTCCTATCTGGAGCTCCTGCTCCCAGCAAGGTGAGATGTGGGTGGCGAGTTCTGCAAAGTTGGAGGTCTTCCCCTGTGAGCAAGGATACTAGAGGCTTATGCTTCTCTGCAGCATCTCCATTGCCAGGCTCTATCTGCTCCATCCCTGGTCCCACTGCAAGGCACAGTGACAGATAGTGTCAACATCTCTGAGGGCTCTGGGTGCTGGTCTGGCAGCCTGCAGAGCTGTGGTGCTCACACATGCATCTGCCAGCTGCTTCGCCTAGTCAAAAGGGATGTGGTCCAGCCTGTGAGGTGTAGCATGCAATCAGCGAGTATCCACAATTAGCATTTGCTTTGTTAATCCTTTGTGTAGTGCTACAGATAATACAGAGACTTGAATTGGTGTCTGCTGGGGAGAGGAAAGCACAGATCTCAGAAGGGCTGTGTCAGGATTCATGGGATAGCCACCATAAGAACACATGGTGGTATGGTGAACTATGCCCATAAGTGACTGCAACCTGCTCACGTTCCTTATGGAAGAACCATATTGCATAGTCTTCCCTTAAATAAAACATCTGCGGGCAGAGCCTGTGAGATCCTACCCTTGAGGAGCACCTGCAGGGCAGTACTCTCCAAGCCATCTCAGGAGGTGTGGTGGAGTGGTGCTGGTCAGCCTGTAAATGCAATTATTTGTTTATTTACACAGAAGCTCCCTCCTGATCATTGCAGAGCCCTGAAGCCGGACCTTCCTCAGGGGTGTGTGTGCTGGTTTCGGCAGGAAGCATGGCACGGGGAGGCACCCAACCTGGTTGAAAGACAGCTCCTCTGACTCATCAGCTGAAAGCAAAATGAGCTGTATATATTTAAAGCATAGCTCTATTTTAAAAATTAATGATCTGCGAGGGAGAGAGGAGAAACTGCTTCTCTGTAATGCAGAAAAAGGCCCTGATGACCACAGCCTGGGTCCCTTTCCAGATGATGTCATCATCAGTCTAAATAATAAATTTTTAACGATGTGGAAAAAAAAAAAAAAGGAGGAGGAAATAAAATAAAAAAAAATAAAGAGGGGGACTCTGTTTCAATGAGGAGTAAAAGTAGCTGGTGGCAACAGGGTCTAAGGAAAATATATGGTTGGGTGAGGTTTCTGCCCTGTGTAATTAGATTATACCAAGTGTAGGAGTGTGCTGCAAAAGGCACATGGAAATGCCAGTAATTGACTGCTCTGTGTCTTCCCCTGCCCAGTGGAAAACTGGGGTACTCGGGATATATAAGGCAGAGGGGCGTTCTATAAAGGAGGATACTAATAATAGGCAGTTAAGATGAGAAGGGAAAGTTTGGGCTCTCATCAGCCCGGAGAGGAGGGGAGATTTTCCCCTCATGAATAACGGGCCACGAGAAATCTCTTCAGGTGGGTTTGTGTTTGGTTGACAAACGTATGTGGTTCATTACCAGTGGAGCACTCGCACTGCCTTCTTAATACACCTTCAGTTACTACCAATATGTTCATTTTTAAATGTGCTCCAGTTTTATTTCATAGTCAGCCCCCAGGAAATGTCTTGCCTGTGGCCATGAGCATGTTGTGTGGGATCAGAGGGCTTGGGGAAGGCCAGGCTGTCATCAGCAGTGGGACTTCAGTGCGGCTTTGGTGGGGGTCTGTGGCACCACTAGGGATGCAACGATTCTGGTTTTTCACTTCATGATGACTCCCCTTGAGCATTTTCCATGGGATTTTAACCAGGATTTTTACCACCCCTCCACCTCCAACCCCAAAGTTTAGCTAATAGCAGAATATCAGCTAATACCAGGGATCCAAACGTGTCTGATATCATATTAAGCTGTGTTTGAAGTGATCTGACTTCCAGATCCTGTCCAGGGCTTGAGCTCTGGCGCGCTGTGTGTTCTGTAGAGATGACCATCTCCTGAACAACTCAGAAGCGAAGGAGGCGGCAGCGATTCCAGCCTGGCAGGCAGGGGGGCTCACTTGTCCAAAAGCAACAAAAAAATTCATGTCAAGGCCACGGACCAAATCTGCATTTCTTGAATCTCAGTCTTGTTTTTTCTCAACGAAATGCATTAACTCCAGTCAGAGTTTTCACGGATCTCAGCTATCTGGAAGCCAGGCCCTGAAAGGACAGACGTGTTTTGTGAGGTTTGGGGTTTTCTAATGGGAGATTTTGATGGTTTTAATGTCCAAATCTACACCATCTCCTGAAATTATAAGGGATATATTTATGTCATGTTTTGTAGTGGGCTGTACCCAATACCCTTGTCATGAGACAGATGTGCTGGAGTTGTCGAGACAGATTTGCCATAGAAGTCAATATCTTGGCCTGCGGGTGCCTTAAGCAAAAAGGCTCAGGTGGTTTAATGCCATAAATATTTTATTCTTGCTCTGCCATGCAAACCTGGCCTAGCATTTCAAAACCAGCTTACTTCTATTATGCCCCAGTTTCTCATGAGTTAAATGGGGATAATAACACTTCTGAGAGCGGAGTGAATAAGACGGGTGAAATAAGGAGACTTCTGACCAAGNAAAAAGTCTTTTCTCTGCTAGGCCCTATTATTTTGTTTAAATGAATTCTTTCCTTTTTGCTGTTTTCATTGCTCCTTAAATAGTCCCTTTAATTTCCTTTCAGTTTTGTTGTGGTAGGCAAAGGGACACCATTTAGACGCCCTTCAGCTTTGTGGGTTGTTTGGTGTCTCTCCCTGTTGCTGCTATTATTTCCTCAAGTGAGGGGAAAAGACACCTCAGAAAGTAGGTGTTGGGTTTGAGAGTGACATTCTTTGAGGTCCAGCAGAGATGCTGAAGTCAGCAAATTCAAAGTGGGTCTTTCTAGTGTGAGCTGGTGGTAATGCAGAGGAGCACAGCAAATATTCAGTCTCCATTGTCAAGAACTTTTGTCTGTTTTGTGTCCCCGTGAGAAGCGGAGGCACTGCTGAGATCCCAGCTGGCTTTTCCCTTTCTGCTGGCCAGGCAGCAGGGAACCAAGCGGGACTTAAGCCCTCTGGTCACTGCTATGTCCTTTGTATTCCTGTATTTCTTCCACCTCTGTGAAGGATACATTGAGGTTTGGGTTTTCTGCTGGGCTAAAGACACTCTAATCCATCTGAGTCTTCTGCCAATCTAAAGCACAACTCACATTTCACTGGTCCAACATAGACACTTTTTTATTATGGCTTTATGGTTCAATAGAGACACTTCTTTATTATACAGGCTCTTTTTTATTATGAGCTTGCCCAGAATTTGCCCTGGATGGACAGTTTGTTGGATGTTGGCTCAGCTTGTGTGTGCTGTGTCTTTCCTTTGTCTGGTTTGACAGAGCTGGGTGCTATCAGTGAGGACATACAGGTTAAACGTGTCTCTTTTTGCACAGGGCAACCGAGGCAGTTGATGAAAAAGATGAGCAATTTGGGTAGAAAAGGGACACCGCCTTGGCAGCGAAAACTCGCCGATACAAGCTGACCCTGTTTGGTGGAACCAAATAACACCAGTGGGAGGATGGAGTCACCTCCCCATTCCTCATGTGCAGTGCAGTGGGGTTGCTCTGGGTGCAGAGCTGGGAGAAAAACTGAAGGAATTGCCATCACACCATGAGCCGTTGGACCATCAGCCCTCACAGCAGTGATTTGGCAGTTGAGGAACCCGTCTGCAGACACCTGGCCTTCTCAGAAATGTGAGTTTTACACCCTTTCTCAAAACTGTACGTAGCAAAAAAGTGACTGGGAGGCCTGTGATTCATTCTGGGTCCGTGTAAAGGTACTAGAGGGGCTAATATAACGGAAGAAAATTGATACTGGCTTTGCAGTGTTTGTGGTGCAGAAATGCGTACAAATGTTTCCCAGGGAAAGAGTGGAACAATTCAAAGTGATATTACAAAAAAAAATACCCACCCAACAACAAACAAACAGCCTTGGGGACGTAGGGGCTGGTGACGGCGTTTGGGTGTCCGTAAATCAGTGCAGGCTGCGCAGGTATTTGCTTACTACTCTCCTTTTCATTGCAGCTGAGATGGAAGGGCCCTTGTGAGATGGTAGAAATTGCATGAGGAAACTTTGCTTGAATTGTAGCACCGCGATCATTGTGTCAAATACGCTTCGGTGTGTATCCATGGGAGTTACACAAGGGACAGATTTGACCCTTTGGGATGAATACTCTGGGGAAATTAAAACTAGCTGTAAAAGCTATATATAGTTGAAAAGGTTGTGGTAACGTTTTATACGGTCTGAGACATGTTCTATTCTTTACAGAAACCCATATCTGTAAAAAAGCATTTAGAAGTGCTTCCCTGAAAAAAGGCAATTGAAGGCAGTGAATGAACTGCAGGAATTGTACAGTTTCCAGCAAATGGTGGTAGTGAAGCATTTGTGGGATCCATAAAGTCACCATAAATTCCTAACTGAATATGGATTCACTCTCCAACTCTAAAACCACAAGATTTATTTCCTGCTGGCAGGGGAGGTGAAGTTCACAGAGCCTGATCTGTCTCGAGCATGCCAGCAGGTGGTGAAAGCACCGGTGTGTTCCCAACATCACCTTGGTTGGCCATGTCCTCTCAAGATTGGAAGAGAAGACAGGATTGGGTTGGGCGGTTTTTTGTTGAAGATCTGTCTGTGTTTTCGACACGTTGATTGTGTATGAGTAGGAAGGTTTGCTAGTGCACAACATGTCCTGTTGGAAAAGAAGGATAAGGGAGAGGATACACTACAGGTTTCACTCAGAAAGGTCTAGTTTTGGCTCAAGCACTGACTCTGAAGCCGCACGAGGTCCATCTGTCTGGGCGGTGGGATGCTCACTGGGGATTCCTGTGGTACAAACCCGAACAATGTGGTACAGCTTGCTTTGTTACTCCATGAAATTCCCTTTGTTCCCCAGACTGGGGATATTTCATGGGCATATGCTTTCAGGAGTAGGTATTGCTGTTGATTGTGGCCTTTTTTATTAGTTTTCCTACTTTTTTTCTTTCTGTTCATCCCCATTGTTCAGTTCCTCTGACTCCTGGTCCTGGTGCAATTCGCTTTAGACTCCCATCTTTTTAACCGTGCCGTGCTTCTCCTGCTGCTGAGTGTAAGAACACCAGCTCCAGCAGCCAAGACTTAGTAGCTGGCCTGTAATCATGATAGAAATGCACATATTAATGTAGATTTGGGGTGAAAAAAATGGAGAATAAGTCTCAACTTCAGGTAGGATGAAGTGAGGCGGGGAGATATGGGCTAAAAGTTGCTGCACTGAAATGGAGAAGCCTGTGGTTGCAGAGATTTGTAATTATTTGGGCCCTGTCAGAGATCAATGGCTGTGTCTCTTTCCGAAGTCATCTGTGTAGCTGGGTAAATGTGATTGCATTGATTTAGCGTGTCTTCAAGAGTCTTTTTACAACCACAGGAGCTAGAAATGTCTTTTGTTGTTGTTGCTTTTTTTAATGAAAGCTGACGTTCTGGAGCACAAGTCAGCAGGAAGTGGGGGTAAGTTTATCGGCTGTTTTGGTGGGGCCTGGAGAATAATTCTGCTTTCTCCTGCCTTTTGTCTATTCAGACTGTAAATTCATTGAAGCAGGGACTGCTTTCTACTGCTTGTCTTTATAGCACTTGCTGCAATGGATATGTGCTCTCAGCTAAATACCCTAAGGCTTAACAAAATATAAATTAGGATAATGGTATAATAAGTTAAATGTTAAATGGTTGTGGGGAGTGGTTTATTTACGTGAATTATCACCTTTAAAACCCCCAACAACAACAAAAAAAAAAGAGTCCTCCTGAAATCCTGGTAGGAATTTTAGCTTTGTGACAGAAACTGTGCATTATTCTGCAGTATTGAGAAGAGAGGGCAGTCGGCTGGTGGTTGTGCTCCATTTTAATGGGGAGGACACAGACTGGTTTCAGACTTCCCATACCCCAGACTTCTCTAAGATGAGTTCGGTGTTAGCTGGGGGAAGCTACTCCCTGCGATTCTTTCCCGCAGACTCCAGCAATTGCTTTGTGTTGCACAGAGCCTTGGGCAGAGCTTCGACACCCAGGAATGCATCCCGGGGAGATAAAATCATTTCTCTCTCCTTCAGCTGCTGTGCAAAGGGATCTTCAGTGTGTTCCCTGTCTGTTTTGGGAAGAGAGAATGTAGTGCCAAGTTGGGCAGCTGTGACAGAGTGGAAGGAGGGTAGCAAGCCTGACATGGTGTCATGCCGGTGTGGGATTTGTACCGTTTCTTCATATGGCTGAAAATTAGGCTAGAAGTCGTAAGACTTTGGGATCTCTGTTGTTGTGCATGTGTAGGAGCTCAGAAAAGATGTGTAGAAGAGTGGGAGCCCTCAAAATCCAGAGCAGATTTGCTTATCTGTGTTGTGATCTTAATCCCACTCAGCCAGGTCCCAGCCCTCTCCAGAAGCTTGTTCTCCTACCTGCAAATTCACAGCCTGTCCTCTACATCGTTTAGGTGCTTCACTTAGGACTGTGCTGGGACCTCTGGGTCCACCCATAGTTTAAGCTAGTGGAAAACCAGCTCAGGTTTTCAGCGTAGTTAAGAACATCATCAGCAAAATTTTCTATTGCTCGGATATTGGAAGTCCTCATTGAAGGGTAACCTTGGTTGTAGTGACCATGAAATGGTAGAATTCAGTATTCTCATGGCAGCAAAGAGGACATACAGCAGGCTTGCTACCCTGGACTTCAGGAGAGCAGACTTTAGACTCCTGAGAGAACTGATTGGCAGGGTAGCGTGGGAAAAAG